>WWET01000549.1:65435-80801 GCA_011038615.1 Limnodynastes dumerilii | reverse complement strand
AATAATATATATATATATATATATATATATATATATATATATATATATATATATATACACACATACCTTGTACTCACACACATACACATAACTATTGTGACACACACAAATACATATAACTGTTGCCACACACACATAAATACACATAACTATTGTCACACACATCAATATACATAACTATTGTCACACAAACATACTATTGTGACACACTGTGGAGACACATACAACTGTGGAGACACACACATATACATATACTTACCAAGTGCAGCCATTTCAGTGTCCAGCCAGATGGAGTCTGCGCTTTCCTCACTGCAGAATGACTGAGGCCCCCTGGAAGTTGCCCCTGTGCTGCCTGTTCTTTTTTCTTTCCACAGGCTTAATAACAGCCCAGACAGTGCGGGAATGGCTCCTAGAGATCTCTGATCTGCAGATGCTGCAGCTCCTAGACAGCAGCAGTAAATCAGAGATCTCTTCCTATGTGCAATGTTATTAAATAGCATTGCATATAGAAGGAAATCTCTGGTTTACAGCTGCTGTCCAGGAGCCGCACACCAGACCTTAAAGAACCGCATGTGGCTCAAGAGCCACAGGTTGGCCACCCCTGATATAGATAGTACACCTCCAGTGACCAGTACTCTGTGTTTGCATCAAGCAGACATTAAAATCACTGGATTTTAGATAATTTTTGATGCCAGGATCAAGGTGACAAAGTATTCATACCTTGGAAGTGGCATGTAACAATCCTAACCCACAGAACCCCAACAAATACAAAAGCACATCAAATGGCAGTGCAGGCTCTGGTTGGGTCTATGCTAATTTGCATCAATCTTTTATTTAAATAAAAACATTGCTTTTTGTAGAGGTACTCAATGGCATTCAGTAACGCCACATTCACCACAAGTTCAGTCACATGATTGAATGTTACATAAACTGTTCTCAGACACTTGTATGGTGAAGATTAATGCTATTGGACCAGATTCAGAGATTGAAAATAAGAGAGGAAAGTTACTTTCAGGGGAGCCATATTTCATCTGTTGCAAACAGTGTTGAATTGAAAGGTTGTGTTTTCCTAGTCCAAGTCTAAATAGCAGTGTAAAAGTAAATCTGGTCAGTATCTGTGTGCATGCAAAGAATACAATTAACTTGACTCCCCCTGAAATCAACATGGTTTTGCCCAGGAGTAACTTTCCTCTCTTATTATCAATCCCTAAATCTGGTCCATTATCACTGAAACCAGTGCGCTTGATAATAACATTAAAGCAGATGGAAAACAACACCTAGGCAAAAATATGCTGAATTTCAGGGGGGGGGGGTTCAAGATAATGTTATTCTTTGTATGCAGGGAGAATACTTTACTTTTGCATATTGCATACAGAGATTCTAACCTCTTTAATTGATTTAGACTTTAAGCATCATCTCTCAACTCTAATACTGTCTGCAACAGATACAATTTGTCTCCACTGCAATTCAACATGGTTTCACCCTGGTGTAACTTTTCACTTCTTTTCTCTTATTGCCAAATTCTATATTCAGTCCTTAGTAACCAAGGGCCTGATCCAGAGCTACGCTGGCCCGCTGTCCGTAAGTACGGCCAGCGTAGCTCTGGTGCAGTCCCTCTGTCACTCCCCCTGTGTGAGTGTAGTTACACACAGTTACACCTGCTGAAGGCTACCCTAACTTCAGCTGGCGTAACTGTGTGTAACTACGCTCACACAGTTGCGTAATCTATCAAACCCAGCCCTCCCCTCCTAATTACCCTCCCCCCTTCGTCCATAACTACGGCGGCCGTAGGTCTGGATCAGGCCCCAAGGGCTTAAATTACAATTATAAGAGTGCTAATTAAGAAATCCATATGGACATATTGATGGCTATATTTACAAATACTTAGGTCCTGTGGCGGTCTTCAGGACTTTTGCTGGACACGTTCGGCTTCTCTTGCAAATGAAGTCCCTGCACATGTGCAGTAGCTATCTTTTGGGGCTTAAAAAAGTTCAAGTCCCAAAAGTAAAATTCACTGCACGTAAGCCGGAACTTAACTTCAGGGAGAGAGACAAGGTGCAGTGGGCTGGTAAATTTAACTCTCTCTGTGCTTTTTTTTACCCATTTTTGGTCCACTGGAATAGACATAAGAAATGGTCTTTATGAAATCAAATCGATTAACATTTTGTAAATGGAGCCCCAAGTCTTTTGTATACTCATGTCTACAGCGAATTTGCTGGTTACGTAAGTGTTTTGTTTGCCCTGACATATTTTTCATTCAACTACTTTTCCCTTCTGTCACAACATATAACACATTTTGAAAACATGCATCATATTTAATATACGGAGGTAACGTCACTTCACACTGTGCATCCACAGGAGTACAATAGCTTTGTTGCCATTTGTTTCTATTGTAAGAAATTACCTTCATTTTCACAGCTTTATATTTGATAAAACATTTGTGAATTATTTAGACGATCAGTTCTGACATTTTTATTTTTGTCTGTTTTAGCAGCAAAGATGAGATATGTTGGTTCAATATATTCACTGTCATTGGCAGTGGTGCTTGTTCTATCTCTATTAACTCTGCATTACCCTTTTAAAGCCAGAGTTGAATTTAAAACTATAGCGACTATAATATAATACCGGTACTCTTGTATTAGGAATCCCATTATGTGGGATTCCTAATACAAGTGTTATGTTTTCTCATCTTGTTCGTTTTTATACTTCATTCTCACTTTTTTGTATTTTATTTTTTTAAATATATATTTACATTCTTTTTGGTTTGAATGTTCCATAGCTGTTAATTGTCAACGAAAGCATCACTTTTTATATATTTTAACTCATCATTCATTAATTCATTCTTGACCACTGTTATCTTTGCGTTTTTGACTGTCATCAGCACTGTTTGTTTGCCAAACAACACATACAACTTGATGATATACATTTGTAAGATTGTTGATTTAGAGCAGCGGTTCTCAACCTTTTTCGTAGAGTTTAACGAATTTACTGAATATCAGGGTCAGTCGCGCTCATAATACTGCGGCCAGACCGAAACACTAAAAAGGGGATCCTACACCCCCTAAGAAAGAAACTGAGAAGAAAATGGAATATAGTGCTTCGGTTCGGTGCTGTGTATAATCAAAATTAAGAAATAAAATAAATATAAGCAGGTGTACAATCTCCTAAAAATGGGTATAATAAATTTCCAGATGAAGATACTGTATCTTTAAGAAGAAAGGTTTTGTTCGTTGTTCTTTTTCTTCCCCCATATGATGCATAGGAAAAGATCAAAAAGAAAACATGCGTTAAAAATGTCTTTCGTAGAGTATCTGTTACCCACTATGGAATCATGTCAAGTACCACTTTGCAGATCATGTAGACACATACCCATGACCTACAAATATATTTTCAGTGTTTTTGATGTTCTTTACATATTTTTACAGTGATATTAAGGTGCATTTGCTACGGGTGTGGGTCCCCGGTTAGAACGGCCCTATTTCGATAGGGCCGTTTCCTTCTGTCTAGTTTCAAACTAGCTGGGATTTCGATTGCATATGCCTCGAAGAGGCATTGCAAACGATCCATGGAGCACCGATCTTTCGGTGCTCCAAAAAGTTAGTAAAAATAATTCTCCACTCCTTTCCCTAATTCTAACCCTAACCCTCTCCTTTCACTACCCTAACCCTAACCTTTCCTGGCAGCCTGACCCTAACCCTCCCTTACTTGCAGCCTGACCCTAACTCACCATCTCCAGCAGCCTGACCCTAACCCTCCCTCCCCTGCAGCCTGACCCTAACCCTCCATCTCCCGGGAGATGGAGGGTTAGAGTCAGGCTGCAGTGGAGGCATACTCACCCATTCTGAAAAAAAAAGTAGAAAGTTTTAAGTATTCGAAATAGGGACATGCGAAAAAGAACTTTCGGATGTTCCTTTTTCGCAAATCACATTTTCTTGCCGGAGAATGCAACCGATTGGCTACATATGCCATTTTATCCCCAAGATATTTGACTAATTATGTCCTCGGCCATTTGGTATTATATTTCCTGACAACCTTGCCAAGTTGCCCTTAGTACCAATAGTCAAGGTACCACCAGTGTTATTAGTACCACTGGTTGAGAACCCCCTGATTTAGAGAGAATGACAGATTAGTGCACAGATCACCCACTCATCAATATGTTACTATGAGCAGCTTAACAATTGCCCTCACAAGAAAATAAAAACTATAGTGTTGCTTGGTAACTTGATTGCATGATCAAAACCGGAGCAGCAGTTTATTTATGTAACACCTTTTAGCAACTTAAGTCATGTGTGAAAGATATAAATAGATTTCCCACTAGATCGCAACTACACTGATTACTTTTTTATGCTTGTGCAGTCACTCAATTACAGCCATGGTTTACCATTACAAGTCTATAGCTGACCAAACATGAGTTGAGCTTGAGATTTGTTAACATTGTTTTAACAAGTATTTGTTAAAACAAATGTTACAAAATCTAGGTGTTTAGGACCCAACTCTTTCCTAGTTGTCTAATTGCTCTTTCAGCATTCATTTCTATGGATCCACTTCCTCTGCTCTTCTCCTATCTGTTGGAGTACTACAAGGCTCAGTGTTATTGATCTTTGTTCTCTGTTATTTCCAAAAATCTTTTTTTATTTATCGTTTTATTATTCGTTGAAAAACGTCAGTATAACAGCATAACAGTATAAATGCCTTTTTCTGTTGTGAAGTTAATTTTGAACATGACATTAACACAATATGGGCACATAGGGGTAGATCCAGACCTAAGTGGTTGTTACGTTAGAACGCGTAGCATATTTATGCTAGCATAATTACTATGCACTCCCCTAGGTAATCTCCTTGCTCGTACGTACTTTGGCCGTTTTACGCTGCCCAAACCCTACCTTAACTTTCCATAGCGTAACTACTGACGTACGTAATGGATTTACATACATGACTGTCTAACCTGGCCCGTACTGTCCAATTTAAATGCCTCCCTCCACCTCCAAAGCGTAATTACGGGTGTCGTATTGACACCCCCGCCCCTTCCTTCGTATTTACGCTGAAGGTACGTACGTTAGGAGTTACGTGGTGTAACATCTGTCGCTTGCATGTGCAGTAAATACAAATAGCCAATTTGACATAATTGGCTAGCGTAAATACGCTAGCGTGCTTAGCTTAGGATCTGGGCCATATCATGTATGGCAAAAGCTGAATGTGGACACATCTAGACACTTTATAACACACTCATTTGACATTTGGTTGTTGCAACTTTTAAACAGTACACTTTTACATAGAACAAACAAAAATGTACTAGATTGTCTGTTATTTTTAGTATAATGCACCTTTATTGCATAATTCTGTGAAAAGTAGTCATTTGCCTGGCAGTAAGTTAGCACCATGTAATTAATATATGTTGTTAAAAGCTTCAGGTTTTTTGTAGGTAAAGGACAAGATAAAAGATTTTTTCTATTAATTTATTGGTATATGCCATATGTCATAGTCAGTTTTATTTAACATAATAGCACTAAACTATGAACATTAAAGAATGCAATTTGCATATTTATTGCACCTTAATGGATTAGTCTAACACATTGCACATGTAACACTTATTATATAGACACTAAACAGCTGTATTAAGAGGGCTTCTCTTAAACATGTGGTAGTCAGCTATTGTGATACGTTTAAAGTGTGTCTATGTGTGTCAATAGCAAACTCACACTTTGACCCAAAGCCCCATCTTTCTATATTTAAAGGCCATGCCACTGTTCTTAAATCCATTAGGATACACAGCAACATGGAAGAAGTCAAAGTGTTCTCTATTTGATAGTTCCTAATTATTGTGTGGTAATTCATGTGTAAATGTGTAATGTTATGCAAAGAATGCTTATCTGTTATCAGCTTCAGGAATGTTACAGTATAATTTAAAAGTCGTTGAAGTGAACAGACCCATTACTTTTTCAGAGAGATTAATCTTCTTGACACTATTCACATAAGCAGGCACAAATATGCTTTCAAAGCACAGTATTTAATTCAGACCCTCATTATTATTGATTGGACATGGCTGTTCTCTTTGTGTTAGGAGTTATTTAAAGATTACTGTATTATTGATCAAAACATTCACTATATTGGAGATCTCAAAAGTGATTTCTTCTTTTAATATCAAAGCAAATTTTTTTTCACAGCTAAGCATTTCCCTATAATTTCCCCGTCTATTATGCTAACTGGGAATTTTATGGTAATTCATATAACTGCTGTGATATCCCTTTTTATCCTTCTCGGGATATGCCCTTGTGATGTCTCCCTGCACTTTATAAATTATCGTTCAAAACTACGTAGTCTGAATGTTTTACTAAAATTGTCCTTCTTAACATAATGGGGTCTATTTACAAAGATCATTTTAATGCGATAGTGCCAGTTTTCACGTCAAAACTGGCACTATTGCATTAAAATGAACTGCATAATATTTACAAAATGATGGAGCAGAGGCGTTAGGGGTAAGTATTCCAGCGATGTCCCCATATACCCCTCTTTTCCTCCCCCTAATAGCTGTTATTAGGGGAGAAAAAGGGTTGTATATATGGGAAGACTGCTGGAATACATAAGAATATTAGTTTTATAAGTAAAAAATAAATAAAAATATTTAAAAAATTACTAAATTGTAAAAGCTCACCTGCCCGGGCGACCCGTCCGACTGCAGGTGTCCAAGTCCCGGCATGAATACACAGCGCATGCGTAGTGTTTCTCATGTCAGGACTTGAAATTTTCAAAGTCCCGAATGAGAGTCACTGCGCATGTGCAGTACTTAATTCATGCATCGCCTGAATGAGAAGTCCTGCGAGGACCTGGAGAATCATCGCGGGACCTCGCAGGAGGGGTGAGTATTTGTAAATGGTGTGAACGAAGCTGCCAGGCTCGCTGTGATGATAAGCCAGCCTGACGCAGCTTTGTTCACAGGGAACGAGGCAGGTTAGTAAATAGACCCCAATGTGCAAACAGGTAAAGGTTGTAACCTTGCACAAAATGCTGGTTGCTCAAATCATTTTATGTTTGTCCAAACAGGTGCATGAAAGGCATGGGGTAATTCACACAGAAACAAGAAAAATAGCCCCACTGCACTGCCATTAACCAGTAACTGAATTCTATGTGTAAAATAAAATGCAGACACGTTAGTTACACACGTTTGCAAATGTATGAAAAGTCACAAGCCACCTTCAAGGCTTTTCTACTGAGGTGGCTCTAACACTACAAAGTGAGAGTCCCTATATTGGGTCATATATTATGTTTTATTAAATTGAGAGATAACTTACATTAGGAGGCACCCATTAAAGCCTTTATAATAGCTTCAGCTATTGTTTCCAGGCATGTTTCCATACAAAGTTACAATAAGTTGTGGTTTCTCTAATCAGTTGGTGCATGAAAGGCAGTGGTAATCCACACATAACGTGCATAAGTGGGGTGTCAGGAGAGGACACATGCACCCTCCAGATGCTACGTGCAATTTCCGCATGTAACACTTATCGTACGGAACCGAGTATAGATACAATGGCATGGTTAGGATATATACGTAAAATGGAGCTGGAGCTAGGACATTTAGGGCTCTGTTTACAAAGCCCATTTCTCTTCATTCCAAAGCGATAATTCCAGCGGTTTCCCCATTTATACATTCCTTCCCCCCCTAATAACAGCTATTAGGGGGAGGAAAAGGGTGTTATGAGGAGACCGCTGCAATACTTATAATAATGCCTTCTTCAGATGATGTTATTTTTACTCTCAGCGGAGTTAGTAAATGTAGGAAGTTCCGGCACACATTCAGAAGAATGGGGGAAAGATATGACGTTAACATGGATCAACATGGAAACAGCAGTTCAAGAGAAAACGACCATTATGACTTCAGAATGAATTGAAATGGACATCGTAAATAAAGCCCTAATTGTCCTAGTTCCAGCTCCCAAGAGAAGACAGTGGCAGTGCCATGATTAGCCATGATTAGCTCACGCTGCTGGAGAACAACTTTAGGAGAATTACTGTAGGCTCTTTTTGTCTTTTGAATCTGTCCACTCTTGCCATCAAGAACAGTGGAAACAGTTGGGTCAGTAGAAACTGAGTGATCTCTCCACCACTGTGACTTTACTAAATTAAAGGAACAACAGGATATTTTTCTTATTATTTTTGCTCTATGTTTTTTTCTAAATGAACATATTTGTCAATCATCCACTGTTTAACATGGCAATTTCTTTCACTTGTTAACATTGATAGCGAGTTATTTTGGTTATTTATTTATTTCACTAAATGTTTCTTATATTTGAATATCTAAAATGTCTACGTTTTATAGTTTATACGGTTGAAAAAAAAGACACTAGTCCATCAAGTTCAACCTAATATGGATCTCCTGTGATCCCTATCTTATCATTGAGATTGATCCAGATGAAGCAACCTCCAATCTGTTGCAATCTGAAAAAGTCCCTGCTGACCCATGATGACCGTCCTATTTTTCCCTGGCTCCACTACCATCCTTCATTTTGCTTAACTGTCCTGGTACTCCTGGATGCCCTTTTCTGCTGTAAATTTGTCTAACCCTTTGTTAAACATAACAAGTGAATATGCCATCACAACCTTCCCTGGCAGTGTATTCCATATTTTCAATACCCTTACTGTAAGGAACCCTTTCCTTTGCTGGTTGTGAAACTTCCTCTCCTCTAACCTTAGTGGGTGACCCTGTGTCTTGTGTACAGTTCATTGGATAAAAAGTTCCCATGAAAGTTCTCTGTATTGACCCATGATGTATATAGTAATAATATCTCCTCTTAGATGCCTCTTTTCTAACGTAAACATGCCTAAACAGACTAGCCTTTCCTTATAGCGCAATGACTTTATACCCTTTATCAATTTTGTCGCCCTTCTCTGCATCCTTTCAAGTTCCAAAATGTCTATTTTATGGAGTGGGGCCCAGACCAGAACTCTATACTCAGGACGAGGCCTTACCAACAATTTATATAGTGGGAAAATGTCTTCCCTTGCATCTATGCCCGTTTTTATACATGCTAATACTTTATTGGCCCTTGCAGCTGCTGCTTTACATTGAGCACTATTGCTAAGTCTATTGTACACAAGCATCCAAATCCTTCTCCATTAAGGATTCCCCTAAAGTTTCCTCATTTAATTTATAGATTGCATGCTTGTTTTGGATCCCTAAATGCATAACCTTACATTTATCTATGTTAAACCTCATCTTCCATTTTGCTGCCCAATCCTCCAGTTTATTCCAGTCTTTCTGTAGAGATGCTACATCTTGCTCAGTTTCTATTACCTTATAAAGTTTAGTGTCATTTGCAAATCACCAAGATCATTAATAAATATATTAAAAAGGAGTGGCCCCAGCATGGAACCTTGAAGTATACTCCTTAAAACTTTTTACCAGTTAGAATATGTTCCATTTATCACAACTCTCTGCTCCCTATTCTAGACCAGTTTTCAACCCAGTTTTCTGTTCAGGCTAGCCTACCCCTCCTCCACTTAACATCCACACTGCATCCTTCATCTCTCCCTTCTCTTCCTTCAAACTCTACTCCGCTCACACCAGCAGTCCACTTCCTTCCCTCTCCTTATATCATCTGTAAGTTCTTCCCTCCCACATAGGGTGTTAGCTCGCATGAGCAGGGCCCTCCATCCTAGTGTTGTTCCTTCCTCCACCACTCCCTCCTCACTTTGTACCCTCTTGTTCCCCTCTGCTACCCTTTTACCCAATCCCCACCTGGTGGCTCCCTCTCAGCCTCTCTCACTGCGCTCTATCCTCTGCTACCTGATCTTCCAAGCTTGACACCTCGCATTTTGCCTTGCGTTCTGTGAATACATAGAAACATAGAAAGTGACGGCAGATAAGAGCCACATGGCCCATCTAGTCTGCCCATTTGTTTATTGAAAACTATACTGACCCTAGACCCTATTTACCCTCAATTTGGGTTTCAAATTAGGATACCCTTATATTTATCCCAAGCATGTTTAAATTGTTCTACTGTATTGGCCTCAACCACCTCAGATGGGAGAATATTCCATTTATCTATCACCCTTTCAGTGAAGTAATTTTTCCGCACATTTCCTTTGAATCTACCACCCTCCAGTTTATATTCTAATTCAAACCCTATTTCTGAACCCGAACCCTAATTCTCCGAACCTGAACTCTAATTCAAACCCTATTTCTGAACCCGAACCCTAATTCTCCGAACCTGAACTCTAATTCAAACCCTATTTCTGAACCCGAACCCTAATTCTCCGAACCTGAACTCTAATTCAAACCCTATTTCTGAACCCGAACCCTAATTCTCCGAACCTGAACTCTAATTCAAACCCTATTTCTGAACCCGAACCCTAATTCTCCGAACCTGAACTCTAATTCAAACCCTATTTCTGAACCCGAACCCTAATTCTCCGAACCTGAACTCTAATTCAAACCCTATTTCTGAACCCGAACCCTAATTCTCCGAACCTGAACTCTAATTCAAACCCTATTTCTGAACCCGAACCCTAATTCTCCGAACCTGAACTCTAATTCAAACCCTATTTCTGAACCCGAACCCTAATTCTCCGAACCTGAACTCTAATTCAAACCCTATTTCTGAACCCGAACCCTAATTCTCCGAACCTGAACTCTAATTCAAACCCTATTTCTGAACCCGAACCCTAATTCTCCGAACCTGAACTCTAATTCAAACCCTATTTCTGAACCCGAACCCTATTTAGAACCCTAATTATGAACCCGAACCCTAATTCAAACCCTAACCCACAATGTCAATGGGAAGGGCTGAAACGCATGGTGATCGCAAAGGAAAAGGTGCTCTCGGGGGAGGGGCGTACAGAGAAAGCGAGGCAGGTACGAGTGCGTCTTGCGTCATCTCGGAGCAAAAGTGATGCAGGAGCGTCAGTGACGCCTCCCAGTGGGCGCAGGATGGCCGAAAAGTTCGACCCCCATTGTTTCCTATGGGAAGGGCTGAAACGCATGGAAGTCAATGACAAAAACACGCCTTTGGGGGAGGGGCAAGAGCTGAGGCGGCGACCCCTTTGGCTGGCCCCATCCTGGAGCTCGGGTGACACGGGGGCGTCACGGTCGCCTCCTAGGGATGGCGCTGGGGAGCCGAAAAGATCTGCTGCCATTCCTATGAGAGCCATTGATTCCTATGGGACCATGCTTTCCTATGAGACCCATTGATTCCTATGAGAGCCATTGATACCTATAGGAACATCCTTCCCACCCTCACCCCTAGGGGTGCTAGGGGTGTCTTACCCCCACAGTATATTTTTCCTGATTGTAAGTCATATGTGTACCAAGTTTGGTGTAAATTGCTCCAGGCATTCCAGAGTTATGCTGGAACATACACACACACACACACACATACATACACACACACATACACACATACACACACACACATACATACACGCACACATACACACACACACATACATACACACACACACATACATACACAAACGCGCACATACATACACACACATACACACATACATACTGTGCATCCATTTTTATATATATATAAATTCTGTAAACCTGAGTTTGCTTTTTGTAAGGAAAATGTAATGTAAATAAAAATTCTGAATTAACTCTGTCGTGTGGATCAGCGGTCCATACGACCACTGATCCGAAGCAGTGTGGGAGCCCCCTCCCACACTGTACACTTTGCATGCTTCCCCCCACCCGCTTTAGCACAGCCCAATTCCACTGAAATGGGTTCGTATGGAACAAACTTCCGTTCGATTCTTTGTACCTTGCGTGTGTAAGTAACCTGACGTTATTAGGTCTGGATCTGGTCCTTACTGTCCAAATGTGCTGATAATGTTTGGGTAAGTTACTGGTGCTGATTACCGCTAAGTTACTGGTGCTTTCACTATTAAATAGCTGCAGTGCAGACTATTTGTAATATGTTACTGTGTATCAACAATTTATTTCAATATCAGACACAGAATTAACCAATATTTCTATCTGTGACTCACATATGACAAAGTTATGGCTATGGCTATCAATAAATTTAGTGGGGATTAAGTGCACACACTCACAGACACTAATAGAAAGGGTGCAGTTAGAAATTATCTTAATAGCAACACGGGGCCGGATTCAGAGCTCCGGCCGCAATGCAATTGAGGCCGGAGTTCTGCGAAAAGTGCTACTGTGCAGGCGCAGAAATTTTGGAACGTAATGTACCTTACTTCTTGCAACGTAGATTGCGTACACACGGTCTTTAAAACCGCGTGTATGCAATCTACGTTGCAAGTAGTAACGTAGATTACGTTCCAAAATGACTGCGCATGCGCAGTAGCACTTTTCTCAGAACTTCGGCCTCAATTGCATTGCGGCCGGAGCTCTGCATCCGGTCCAAAGTGTGGAAGAAAAAGGTGAACAAGCAGCAGGGATGACCACAGTCTGGAGAGGATTGTCAGGAAAAGGCTATTCAAAAATGTGGGGAAGCTGCACAAGGAGTGGACTGAAACTGGAGTTAGTGCATCAAGAGCCACCACACACAGACGGATCCTGGACATGGGCTTCAAATGTCGTATTCCTCTTGTCTAGCCGCTCCTGAACAACAAACAACATCAGAAGCGTCTTAGCTGGGCTAATGAAAGAAAGAACTGGTCTGTTGTTCAGTGGTCCAAAGTCCTCTTTTCTGATGAGAGCAAATTTTACATCTTCTTTGGAAACCAAGGTCCCAGAGTCTGAAGAATGGAGAGGCACAATCCAAGATGCTTGAAGTCCAGAGTGAAGTTTCCACGGTCTGTGTTGATTTGGGGATCCATGTCATCTGCTGGTATTGGTCCACTGTGCTTTATTAAGTCCAGAGTCAATGCAGTCATCTACCAGGACATTTTAGAGCACTCCATGCTTCCTTCAGCAGACAAGCTTTATGGAGATGGTGACTTAATTTTCCAGGAGGACTTGGCCCCTGCACACATTGCTAAAGGAACCAAAACCTGGTTCAATGACCGTGGGATTACTGTGCTGGATTGGCCAGCAAACTCGCCTGACCTGAACCCCATAGAGAATCTGCCAGAGAAAGATGAGAGACATGAGACAGAACAATGCAGAAGAGCTGAAGGCCGCTATTGAAGCAACCAGGTCTTCAGTAACACCACAGCAGTGCCATAGGCTGATAGCATCCGTGCCATGCCGCATTGAGGCAGTTATTCGTGCAAAAGGGGCCCAAACCAAGAACTGTGTACATATGCATGATTATACTTTTCAGAGGGCTGATATTTCTGTATCTGAAAACCTTTTTTAATTGATTTCTTGTAATATTCTAATTTTGTGAGATTTTAATTTTGGGGTTTTCATAAGCTGTAAGCCATAATATTCAAAATTTAAACAAATAAAGGCTGGAAATATCTCTTTGTATGAAATGAGTCTATATTAATATTAGTTTCATATTTTAAGCTGAATTACTGAAATAAATGAGCTTTTGCACGATATTCTAATATTCAAATATTCAAATCTTTCGAGTTTCACCTGTATATATGAGAGAGAGAGAGAGAGAGAGAGAGAAAGAAGAAGAATGGAACTGGTGTTTATCTAATTGTATTGTGCATATGTCTGTTATAATGCCGACTTACTGTTTCATTCCCCTGGGAGACCTCGAATGGGAGGAATAGATGCTGTTATGGGGATGGGGGTTAATGAATCAATTTATGCAAATCGTGTAATGAAGCCCCACCCCCTGTTAATAATCACTGCTATTTAAAGTGTTCCTGGAGGTGGGTGGGGCTTGATGGCGCACATTACGCCACAAATTTCCGGCCAATCA
Source organism: Limnodynastes dumerilii (assembly GCA_011038615.1). Classification (NCBI taxonomy): domain Eukaryota; kingdom Metazoa; phylum Chordata; class Amphibia; order Anura; family Limnodynastidae; genus Limnodynastes; species Limnodynastes dumerilii. Next base: position 67,017 of record WWET01000549.1, on the reverse strand, counting down.
CTTGTAACACAAGGAATTGCTGTAATGATAGGCAGGAGGATGGGACTTGTGGCAGATTTGGGAGAGTCGTCAACTCTGGTTCATATGTAGTGCAAGACTGACAAGAAATGGAAGACTTTGGCATGACCTGGTCAGCTTAACATCAATTGCAAATATAGAACAAAAATTCCCTGCTTTGAATTTAATACAGAGCATACTGTAGTATGAATAGCAGTAATGATGTTTTGAATGCAAAGAATCCTAGGTTTTTTTTAATATGTGTGTATCTGTCTGTGTCCATATATACATATATTTTATTAGTAAATAAAAATAATGACTTGTTAGATATATTTCACAGACAGTTGAATGAATTGTCGGTTTATGTCCCTACAAATCTTGGATATGTATATAAGATAATAGATGCAAAATAAGCAGAAATAAAACACGCTGGGACCAGCAGGACATAAAATACCATGCTCTGCTACACAGGCCCTTTTGCCTCTGAATCCATGCATCAAATGCATTAAGACACAGTTGTTTCTGAATTTATTTCTCCAATGTCAAAGAAAAAATATAGTTCACAAAAACAAACAATATATTGAGATTGGGCATTGACTGTCTGCCCACCCTGGTTATCGATAAGACTGCATTTTTATTGAATTCAAACCTAACATGTTTAATTAGGTTCCCAAAGTAAACGTTGCTGTCATAGATCAATCACTGGTCTTTAAATAGAAAATGGAATGCAGAGTGAACACACAGGCAGTGTATTTATAAACAGGGCGGCTGACGGCAGGGCTGCATACATGTGAAGAGACAGAATTGTTTAAGCAGCAGGTTGCATTGTATTTATTTGCATTCATTCATTGTTATGGGATCTGATACATCCAGAGGTGTGCATACGTGAGTTACGACCAATTCAGACTACAGCGCAACTGGGGCTGCGGCAGCTTGCTTTCTGAGGAGCGTGTTGAGGGAGGGAAGAGGTGGAGGGACATAATCAATGTACAGTAAGGGCAGGGCTCAAGCATTGTCCCTGATCCTGAGCTGACACAGGCATACAAAAAAGGACGGTTTACATTAAAACATTTGCACCAGCCGCAGGTCATCTCTAATTCCAGGGAGCTCACCTTGCCTGGTGCCAGAAATCACTGGCAATGTATTGTGCAGCAGCTACTTTCTACATACAGGAAAAGTCTATGTTTTTATTCACAATGTAATTTATTGTTTGCAATTCTTTTGTGACATTTTTAATCTGTTTGAGACGCTCTGAACCTCCAGTTACAGTCATCATTACACTGTGAAACCCTGGACACGTGCAAAGCATTTGGGACCATGGACCGTGTTCACAAACATACACATGCTGTGTGCGGAAGTTGGCGTTTTGTAATGATCTGCGCATGCACGCAACAGATATCACACATTGGCTCTCACTATGGGCCTGACTCACACTTAAGAGTGAGTTAGGTGAGTGCAGATGTGCACCTAGCTCACTCTTCCATCCCGCACCCCGTTTTTAGGTACCTTATGGTACTTACGAGAGATAGGGCTACCTTAAGTCTCCGTTCAATGTCCATATAGACATTGCACCTCCCCGCCTCCC
>WWET01000549.1:40689-56854 GCA_011038615.1 Limnodynastes dumerilii | reverse complement strand
AAATAAAATATTCGGATGCTTCTGTTTCATGCCACCATAGAACTGACAGTCACCACATTAGAACTTGCTGTCCTTTTTGGTCTCTTTAAAGAATAAAAATCAACAGATTCATCATTATCCAACAGATAAATAGATATCTTGTTTTTCAGAACAAATCTAGAAACAACTCATTTCTAAATAAATCATTTCTGATGGTGGCAATATTAATTCTATATACTTGTGGCACTACAGTGTGTGCATTCTAATTTAGTGTCACGCAGGGTAATCGCCAGAAATGTTGCGGCCCGTGACACATCCACGGTGCTCCGTCTTTTATGTGACGTCTTCGTAACCTGCAAATAACAGTGGGGGAATTCTGTCACAATTATCGAGAGAACGAAAATTATGACACTGAATTCTTGTTCTCTCGATAATTGTGGTAGTGCCCAAAGGGTATTAATATACCTCAATGACAGTACCCCTGTCATTAGCGTCGGGATGTCCTGCGGACAGGACATGGTTTGCATCGTCTGTATGGGTTGTTTTCTTTTTGCCAAGGCCACCTCCCGGATTAAAAGTTTACAAGACTGGACCCCCATCAGAGCAGGTAAGTATGTTTTTTTTTTATTTTTTTGGCCATCTTATGGGCATTTTTTAAATATTTTTTATTTAAGGGACACGTGTGGCATTTTTTTATTATTTAAAGTATGTGGGCACTGTACACATTTTTTTAAAGAAGGGGACAAGGATCTGGCATTTTTTTTTTCTTTACATTTTGAAGGGGCACATGTGGCTATACTTTTTTTTATTTGGGCACTGTACCTTTTTTTTTTTAAGAAAGGGATGGGTATTGGCAGTATTTTATTATTTTACATTATAGAGGGGCACGTGGATGTTTAACAATTTTTTTTGGGAGGACACTGTATATATTTTTTGGGGTAAAAGGAATGGGCACGTAATGCATTTTGGTGCAGGGCATGCTGCCGATAGTAGTACTACTACTAGGTAAGCATGCCTTGTTATTCATGGGCATGCTTGCACTTGTTGTTCTACTAGCGGCAGAATGCCCTGTCCGGCCGTTCTTTCTTTATTTTCATAGGTTGCGGCGGAGGGGGTGGTGGGGGAAGGGGTTAATTTTCTTTATGTCAAAACCAAACAAAAAAATAAGCCGTGCGGTCAAACCAATTAAGGCTTATTAAGGCTTTTTTTTTTTTTAAATACAGCCAATCAGAGGTGCGTGTTTCTACTGATACACGCACCTCTGAATAGGACGTTTTAGCGGATGCGACTTCCGCCTTCGATAAAACTCTGAATCAGGTCCTCTGTCTTTATCCATAGACTGTAAATTAGGAATGCATTTGGGATATCACAGTTTATGTGCTTGTCAACTGTTGACCTTGTATAAAGGAGCAAATTGGAGGTTATTTAATTTAAGATTTGAAAGTTGTGAGTAATGAGACATGTATATTGAATCTTCATTTGATGAATACTAAATAATAGATGTTAATTGCTGTAAGTGGATAATATAAGCTAATGGTTTTGGAAATGAGCTTCACTTAATTTGTTTTCATGAAGTATATGCTTTTAGAGACAAATGCCCTGAAGAGTGATTTATTTTTGTTTACACTAATTGCCTAATTATGTCTTATGACAAATATAATACAAAGGAGTACACCTTATATTATGTTATACTAATGGACAGTATACATTATAGGGCTGATCCAGAATTGAGAGTAACATCAAAAATAGTGTTTCCTAGCTCAATTCTAAGTAACAGTTACAATGAAAACTGTTCCATTTACAAAACGGTGATGCCTTCATTTCCATTAGATAAAGACAGTTTTCACCTTTATCTTTTGAAAATGAAGGCCTGCTCTAATGAATGCGGGCCCGCTGATCACTGAATTTACAAAGTATCAGTGCAGATTTTAACAATCCGCACCAATACTCTATAAAACGCCATCTAAAGATGGCGTTAGGGCAAGTATGTCTGCAGTCTCCCCTATATATCCCTCTTTTCCTCCCCCTAATAACTGTTATTAGGGAAAGGGGGAGGGGTATGCATAGGGAGACCGCAGGAATACAGTGTACGGGCATATTAATAAAAAATAAATTAAAAAAATATGTTGTTTTTTTAAACATTAAAAATAAAATAAATGAAGAATTTTAATATTAAAATAAAAAATAAAATAAAGAAATACTCACCTGTCCTGGGCTCCTTGTCTCTCTGTCCCCGAAGTTAAGCCCCGACACATACTGTATTTAAATTTTGGGACTTGAAAATTTTCAAGACCCAAAAATTAGCCACTGCGAATGCGCCAGGAATTCAGTTACGAGATTACCCGATGCCTCTGGCGAAAGTCCCACAGACCATCGCGGGACCTCGCTGGAGGGGTAAGTATTTATAAATTTTACCAGCAAAGATGTAAGGTTCACTGTGAGGTGCAGCGAGCCTTGCTTTGCTAATTAAAGTTCGGGGAGCAATTTATAGTAAATGGAGCCCAAAGAGAGGAAGGTTACTCCTGGACAAAACCATGTTGATTTCAGGTGGAGACAAGGTAATTGCATGCATGCAGGGATATGCAGGGATTTGCATGCAGGGATATATCTTTGAATTGCTTACTGCACACAGATACTGACCAGCTTTACTATCACACTGTTATTTATACTTGGGATAGGAAACATCACCTCTCATCTCTAATACTGTTTGCAATAAATGAAATATGACTCTCCTGCAATCACCATGGTTTAGCCCAGGAGTAACTTTCCTCTCTTAATTTCAAACTCCTTCTTAAGTCTAAATCAGGCCCAAGATGTGGAAATCCCCCCAGAACCACCAGATTCTAGAATGACTTGCTGAGATTTATTGGTTCTCAATGATAGTATAAGAATATCTTTTGCTTGGCACATCACTACCTCAATGTATAAACTCATGTTGCTATTGAATAAAGTCATAGATGTAGAAGTGCAGAAGTTTCTATCCACATTTAGCCATTAGGCTGAACAGGTCCAAACGTCACCTGACTTCATCAAACTGCTTGTAGAAGTCAGGTGGTTTTCAGGCAGCGCACATGCACATGCCAGATGTTACGATCTACACGCCTGGAGATCTGACCGTCCATCCACTCCACTCACATAAAACCCATCAGCATGAACATTTTAGAGTAGTGGCGGATTTAAGTACTTTCATGTGGATCAGCGGTCACAAGACTTGAGGTATTGTTATGGCAGCGTAAGTGCTACCATAATCGCACAAGAGAGGGTAATGACGGGGGAGTTCACCCCCCTTCTGTGCGGACTGCCAGCTCTCTGAATCTGGCCTAAGAGTCCTGTATTACTTTACTCTAGGACTGTATTAAAGGAGATATTTGCAAATATAATTCTCACATGCAAAAAAGTAAATACGTTTATCTTCACCAGTAGCATTTCTCCGTTATTAAATAGTCAGTACTTTTAACATGTACAAACCTCCATATATCGTTTGCCATTTAAAAGGACCATTTAAACCATTGAATAGTAAAGTTGGCGTTTTTGGCCCCTAAATGGCCAGCGCTTTTTATTAATTTACCATCTGTTTTTTATTATGTTATATTCATATATTTCTGCCGACATTAACAATTTAGTCTCTGGATTTCTTAGCAGGTTTGACATCTTGGTTGGGCCATATTCACAGATCCGTTTTTGCGCGGAGTTCAGTGCGTATTTTTAGGATTGGATGATCTGCGCATGTATAGTAACTTTATGTACGCTATTTATGTCGAATTTACGCACGGAAGTCCATTAGACACGTACTTGTGAATAGCACTTGGGGACATACGTGTGGAGGGGCGTGGTTGAAATCCGTACGGACAAAGTTACGTGAAAGTGGGTGGAGGGAGGCATCTAAATGACCATTTGAGGGCGTGTGTATTATACGCATGTAAATGCGCACGTAGAGATAAGGGTGCCCTATGGAGGCAGAAGTCTACGATATCACGTGCCTGTGAGGGGCGTGTCATGGGTGTGGCCTTGCCATGTATATGCGTATAATTGAGTACCTTCAACTAAGAGATCTGTGAATACGGCCCTCGTCATTATCCCTGTGGTAGTATCACAATATCATATAATGCATTTAGCAGTAGCTACAATAAGTGGGTTAAAATTTGATGGCAACATTTGTGATTTTCCCACTTCATCATATAAATTTAGCTGGAAGTAAACAGTGACAGAACACCTTCAATGCGATATGTATAATATTCAAACAATAAAGAAAAGACAGGTTTTATTGCAAGGCATAACATATTAGATCTGGGATCCATACAGATAGTGGACCGTATTCACAGAGCCGTTTTTACATGGTGCGTGCTCATCTGTAGGATCGGATCAACTGCGCGTGCGCAGTAACTTTTTCCACGCAAGTTACGTAGTATTTACGCACGGAAGTCCATTAGGCACGACTTGTGAATCGCACTTGCGGAGGGGCGTGGTTCTAATCCCCACGGTCAAAGTTACGTGAAAGTGGTTGGGGGGAAACATTTAAATGACCAATTGAGGGTGTGGTTAGTTAGATTCGCACGTATGGAAGTAATATACGCACGTATAGGCACACGTACAGTTAAGGTTGCCCTATGGAGGTGGACAACACACCCATGTTGTGGAACAGTGCCTATATAAGAGCTTTGTTCACTGATATCAGCAGGGTCACTGGTTGAGTTATGTTATTGTTACATTACTTACATAGGGGTAGATCCAGAACTACGTGTGTGCGTACGTATATTAGCGGTGCGTATTTTCGTACACGTAAATTCGCTACACTCCCCTCGGCACACCCCTTGCACGGACGTATTTTGTCAAAATACGCTACCCAACACCTACCTTAACTTTTCCAAACGTAACAGCATACGTCCGCGAACGGACGTACTGACTACGTGAACGTACGCAGCTTAGCACGCCCATACTGTACACTTTAAATACCCCCCGCCTACTTCACGTAAAACGCACGTATAGTTGACAAACGTAAAATTGGCACGCCCACACGTAAGTATTTACGTGAGACATACGTGAAGTTCCCATACGTTCACAATTACGCTACGTGAATGTGCGTATTTTCTATGGTGCACATGCGCAGTGCGTTCTAAACTGCGAATTTACGTCTCCGCCACGCGTAAATTCGCGTAGAAGCGTAGTTCTGGATCTACCCCATAATGTTTTTGCCTTTTTGTCTTCCAATCATATTGTTTACATATAGTAACCACCAGTGCTTTAAATAATTTTATCCTATTTATATTGTATAACTGCACTCATTTGTAATTTGGGCTAATTAATATAATCAAGTTTATAATTCTTTGGGTAAGTTCTAGTATGAATTGGTTAAAATCTTTAGATCACTACTGTTGAGAATGGATCTTTCTAATGGTATGTTAATACTTTTTACAACCAATTTTACCTGAATATATGTAACATTCTGTCTAATACAATTAAAACAAAAAAGTATGAGAGTGTATAAAAATGCAAAAACAACATGCAATCATTTTATCTGAACTGCTAGCTGTTATAGGCAATTATACAGTCTTGCGTTTTCTCAATAGATCTCTGAAATATGTTCATTAAAGACTTAATCATTGACAATCTGCCCCAGTATTTCAGTCTTTATGATATAGATGCTTCCCAGGAAGCAAACTGTCTCAAGGTGGGTTAGTGCAGGTCTTGCTAATGAGCTCCCTGTAGTCTGTTGGCTTGGCTATGTTCAAAGATCCCCTGGGCAATTTTTCCAAAAGAGCATAAAGATTAGTGTTTCCCAAGGAGGCTTATGCTCATACCACTTTCTCTTCTGCTCTCAAAAGCATCTTCCTCTAGAACAACTTCATAAAACTGGTCTCTGTTTTTACGTCTGGCATGGCCATAAAGATTAATATATTTAGGTTTTTTTAAAAAAAATATTTGCCTCTGAGAGCAATAAATAAATGTATACAATATGTATAATTCTGTATTAATCAAAGCACTGTTATTTCATTAAGCTATTTTTATATATGGTAAACATTGTATACATTTTGTAGTGTTATTGATCCAAAATCCCAATATGTTTGTGTGCACCAATGCCTTATTTTCTTGAGATGTTCTGACCATCTGACCCATTGTTAATTGACCCGTGTTTTGTGCCTTTGTGTCATAAGCTTTTTAGGGTGGTATTTTTAAAATTTTATTTTTGTACACATTTTTGGTTTTACCAATAATGGGCCTGATCCTCAATTCTGTCCGACAGGGGACTTACGCGGCAGATGTTCCCATAGCGTAAGTACTAACAGTTGTAACGAAGTTACGCAGGTCAGTACTTGTAGGGAAGGAGCAGACCCTAAACTCACGATGCCTCTATCCCTGATCATATAGACGGGGATAGCCATTTAAATGAAGGGTCCGGGGCGGATGACCCTTCATGTAAATGGCTTAAATGGCCCCATTACGACTAGGTCTGTGGACGTACAGCCGCACATCTACTGTAGTCGTAATAATTAAGGTAGGAATCTGGACATGTAAATTTCCTACCGAGAGCGGGGAGTGCAGAGGGCGTGCACCCCGTTACGGCTACGTAACTATAGACCCCCGCTCACACGTAACACGTGCGGGGGTCTGGAACTACCCCAATGTTTTTTAGTGCTTTGAAACCACGTTTTTTACATCTGAACTTCTACTTGTTTTCCTTTAATATAATATATTTATTGAAATGTTGCCCAGTGCTGTCCTTATTGTAAGTTTGACTTTTGTGTGTCTAAAATTTTTACCAGAAGGTGCAGATTTTAAGCCTTTCATAGTATATATGAATGGGCAGACTGGATGGCCCATGTGGCTCTTTTCTGCCGTCACTTTCTATGTTTCTATATATATATTGTGTCTCAGACCTGTGCCGCATAAAGTGAACCCAAATCTCTTTCATCTTCACCCTCCCGCACTGAGATATTCAATATCGTAATATTGTAAAATAATATTCAAAACTTCATCAAACTAATAAAAGACTTGTGAAGAAAAGTTATAGGTCGCAGCCCAAGAGGACACAGAGGAACTGTTCTATTTACAGCTTTTTCTAATGTACACAATTCCCGCAAGAAATGAATGCTATGGATGTATATGTCAAACAAAGAAAGTTATTCTTCATGTGGGATAGCAATGTAACAATGCAAAAATTCAGGGCCAGATTGAAATGAGGTGTGTGGAAATGAATAAACATACTAGCCATGTCCAGTTCTAGTCGAAGTACAAGTCCCGTCTGCCATTGTTGTTCTTATTTTTGTTTGAAACAACGTATATTATATCCTGGACTTATATGCTTACTAATGTCATTTATTTGTAGCTTTTGCCTAATGAGAGCAAGATTGTTAAGGCTGAAGTAGGTGAAGAAGTCAGGAGTGGGGCAAAAGGGCCCTGCCCAGGAGAGCCATTAATCTAATCTAATCTACTATTATTAACTTGTAGTATCAATGCAGTTAACTATGTAATATCATAGCTATTAAAGGATAATGGGCCTGATCCAGAACAACGCTTCGGAGCGAATTTACGCGTGGCTTATTTGTAAGTACGCATCGCTTATTTGTAAGTACTGCGCATGCGCACCATAGAAAATACGCCCAATAGCGTAGCGTAATTGTGAACGTATGGGCCAATCACGTATGTGTCACGTAAATACTTACGTGTGGGCGTGCCAATTTTACGTGCATCCAAAATACGTCTAAAATACGTGAAGTAGGCAGGAGGTTGTATTTAAAGTGTACAGTATGGGCGTGCTTAGCTGCGTAAATTCGCCTAGCCCATATGCACGTGTGCGTATGACTGCGGTTACGTTGGAAAAAGTTAAGGTAGGGTTTGGAAAGCGTATATTGACAAAATACGTCCGTTCAAGGGGTGTACCGAGGGGAGTGTAACAAATTTACTCGCACGAAAATATGCTACGCGAATAAACGTACGGCAAACGTAGTTCTGGATCTACCCCAGATCTACCCCAAATGATTGTAGTGGACCCAAAAAAAAACACCTAATTCACAGAGATTTAAAAAAAAAAACTACTACTTTTCTGAGTTGTTTTTTAGTAAAACTTTTAAGATTTGTATTTCAATAATATACATACACAGTCTAGGTGTATAATAGTGGTGATCGCTTTGAGAAAGTCCTCAGGTGAGAAAGAAACGCGTCAGTGGGAGTAATTGCTACACACGTGGTAACGAGCAGCAAGAATCTCACTCACTGTTTGGGCTCTGTTCGTGGTCTTCGGCTCTCCAGATCTCAGCTCCGGGGGGCCACCGGGGAACGGACATTTCATCTAGCTGGAGGAGAAGGTACTTGTACCTGTCCCTGGACCGCCGTACTTTTACTGGCCCTCACGTGAGTGTTATCAGGCACACTGCCTCAATGTACACAGCTTAATCACTAAAGGAATATCACCTTGGCACAAAGGATCACTATCCCCTGAAGCAGGGAGGAACAATATTTCATGTTTATTGTGGTGTGATAGCGACAACCGGTCTGTATCTCCATTTAACGGACATTAGTACTATATTGCACTCCTGACAGGAGATTCCACATTTAGACCTTTGGAAATATATGGGACTTGGTTGTTCCACGCATCAAAGGAACGTTTTATTCCATCTAAAACCTTAAGCGATTTATCCTCAAGCCAGTGTCCTTTATCTAATATTACACAGAGGCTACATATGCCCTTGAATTAAGACTGCTCCCACGGAATTATTATTGTCTTAAGTGTTTGTATTGTGTGGTGTGAGGTCCGATTAGGACGTACATGTTATTAATAAAATTGTTCATTTTTTAACCTACTTGCTGCTCAGTAGAAGTTATAATTTTCAAATACTGGTGAATCTTTACATTTTTATTATATACAGCGCTGGGGTATTCCAATTTGGGAATTTTTCTTGTTTGTTTTTTACTATCTGGAGAGGCAGGTAAAAACTCTCCCTACTCTTCAGCTGCTACTATTCAAATCCAGATTTAAACCTACCTGACGCACTCTTTCAGTGCTTCTTTTTTTCACTTTTTGATATGAGAACCCCAGATTTAAACCTACCTGACACTCTCTTTCAGTGCTTCTTCCTTTTCCTACTTTTTGTATAATAGTGGTGCTCAACTTTTTTTTTGGGGGGGGGAGTAGTAGTTACCCACTATGGAATTAGGTTAAGTATCACTACTAGAACATGTTTTCCTAATTTTTTTTTTTACTATTTTTATTTGTTACATATTTTAGCAATGATTTTGAGGTTCATTTTTCCACCTATTCTATTCCTTTCAGCCTCCAAGATATTTTATGAAATATGTCCTCTGCCATCTGGTATCGCAACTGGTACAGCTGTTCCCCACAACCTTCTCCAGCACCACTAGACAGTGGTCCGAGTACCATCAGTGGTACTAGTACCAACTGGTTAAGAACTGCTGATGTATAGCATTTGCAACACGAGATTGGGCTAAGTATAGTATAACAAATCTAGTATAGTTACAGGACTTTATAAAAATGTTTGTTGCAATTTTTTTTATATATATATATATATATTTTTGTTTTTGTTTTAGTAATGTTATTTACATTTGTTTTTTTAAACTCTGGTAATATTTTTTGGACTCTTTTACATTCATCCTCAGCAAAAGATCTATTTTGTTGCCATATTGAATCTTTGTAAACCAGACTGACAGATTTCAGGTACATTTATTATTATTATTATCATCATTTAAATACAGTTACTTCCATTAACATAACTGGTTCATGGGTGCAAAATAGAAATTACAACTCCTTTAGGCATATTGATTGTCATCTGTTGAACTTATGGCAAAGCTTCTAATGATAATACTATTATTTATTGTATTTATTTATTATTCTAGATTATAGAATGATTAGTTCTTTAAACAATCTTTACACCATGACAGGGTAGTAACAAACAGACTGGATAGGTAAGAGGGAGCCCTACTCGCAAGAATACAGTCTATAGGACAGTGGGGCAAGTGCTATTTATCACAGAATGGACCGACCAGGGTGTATGGTAAAAGTGCTCAGTGTTCTGTATGATCCAGTCACACAGCAGTATTAGTAGCAGAATGGAGGGGAATTTTAGAATAAGTTTGTGTTAATCATGGAACAGATAGGAAAACTGGATAGTTATTGTAGATAGGGTAGATAAATATTCATTAGCTGAGGAATTTTGTAAGCTTGTCTGAAGAGGTAGGAGAGTGCTTGAAAGGGAGAAGTCTTGTAACTGGGAATCAGAGTATTTGTTAGCGTAGAGGAGAGCTGCATATCCTGTGAAGAGAGAGCGAGCTGGGATGTATCTTGAGATGCGGGTCTAATAATACCAGCGATAGCTATGCATCTACATATAGATAAGAGGATAAAATGCTTTCTAAAAAGATCTGTATGACCGTAAATCATGACCAGACAAGCTTGCAAATTGTGTCTAATTTTCACACCAACTTATGTATTTTTAATAATTTACTGTGTTAATTATATGCATACATTGAGTTTGATTTGTGATTTATCAGCATTACACAAAATGCTACATAAAACCTATAATCAATTAAGTTCTCTTATTCCTGCAACCAGGGACGTATCTACCCCCTGGCCAGGATGGCACACGCCAGGGGCCCCACGGCGATGCCACCTTGGCTAAGAGATGGTATCGCCTACTAGGACCATTTTGCCATCCAGCTGCAGTCTGACTCCAGATCAGCGCTGCTGGTCTTGAGTCAAACTGTGGCTGAATGCTAAAATCAGGGCTGGCTTTTACTTACCTTACAGGCTCATCCACCGAGCGGGACTGCGGCAAGAATATTTATATATATATAGCTACCAGTCCTTGGCGCTCTCCTATATCAGGATCAAAATCCAAATAGTGACCTGAGGTGCCTTCTTACCTTACCTCAAAGGGCAGGATATGAGTAGAATACAGGGATCAAGCGGCACTCACAGGATTTGAAAAATAAATAAATAAGTTACAATGGAATCAAGTCCAACGTTTCGGTTTATTAACCTTCCTCAGGGACAGAATGTGACATGTAATACCAAACAGTGAACATATAAATAGCCTACTGGCCAATACATCACTTACCCCACCACCATACAGCATGTCCCAGCCGGAACACACCAAATCTGTGTACCACCCCATTATCGGGCTAACCCACATCATGAGAACGGCGCCGCCATTCCCATGGCAACATAAAAACAAACAAAGCCATGTGGGACAAAACAGGAAGCAGATGCGTATACAGGGCGCTGTATAAAGGGAGGTCCTGAGCGTCAGAACATGGGCGGGCACAAGACTGAGCGCCGTGGCAGGGAGGCTGTTGGCGTCGTAGCAGAGGCTGGCACGGAGCGGTCATAGGATGCTGGCCAATCACTAGATAGTGGGTGTAGATAGCGTGTGTTGTCATGGTGATCGGAGAAGCACGTCTATGTGATAATGTGCAATCCCAGAGAGGGGGTGCGGTCTCAGAGTGGCTGTTTTGGAGACTTGGGGATCTCCTAAGAGGTTAGCTCTTAGTTTAGAAAGATATTTCATATGTGACCCACAATTGGGACTCTAAAGTTTAGAGTTAGGACCACCTAACAGAAGTGGCGGGTGGCTTATATCACATATCTGCAGATATTTGTAACTAATTCTCTGACTTTTATTTTAACGATAGAAGATCATGATTATTAACAGTAATGGCTGCAGTAATGGCTACAGTGCCAGGCCATGTTTGTTTTTTGTGCAAATTCCCCTCGCCTTGTGCACCTGCTATAAAAGTTACTTTGTAAACCGATTTGAAGCAGCCTCTATCTTGGATGTATGTATGTATGTATGTATGTGTATATGTATGTATATATATATATATATATATATATAAGTATATATAATACACACACACACGTTGCGATACTTCACATTGCGACGGTGATATACTGCAGAATTTTATTTTCATGAATGGGTGAGTATGTGATTCGCGTGCGTAAGTGGCCTGACATTCTCAGGTCTGGATCCGGCCCATTAATAGGAACTAGGGGCTCTCGATTTTCTGAGGAGGTTAAATGGAAACACCTCACACACTGTAGCTTACAGGGGGGTACAGGAGGTATTACATTATTCAAGATGTTTTTTTGAGAAATTCCAAAAAGAGAACAGTTATTCTGGCAATCTTCATTTCCCAAAATTCACTGCATGGACTAGTGACTGTATAGACTGGAAGCCTCAAATTGTGGGAGGAGCCTAACTTGTTTATAATGGAGTACAGAGAAGATTTACTTTCCACCATATATGAAGCTTTAGTGGAAGGTCCTCCTGTCTACCTCATTTAAGTTTACTCCTTCCAGTGTGTTTACCCTAATACATACTGTACAGCATTTTTGTATCATCCGCAAAACAGCATTCTTTCCCCTTGATATCAAGATGGTAGCTATGGGCCTGATCCAAACCTACGCCCACCTTCGCTAGGATGCCGGGCGTAAGCGTAAGATCGGCTGAAAAGCCGATCTGCGCATGCGCCGGGCAGATGTTGCCCGGCGTAGCGTCCATAGGAACAGCGTAGGGACCCTGGAGGGGGCGTCGCCCTAGCGTCCCTATGTTAAGGTTAGTGCCTGTGGGCGGGGGGAGGTAGTATAATGAGGGAGGGCTTAGCGGTAGTACGCTCGTGTGTGAGCGTATTACCCATTGCTTATGCCGGCTGAAGTTAGGGTAGCCTTCAGCCGGCGTAAGCAATGGGAAGTACACCCGCACAGGGGGAGTGCTGGGAGAGTGGACTCCGATACGCTGTGCTTTAGTAAGCACAGCGCATCGGCGTAGGTCTGGATCAGGCCCTATGTCATTTTTTTTATAACAGTGTGTGATGTGGGGTGGTGACATAAGCCTTGCAAAAATCTAGATAAGCTAAGTTTTCAGCTTCTTCTTGAAGTACTTTATCATCCAGTCAAAAAGTTCAATATGATTTGATTGACATTATGCTCGGGGGTTCCAGTAAGTTACTAAATGTGTTCCTTTAATAGTGTATCAACAATTTTCCAGCTACAGATGTAATGCTCATTGGTTGGCAATTTTCAGCTTCTTCTTCAGTTACATTTTTATGCAAAGGTGACATTTGCAATTTTCCAGTCCACTGGAATTACTCCTGTTATTAGAGACTGGCTCAATAATTCTGTTACTGGTTTTATATGGAGCCCTTTAAACTCTTTTAGTATACTAGGATGTATTCCCTCTGGCCCCATTGATTTGTCCAGTTTCAGCTTAAAGAGCTCTATAATGACCTGCTAAGCAGTGAAAGGACTTAGAATTACATTCTAAATATCAATGAGCTGGATTTACATTTGACTTTCTCAAGCTTGTAGAGTTTGGGTGTTTTTATGTCTCTGTGCAAGCCAGATGTTACATAAAGGATCTTCTTGCGTGCGGAAATCAGTAAGCAGAGCATCACTTCATATCCGTATACCTAATTCCCGCAAGAGATCAAGGATAGGTATTCAGATGAAGGGGAATGGGCAGGGGTAGACACTTCCACACGTTTGGACGGACACAGATCCATGCAGAGAACTTTAGGTTGGGCTATTTAAAAAGGTTTTGTCTCCTTTGCATACTGAGCGGGCAATTTTTTCCTTAGACCCTTGCAAATCTGATTTCCTTCTTAGCCTTGCGGTGAGAGATATTCCTCTTTACCATTGCTTATGTTTCCTAAAGGCCATTTTTGTTCACCTTCATTATAATTGCTATCAGCCTGTTTTTGTTCCCCTCCCCCCACCAGCACTTTCTTGTGCCAAAGATTCACTGATATCACAGAACGTGTAAGTATATAACATCTAGATTTCAACGTGAAAATGATCTACAAAAGCACTGGAGCTTGAAACGCAATTGCAGAAAATGATTTGAAAAACATGCTTTCCATTACTGTACATGTAAACAAATTGTGCCTCGCTGTAAATATTTAAAGCGAAAAGTGCTTAATTTAAGTTATAAATAATGCAAACCAATTAAATTTCCCTTTTGTTTTCTGCAGAGGGAATCTAGCATAATAAAGAAATTCACTACACAATTTATCAATTCACTGCTAGAATGTAGGGGGGAAGCACAAACATGGTGCCTGTTAATGAAATGGTCACACACCACATTGCATAAAAACAATGTCATGAAGGTTTTTAAGACATACAGTATTTCCGTGTTGAGGAGATGATGGAGTTGTTAACAATCCAGACTTCACTATAGTAAAACAGCACAATACACTGGAAGCCAACATATTATAGACTGAAGCAATACTCATTAGAAATCTGTAAGACCTAATAACATCACTAAATGATGAAGTAGTCTGTGGATGGATAATTACTGATTTGACTTATTTATAGCTATAGTGAGTGATATTAGAGAGTGTGCAGATACAATTATTTTTAATTAAATGTTTTTTCTTTCATTGTAAACAAAAAGAGATGTAAGATGGCTATGTTAGCAATAATAAATAAATAAAATAAATCATCTTGTTTATTAAACAAATTGCATTTTAGCTGCATATAAGCAAAAACATTTCAAGATTTTGAGGTCTGAGTCTTGCAAGTAAACCTTGCTGTTTCCTACAATTGGAACATTGGGGTAGATCCAGAACTCCACTTGCAATACGTTTACTCGTGTAGCGTATTTACACGTGCGTACCTTCTATACGCTCACCTTGGCACACCCCTTTGGCACACCCCTTGAATGTACGTATTTTGTCCGAGATCCGCTTTCCAAACCCTGCCTTAACTTTTGCCCACATAACCAATATCATCCGCTCACGTACGTATGTGCAACACATATTTACGCAGCTAAGCACGCCCATACTGTACACTTTAAATACAAACCCCCGCCTACATAGCGTATTTCAGACGTATTTTTGACTCACGTAAAATTGTCACGCCCACACGTAAGGATTTACGCTACACATATACGTGAATGGCCCATATGTTTACATTTACGCTACGTTACACAGCGTATTTTCTATGGTCCGCATGCGCAGTACTTACCAAAATGCGATTTTACGTGTCCACCACGCGTAAATTCGCTCACAATCGCTGTTCTGGATCTGGCCCATTGTTATTAGTTTTTTGCTGAGTGCTGTCCATCCATTTTTGTTTATTTTATCACTTTAAGGGCACACACACACACACTTAGTTTTATAACTTTCTTTACAAGTGCAAAGTCACTGCACCTGTGTGAACCTCATATGATGGACACACAATGTCTTATACAGCTGGGCTCACATTAAGTTTTCTTTGCCAAGATACTGCAATATGGTGAGGAAGCTAGAGAGCAGCCCATTAGTAAATTATTAAAACTTTGTTTATTTACAATTCCTGCAGAGATCAGACAATGGAGCTCACATGACCCATTAAATTCACAGTCATAGACTCTTTCTGTAGAATGTTGAATGGATAATGCAAGCTCCATTGTCTGATTTCTGAAGGAAGCTGGTAGTTGCTAACTGGTAAGTAAACAAAGTTTTAATGATTTCCAAAGCCCTATTCAACTTTTCCCAGCAGATGGGCCCACCATGCATGCAATTTCCCACCATGTGTGGTATATTTTTCCCTGTTTTTTGGTAATGTTTTTTAACTGAGCACAACTCCCCACCGCTCTGCTCCAATACCAACAGGACTCTAGGCCAGCAGTGGTTGAATAGTTAAAAAATTTTGAACAATCTTATTATCAGGTTAATGCACTTAAGGACTATTTTGTTCACTCGGTTCTTCCCATATACATCATGATATTTGGGATGATCAGCTATATCAGCTATCAGGTTTAGATTAGCCAGAGAGGACGAGGGGGATTTCCGTGTGGTCATTGCACGGATTGTTAAGGTAGCCCTATGGCACTTGTAAGTGCCATAAGATACCTAAAAAGAGGGGGGGGCGTATTAGGGGCAGGACAGGTGAGATAGGCGCGGATCTGTTTGCACCTAGATCACCCAGATCTGTGAATATAGTCCTTGGTGTTTATTTGTGTCTGAGTGTTGGAAAAACTCTATGTGCTAAGGCAGTGCTCCTCAACCTGTGTGCCAGGGCACACCAGTGTACCACGGAGTGTTGCCAAGTGTGCCGCGGTGCAATGCCTTCAATAGGAGAAAAAAGCAATGGAAGACCTTGCCTTAAGGAAATAAGGGGATACTGGGGAGGCTGCAGACACATGAATGGGAACTACTGGGGAGGCTGCAGACACATGATGGGGGCTACTGGGGA
>WWET01000548.1:625117-646116 GCA_011038615.1 Limnodynastes dumerilii | reverse complement strand
CAGTGTATCGGCGCGCCCTCCCCCCGACACTCTCCCTGTGCGAGCGTATTTTCCCTCGCTTACACCAGCTGAAGGCTACCCTACCTTCAGCCGGCCTAATCAAGGGAAAATATGCTCGCACAGGAGCGTATGCCCGCTAACCCCTCCCTCCCTCATTAAACTACATCCCCCCGCCCACCTACACTAACCTGGACGTAGTAACGCTGGGGGCACATGCGCAGATCGGCTTTTAAGCCGATCTTACGCTGCTGGCTGGCGTCTTAACGGTCTGGATCAGGCCCAATGTCCCGATATTTATGCACCTGACTGCATGACCCTTAAAGGGTTTAAACTGCTTAAAATAACCCAGTTCCGCAGAAATGATGTGTTGCAAAACCTTTGTTAACAGGGAAGTGAATGTATTTGGCAGCTGCACTTTCTGGGTTAGAATTCATATGAAACATTTCTAAAATTAAATACATGTAATATGCCCTTTCAAAACACATGAGTGTGTCAGACTGACCACTTCCACAGCAGTTATATTGACATAGTAACATAGCAACACTGTTGATGAGGAAGAAAACAAGTTCAATCTCCATCAAATTCAACCTATTAAGGATCTCCTTCAGTCTTATCACTGAAATGGATCCAGATGAAGCAACCTCCAATCTGATTTAATCGGGAAATATCCCACCTGACCCAAGATGGCCGTCCTGTTCCTCCCCCTCATCCCACATCTCCTCTTTTCCTGTCCTGCAGCTTAGTAAATCTAGACCTAGATGAGAGTGGGTCTCCGTTGCAAATGGCCCTTTTTTGATAGGGCCGCTCTCTCCCAGCCAGTTCTGAACTGGCTGGGATATCGATTGCTTATGCCTTGAACGTGATAGGTAAGAGGAAAAACTACCCCAATTGTTTCCCTAACTTTAACCCTAACCCTCCCTTCTCCCTAGCCTGACCCTAACCCTCCCTTCTCCCTTACCTGACCCTAACCCTCCCCTTCCATTACCCTAACCCTCCCTTCTCCCTAGCCTGACCCTAACCCTCCCTTCTCTCTAGCCTGACCCTAACCCTCCCCTTCCCTTACCCTTCCCTCTCCTCTCTAGTCTAGCCTGACCCTAACCCTCCACTTCCATTACCCTAACCCTCCCTTCTCCCTAGCCTGACCCTAACCATCCCTTCTCTCTAGCCTGACCCTAACCCTCCCCTTCCATTAACCCTCCCTTCCCTGCAGCCTGACCCTAACTCTCCCTTCCCTGCAGCCTGACCCTTACCCTCCCTTCCCCGAAGCCGGACCATAACTCTCCCTTCTCTATAGCCTAACCCTAAACCCCCCCTACCCAAGCAACCTGACCCTAACCCTCCCCTTCTATGGCCCTAACTCTAACCCTACCTTCCTAAGAGCATAACCCTAAACCCCCCCTCCATTCTAAAAGTCCCCGGAGAGGTGCGTAACTTTCAAACAAGTCGTTGTTCGTGTGTCCTGTGAAAAGGAACGGGTGTGTATGCGATCGGCACACTCACCCACCTAAAACATTTAAAAAATTCTTAAAAAGCTGCCTTTTCGAAATAGAGACATCTGAAAAGGAACTATTGTCTGTCTCTATTTCTAAAAGCAGCCCATCGCAGCAGGGACTGCAACCGCCCTAGGTATTAGGGGCCAGATTTACTAAGCTTGGAAAAGCGGAGATGTTGCCCATAGCAACCAATCAGATTCTAGATCTCATTTAACTGTTGCATACTAGAGAATGTCAGCTAGAATCTGATTGGTTGCTATGGACAACTTTTCCAAACTCGCAGCTTAGTAAATCTGGCATTAGGACTCTAGCCAGGTGGCTCTCAACAGGCCTTTAGCCACTGACACACATCAGGGTCTTGAAATAGGAATTACCTTAGTTCCAGGAGGAAGGGAGACTTCATTTGTCTTCACCAGACTGAGAACTAAAGCGATGATGAGGGATATGAAGGACACCACCATCAATGCCAGAAGACATGTCTGCTTAGAATCTAGAGCCATCGCGAATCCTGGAAGAGAACAAGTGGATGACACAAAGTCCTTCAGAGCTTAGTGATTGAATAAACGTGGCTGCTCCGGGATACACTTTACTTGACCACATTTTTCCAGATGCAATTTGTGCTATAAAGATAATTGCAGCCGTAACGCTCCAGGCCTCTTTATAACATGATTCCATGCTCGGTAATGGGGCACACCTCATACTGAATGCATTCCTCTAACCTGTCCCATTCCTGGCGCTGCCTGTTACACATTAAAGCCAGGGGCATTCGTAGGACACAGTTTATGTATGAGACCTCCCAACCTTCTACCTCCTCAACCCCAGCTGGTTATGATAATAAGCTGAAATGCCGTCTAGATGAGCTGTTCAATAGTTCACTGTCACGTTCATATGGGAACGATTCCATGGGCTCTTTTTTGGATTAGGTCTAGCTTATGGTCATAAATTAGGGAACAAAATTTGTGTGCTGAGGTTCAGAAAAGCACATACAACAGGTCATAACTTATCCTTCTCTGTAGGACATCTAGAAGTGCATTACCCATAGTTATCACCCATAACCAGGGGCCAGATTTACTAAGCTGTGGGTTTGGAAAAGTGGAGATGTTGCCCATAGCAACCAATTTCATTTAATTATTACATATTAGAGAATGTCAGCTAGAATATAATTGGTTGCTACGGGCAACATCTCTACTATTTCAAACCAGCAGCTTAGTAAATCTGGTCCCTAGTCTTCTTCACTAGACATCAATGCCTCTTTCTTCACCGTTCCCCTATATGCATCGACCTGTAATCTGCAATGTATTGATGGCGGTCACTAGGATGCTCACTGTATTGGATGATGGGCGCTAAGATGCTCACTGTATTGGTTTGCGGTCACTAGGATGCTCACTGTATTGGGTGGTGGTCACTAGGATGCTCTCTGTATTGGGTGGTGGTCACTAGGATGCTCACTGTATTGGGTGGCGGTCACTAGGATGCTACTTGCATTGTATGAACCTCACTATGAATCTCTTTATTGTGTTGTGAAATACTAGTAGTATTATAATGTCCGCTATATCATTGCAGATAGGATTCGAATTTCGGCACAGGAACAATGTTGAATTTCGACAACCCGACGTTTCCTGTCACGGTACCAGCTGCGCTCTACTTTGGTTTCCCGTCTTGCGGTTAGTGGTTAGGGCAGGGTTGTCGAGTTTTCATTTGTTCGGTCCGGGAGATCTTGGAGGGAAGAAATAAATGGCGGTATGGGGGCGGGGCTTGATGAGGCGATTTATGCAAATTGCGTCCCTATCCGCCGTTCCTGCCTTTCATGCTTTTACTATAATTGGTACGGGACTTGATCATGCAAATTGCGTTATCAAGCCCCACCTATCCTTACTAACGCTGCGGGGAACAGGTCTGCGAGTGATTTGCCGCCATCCCAGGATACGGGAGACTCCAGGAGAGTCGGAAACCATGGCTTACGGTTACTGTAATGCCAAATAAATATATTTTTGCTTAGACAGGTATGGCGATAATGCCGATCAGTGAACGCTGTTGGCATTTTAGTGCCGGAATAATAACTTTCTGTATTCAGATCATCTGACTGTGTGCCCTTCACCCCGAACAGAGGAATAATATCTATGACACATTTTGTGGTCTATGAAGAGTTTCTCAGTCTCAGTTCTGTTATTTTGTTTATATAATTAGATCTATTTAATTAATTTCTGTTTTTACTTGCGCGCAGTTCAAAAAACGCTCCACCTGGTGGCTACAGCAGACACAGACATAAAGCCCCTCAATCAATACCAATAAAATGAATGGGATTTACTAACGTTTATTTGCGTATTAACCACAATGGATTTCATTGGTGTTCTCCATAAAGCTCCCGCCTCTCCTTGATATTGGTCTATACATACCACTGCATGTAAAATGTGATCCCATTGGTCTATACATACCACTGCATGTAAAATGTGAACCCATTGGTCATGGGATGTTACTGGTGTCTAGAGGTATAGGGCCGTATTCAGAGATCCGTTTCCAGATCGGGCCACAATTATACGCACGCACGGAGAAATCGCGCCCACTTTCCTTAATTTAAATGCCTCCCCCCACCCATTTTTATGTAAATTCGTCCGTGCGTATTTTTGCGTCGTATATCCGGACGTTTGTATCCACGTGCGATTCACAGGTCCGTCCGTGAGGCACTTCCGCTCCTATATTCAACGTCAGTTACGAAAATAAAGTTACTACGCATGCGCAGTTGAAACATACCTAAAGATACGCACGAGACTCACCGTGAAAACGGATCTCTGAATCAGGTCCATAGTCTGGCGGAGGGATTCTCCGCTAAATGATGAGTCTTTAACACAATTTTACCATGGATGCCCATAGAACAAGCACAGATTTATCGGTTCAGAACAATCAGCAGATATTTCTGTATCTCAGCGCTAAATTGCCGCCATTTCGGATCCTGGAACCTTCCCTAATTGGCTCTGTGGCCCTGAGATACAGACTGGAATGCAAAAAAGAATGGTTTTTGTCTTTGGTAAAACTCCATACAGATAATGGGCTGGACCCAGACTTAAGTAAGTGCTTGAACTGAGTTACTCCTGGGCTAAACCATGGTGATTGCAGGGGAGTCATATTTCATCTGCTGCAAACAGTATTAGAGATGAGAGGTGATGTTTCCTATCCCAAGTCTAAATAACAGTGTGATAGTAACGCTGGTCAGTATCTGTATAATAATATAATAGTATTAGAGATGAGAGGTGATAAATAACAGTGTGATAGTAACGCTGGTCAGTATCTGTGTAATAATATAATAATAATATAGTATTAGAGATGAGAGGTGATAAACAGTGTGATAGTAACGCTCGTCAGTATCTGTGTAATAATATAATAGTATTAGAGATGAAAGGTGATAAATAACAGTGTGATAGTAAAGCTGGTCACTATCTGTGTAATAATATAATAGTATTAGAGATGAAAGGTGATAAATAACAGTGTGATAGTAAAGCTGGTCACTATCTGTGTAATAATATAATAGTATTAGAGATGAAAGGTGATAAATAACAGTGTGATAGTAAAGCTGGTCACTATCTGTGTAATAATATAATAGTATTAGAGATGAGAGATGATAAATAACAGTGTGATAGTAAAGCTGGTCAGTATCTGTGTAATAATATAATAGTATTAGAGATGAGAGGAGATAAATAACAGTGTGATAGTAACGCTGGTCAGTATCTGTATAATAATATAATAGTATTAGAGATAAGAGGTGATAAATAACAGTGTGATAGTAACGCTGGTCAGTATCTGTATAATAATATAATAGTATTAGAGATAAGAGGTGATAAATAACAGTGTGATAGTAACGCTGGTCAGTATCTGTGTAATAACATAATAATATAATAGTATTAGAGATGAGAGGTGATAAATAACACTGTAATAGTAATGCTGGTCAGTATCTGTGTAATAATATAATATAATAGTATTAGAGATGAGAGGTGATAAATAACAGTGTGATAGTAACGCTGGTCAGTATCTATAATATAATATAATAGTATTAGAGATGAGGTGATAAATAACAGTGTGATAGTAACGTTGGTCAGTATCTGTGTAATAATATATTAATAATATAATAGTATTAGAGATGAGGTGATAAATAACAGTGTGATAGTATCTCTTGTCAGTATCTGTGTAATAATATAATAGTATAATAGTATTAGAGATGAGAGGTGATAAATAACTGTGTGATAGTAACGCTGGTCAGTATCTGTGTAATAATATAATAATATAATAGTATTAGAGATGAGAGGTGATAAATAACAGTGTGATAGTAACGCTGGTCAGTGTCACAGCAACACCCCTAGCACAGATGGATTTTCGGTGACTTACGTGTCCATAGGGCAACCTTAACTCTACGTGTGTAGTTTCCTGCGTATTTTCCTTCCGTACGTGTGTACATGAAAAACCGCGCCCATATTAGTCCATTTAAATGCCTCCCCCCACCCACTTTCATTAAATTACGCACGTACGGAAGATAACCACGCCCCTCCGTACGTATGTCACCAAGTCCAATTTACAAATCCGTGCGCAAAGGACTTCCGTGCCTAAATCCTACGCAACTTGCGTAAAAACGTTACTATGCATGCGCAGTTCAACCGTGCCTAAAAATACGCACGGAAAAAGTAGCAATAGCGTAAGTGGGAATCCGGTCTTGGAACTCTGTAATTGCGTGCACATTTATACAGCGCATACACAGTGACACTATACAACAATGGACGCATCCTTTCCTGTTCTTCACTTACAGTATTATAAATGAATGAAAGAGATCACAGCGCCACCTAGCCTCGAGAAGAGAACAGCAGCTGCCATTATGTTTTTGTCTTGTGGGTCTAGTTTAGTCTTAACATGTGACAAAATACTGTATATTCAATAAACATTTGCAAAACTGGTCACATTACTGACTTACACGGAAAGCTACCTGCTGGATAACACTTTTTACCAGCCTAGGCTGTCCTGTGGCTTTTGCTAAAAATGTATTTACTGTATAAATAACGTATAGTAACAAAGATCAAATGACTGAGAGAGTTTCACTTGTATAAACAACCAAAATAAATGCAAAATGATGCAGCTCATCGATGGGACGATTGAATGTTTGTGAACGGCCAATCCAAGGACCGGGTTCAGAATTACGCAGCTAATTGACGCATGAATGTGTAAGTACTCCATGCAACCGTTCTGCACAAGGATACCTATCAGAATGCACTGCAAATGATTCTGCGTTCCGTCCTGTAAGCCTCTCTGATGTGCCTATACAGTGTACACATGATGGGTGGGGGGAGGGGAGGTATTTTAATCGTACGGTGAGGGTTTTGGATAAGCCCTAACGTACGATCTTTAATTGACCATTTTACGTGGGGGGAGGTGCATAAAGGTTAAGGTGGGGTCCAATGGATGTTTCGAGGGGCGTTTACTACCCTGGCAGGTACGGAATTTAGAATCACAGTGGCCTCATTTCACTTGCGTTGTAGAGGATTTACACAGCGTCCTTAATTCTGGATGCAGTCGCTAGTGAATAAAAATATACATTGACCGGGAAGTTTAGGTCCAGTCTCATCTACAACAGACCCTCCAACATGACCCATTCCATTAGGTACCATATACTCCGCACCTCATCTTCCAACCATCACACTCACTTGGTAAAATGACTTAACTGATATTTAAAAATGTCTCTTCAACACAGGCGGTGACCATAGCAACCGACAGTTAGAAACTGAGGAGCAGAGTAGTTTGTAGCTAATGGAATGGGTCATGTTGGACGGCATACTACAAATTTCACTGTGAATTAATTCATTCCAAAGAAAAAACCCTTAGCAACAAGACAGCACCAAAGGGATCAAAGGAAATAGATTAACTTTATCTATTGATTATTGATTAATGCACCCCCCCATATGACATATCATTGCTTTGATTATGATTAATATATCATTGAGCATATTTTCTGACAGTTTATATGCTGAGAAACTGACTATTAAGAGAAGAACGAGACATACGGCCAAAAGTCCCAAACAATCGCTGTATTCAGTTAGCACTTACCTGGAAGCCGACACGGCCACAGCTCCTTCCTGCGATGCTGAAGAGGCCACAAGTAAAGTGAGAGGCGAGGACTCCTCTACACTCAGTTTAAATTCTCCTCTTCCCCCTCCCACTATACTGCTGCTCTGTGCTGGGGAACGTTCAGGCAACTTTGTGCTTCTTAAGGCTGCATCTGGGATGTTGCTTAAAGAGAAAGCAGTTAACACCTCTCCTTCCGGGCTGCTTCACATCAAACCCACACTGATCTCGCAACGTTTACTGACCTATCTTGGCGTTTCGGTGTCTTGCACTTCTGGAATACATATAGTTTCTGCCTATTTCGACACTGACACAACCAATAGCTTTATCCTGGCTGTATCAGTGTTGACAGGTTTCTAATAAAGAATACTTTTATTTTAGGACAGATATAACGGTGAATGGGCTAGATCCAGACCTTGTTAAGTGCATGAACTTAGTTACTCCTGGGCTAAACCATGTTGATTTCAGGGGGAGCAAAGGTAATTGTATTCTTTGCATGCAGGGAGATATCTTTGAATTGCTTACTGCACACAGATACTGACCAGCGTTACTATCACACTGTTATTTATCACCTCTCATCTCTAATACTATTATATTATTAATACTATACTGACCAGCGTTACTATTACACTGTTATTTATCACCTCCCATCTCTAATACTATTATAGTATTATATTATTACACAGATACTGACCAGCTTTACTATTACACTGTTATTTATCACCTCTCATCTCTAATACTATTATATTATTATTATATTATTACACAGATACTGATGAAAATAATACCTGTCACCATTGGAATCTCCGAACACTCGCCAGTCACAGGAATAATGCTGACTTGTCAGAAACAGCAGAACGCTGAACGCAGTTCCGTGGTGGGCCAATAACGGTAACGGGAGTGTTTACTCAGTCTGGGGTAGATCCTGAGCTACGTACGCTCGCGTACTACAGCGTAAAAACGCTATTTTGTATGTACTTCGCATGCGTGCGCCAGATGTTACGCATCCTAACTCTGATCATACGTACCTTCAGCGTAAATATGAACGAAGCGGCGGGTCATCCATACGACACCTGAAAATACGCTTTGTAGGCGGAGAGAGGCATTTCAATTGCACAGTATGGGCCGGGTTAGGCTGTTACGTCCGTCTGGACGCTACATACGAGCGCGGTTACGCTGGGAAAAGTTAAGGTAGGGTTTGGTAGTCGTATAATAGCTAAATTACGAGCGGCGAGGGGAGGGCTTAGTATTTACGATCACATAAATACACCACGCGATCATACTTAGGTCTGGATCTGGTCCTCTGTGTCTCAGCTCAGTCTGTAAATGACGCAATTTGAACAGCGTTTGATGTATACATTTGCACCTGCCCGGCTCCTGCAGTAAATATGTGACCGCATTCGTGCGTTATCATTGTAACCACGCCCACCCGCGCACACTGACCGCCATCCAGGAGTTACCTTAAGTCGTTTGGACTGAAGCTCGCGGACAGTTCATGAAAGTCTGTGTTGCAGCCCAGAGAGAGAGGCGACAGCTCCTGCGGCAGAGTGAGATCTGTTTATCTTTATATCATGTGTTTTACCGACTCAAACAAAGCAACAACCCCAAGCAGGAATCTCGCTGGCATCCAGTCAGGGCCCAAGGGCCACAATATCCTGCTTTCTAGAGGGTTACGTTAGCACAGAGATATTAAGGTACGTCTGATGGCGTAGGATATCTCTGCGTTCTTTTCCGCTGCACATGCTCAGAAATGTTTTCGCGCGCAATAACGAGTGATCCGGACCTGAACGCAAGTCGCTACACAAATGGTGGCGTCCTGAAGGGCGCTTTGTTTGCAGGAAAGGGCGGGGCCACGAATTCAATGTAATGCCGTCACGTAATGGCACCCAATCCGAACCCAAACACAGTCGTTAAGTGCGTTCAAAAAAACGGCGAAACACTTTCACCCCTTGCGCCAGCCACAGGTCATGTCTAAGCCCAGAGGGCTGCTAATGGCTGACGCCACGCAACCTATATCGGAAACTTGGCGGCTTTTAGGCATCCGAAACGAAATACGAAATGCAGCTGATGCGCTGTTTTGATTTAAAAAAATATATATATTTTAAAGATAATGGACCAGATTCACAGATGCGTGTTTACTATGTGCGCGTTTTTACACACACACACGTGGCAAGGCAACGCCCATGACACTCCCCTAGAACGGGCAGGTTTTCGGTGACTTACGCCTCCATAGGCCACCCTTATCTCTAAGTGTGTACCTCCATGCGTATGTTACTTCCGTACATGCGTATTTTACTAACTGCACCCTCAAAAGCCCATTTAAATGCCTCCCCCGCCCTCTTTCACGTAACTTCGAACGTACAGAAAAGAACCACGCCTTTCCGTACGTGTGTCCCTGAGTGCGATTCACAAATCCGTACCTAACGTACTTACGTGCGTAAATACTACATAATTTGCGTGGAAAAAGTTACGACGCATGCGCAGTTAATCCTAAAAATACACCCGCGATCCGACGCATTGTATTCTCAGGCCAGTGCAAGCCTATAACCTCAATGATATCGCTGTAATAGACACTATCACCCATTTCATTACTCCCATAGGGCCTGATCCAGACCTACGCCCGCGAGCGTAGCGTATGATCGCCCAGGCTTATAAACTTTCACGCCCATGACACTCCCATTGATTGTACCTACTTACGGCGGCTGAACCCTACCCTAACTTTTTCAAGCGTCCGTGCGAATTTTCGTACCGATACGCTGGTCGTACGGTGCTTAGCACGCCCATACTGTACAATTTAAATGGCTATCCCCGCCTCTGTGTAGTAACTCGAGCGTCCGGACTATCGTCGTATAAAACGCACGCCCCTTGGGCGAAAAATACGCTCACAATACGCTCGCTGTACGCTCATGTCCTTCGGACGACCTGAAGTTGTCATACTGCACATGCGCAGTGCGTTTTTTCGCCCGGTTTTACGCTCCCGACCTGCGTACGATCGCTTGCGGTCGTAGGTCTGGATCAGGCCCATAGTCTCTGGGGATTAAACTAGCCAAAGCTATCAATAACTATTACAGAGACTATGGGCCTGATTCAATTAAGCGCAAAGTGAATTTTTTTTCGCGCATTTTGCTAATTTGCATATTTTTTTTTCATGCAGATTTTTCGACCCCGATTCAATTCCATTTTTTTTGTGTATTTTTTTGGTCTATCACGCGTATTTTTTCTCCCTATTTAAATGCATTGCAAGTGCGAATTTTTGCAATTCAATTGCGTTACACGCGTTAAAATTTGCGCCGTACTTTACATAATTTTTTGCGTATTATGATATGTGAGGGTGAAATTCATGAAAACTTTCGGTAAATACAAAGTGGGCAATACAAGAAGGTGGGAGAAGAGGCAATGGGACACAAAGGGTTAACTAGAGAAAGGTACAAGGCAGGAACAACAATGGGACACTCAACAATCAAAGAACAAAGCACAAGGCAAGATAGAGAGAGAGAGAGTAATAGCAGGCACAGTAGCTGTAAACAGAAACTATAACCGGCATGGGAGAGAGAGCTGGGGGCGCTTAAATAGGAGCTGGCAGCTGCTGATAGGATAGGTGGAGCAACAGAAGGCATTGGTGTTCCCCTGGCAACCACCAGGACACAGAAGGCAGTGAGGAGATCAGCGCCTGTCTATACGGCCAGCGCTGTCTCCACATGGCTAATTTGCATACCGTCACGCCCCCGTGACGGTATGCGTGCTGGGAGAGGCCTGGCGCTGCGCTGGTAGACGGAGACCAGCGTGAGATGTGGGAAGAAGATTGCATGCCGTTCTGACGGTATGCAGGGAAGGAGAGCGCTGGTTGAAGGTAAGATCACTGCCGTTCTGACGGCACATAACAGTTAGGAGTCAGGAGACTCACAGTACAGAGGCTAGTTTTACTAAGCTGCGGATAATGAAAAGTGGAGATGTTGCCCATACCAACCAATCAGATTCTAGCTCTCAGTTTCCTATTACTTACTAGATAATGTCAGCTAGAATCTGATTGGTTGCTATGGGCAACATCTCCACTTTTCCAATCCTGCAGCTTAGTAAATCTGGCCCTAAGAACTGTCCATCTTATTTTGTATCTCCAGCCTTTAAGCTGGAGATACAAAAATTGGTCTCATATAAGAATATAATAAATCTATGTCTCATTAATTAATCTGTGTAGGGATGTCAAACAGTACAGTTGTAATAAGGCAGCCTAAAATGGCCACTGTCCTCCATTTTGTGTGCTTTTATGTGTACGTGTTATTGATATTATGTAGAAGTAGACATTCCAGGAATGTTGTACGTAGTGCTCATATTATTCAGGGATAGACATTTCAAGGTTTCATCCTGCTTATACTTCACAAGTGTAGAATGTAGAAATAAAGAAGATAAGAAGTAAAAAATAATACACTTTAAACCATACCCTCCAACATGACCCATTCCATTAGGTACAAAACACTCTGCTTCTCAGTTTCCAACTGTCAGTTGCTATGGTAACCATCATTGTTGAAGAGACAAATAGTTTTTTTTAAATATCAGTTAAGTCATTTTACGAAATGAGTGACAGATGGAAGCTCTGGTACGGAGTATATTGTACCTAATGGAATGGGTCATGTTGGAGGGTCTGTTTAAACATGTTTATAACATTACAGGGTAGGGGGTTCCGGCTATGGGACTCACTGCAAAAATACCCGCTTTGACCAGGGTTGCCGACTCTCCCGGAATATCCGGGAGATTCATGAAATTTGGGCAGGTCTCCCGGTATCCCGGGAGAGCAAGCAAAGCTCCCGCAAACCCCACCAGCCATCAATTACTACTGTAATCCCTAGCACTACTAGGGATGTGCGGGGCTTGATGATGTCATCAAGCCCCGTCCATCCCCTGAAACACTGGAGACTCTCTCTCCACACTACATCACTACATATTACACCTTTCTCCCCTTCTGATATCTCTCTCTCCACACTACATCACTACATATTACACCTTTCTCCCCTTCTGATATCTCTCTCTCCACACTACATCACTACATATTACACCTTTCTCCCCTTCTGATATCTCTCTCTCCACACTACATCACTACATATTACACCTTTCTCCCCTTCTGATATCTCTCTCTTCACACATACTCCAGTCTTACTTCTTTCTTTTTTCCTTTAATTACCTGCTGCAAACTCCTCCACTCCCTTCAGTTCCATGGATCCTCTTCCTCTTGGGTAAGTAGGAAGCCCTGCCCTCTGCTTGTGACTACGGAGGCCAGCAGTAATCTGCTGATCCTGCTTGTGTGCAGTATAGGAGCCAGTAGAAGCACACTACACAAAAAATATGAAATGACTGGACTGGAGGAGAAATCTGTGGAACCTCGTCCATTACCTGCTATAGTAAATATGGAGCAAGGTAAATTCTTACCTAAAGCTGTCCTGTTTTGCATGCTTTTAAGTAAGAATATGACCAATGTAAACAAACCCCATATTGTCTACATGTCTAAGCAAGAAAACAAACACTGTAGATTTTATTTATTTTGACTTACAGTAAATGTGCATACTTAAAATTTAGCTGGTATCAATCCTTGTACTGAATCCTAAATCTTTCACTTATTTGTATACATGCAAACTGGATTTCATCTCCTTTTTGTTTTAAATATGTACACGCATTGATCTGATCATACCCAATCGCAACAGCTTCTGTCCTATGCAGACTTAAGTGAAATGATGCTTCAGAAATCCTTCGACAGAGGGAACTGAACGCAACTTTATATTACAATGTACAGCAGGGTCTCCGGCTCTCCTGGAATGTCCAAGAGACTCCCGAAATTCGGGCAGTTCTCCTGGTATCCCGGGAGAGCCGACAAATCTACCACAAAGGACTTGAGGCTCGTGATTTCCATGAAACCACAGCATCAAGTCCTGCCCCCCTGACTGGCAACACTAGTATACTAGTGTTGCTAGGGACAGGGAGGGACTTGATGACGCAATTTGCCCCACCCCCTTCCCTATGAAACCCTGAAAGAAGTGATTGATAGTCAAGGGGCGGAGCTCAATGACGCGATTTGCATAAATCGTGCCGCTAAGCCCCGCCCCCTGCGTACATCAATGGCCTGGAGGGAAGCTTTTAAAAGTTTGCAACCCTGAATTAGTGCTTATCCCCATTGGAATCTTCAAAGACCAGTCGCAGAAGACTGAACGCTGTTCTGCGGTGGACCAGTCACGGTAACAGGAGTGTCCTGGGCTCAGTAAATTATGCAAGTTGAACAGTGTTTGATGTATACATTGTTCCCGCCCAGCTCCTGCAGTAACGTGTGACGGCATTCATGCGTTATCATTGTAACCACACCCACCCGCGCACACTGACCGCCAGCCAGGAGTCACCTTAAGTTTATGGACTGAAGCTTGCGGATAATCCACGAAAGTCTGTATTGCCGCCCAGAGAGAGAGGAGGCAGCGTGAGATCTGTTTATCTTTATATCATGTGTTTTACCGACTCAAACAAAGCAACAACCCCAAGCAGGAATCTCGCTGGCATCCTGTCAGGGCCCAAGGGCCACAAAATCCTGCTTTCTAGGGGGTTACGTTAGCACAGGTCTGGGATATTAAGGTACGTCTGAGAGTGGATGGAAGACCAGCATTGATCATTTGCTTTGAATGACAGATCTGTAAGGTACTAGTCTAGGTTCAGAGTCAGGAATGTGCTCTGATATCTCACTGAGCAGCCTCTGACATGACTCTTATCCCACCCCATACACTCCTTAGTCCTCCTCTACTCAGAGAAGATAAATACTACAGCCACAGAGAGAGAGGGACAATGCCCAGCTCTATCCTGCCCTTATCTTTAACAGAAAATGCAAAACTATTAGTTACACCATAGTTGCCAACTCTGTCTGAAACTCCCTGAAGAGAGGGTCATCTCCCTGACTCCCTAAAGAGTGGGTGATCTCCCTGAAGAGAGGGTGATCTTCCTGACTCCCTGAAGAGCGGGTGATCTCCTTGACTCCCTGAAGTGTTGGCAATCTCCCTGATGCTGATGCGGTTCCAGCAGTCATTGCGGTATGATGACAGAATTTAGAAATTGGGTCCTATTTCCCCACATTGAGGCCTATGGAGGTGGCCATTTTCATGGAGTCCAAGATGTAATCAAAGACTGGCCGTTATCTAAGACAACATGACTTCAATCATGGAGACAGAAATGAAAAATACACTTTGGTCTCTTGTTAATCAGCTGCAGTGTCACCTACTTTGATCTCTTCTATAAAAATGAAGGAGTCAGCAGATCCTATTCACAGTCTCTACAATAACACTGAGAGTATTTATACCCTGATAATATAACAATCAATAAATACTGATGCCGCCATTTTTATGGGGAAATAGTTTTCCTGGCAGCACTAAATCCTGGCAATTTGCTAAAATAGCAAATTGCAAATGTGTGTAAAAAATATTTCTGGATTCTATGTTACAGAGTGAACAATTTACTGACTTTCTAAATAGATGCCTGTATGGAGGCGGGGCTTGATGATTCGATTTATGCAAATAGTGTTCTTGTGCTCCACCCCTTGTCCATCAATGCCACTTTTCATAGTAATACTAGGGATGGGGCGGGACTTGTTGATGCAAATGACATGGTCAAGTCCCACCCAGTCACTAGGAATAGTAGTGTTGATAGGCAGGGAGGCGGGACTTGAGGCCGTGGTTTCCATTAAATCACAGCCTCAAGACCATTGCGGGAGATTTCACGGGTCTTCCTGGATACCGGGATAACTGCCCAAATATCGGGAGTTTCCCAGATATCCCGGTAGAGTCGGCAACCCTGATTTAAATTAATTTGAGTAAACACCATTCTCTGTAACTACTACAACTATCTCACACATCAGAAGCTGAAGAATCTAGTAGAATCTAAATGAAAGTATTTCTCCCCACCCCCCCAACGCTGATTACCAGGTCTTAGTGGAATTTGCAGTGAACATGTTGGGAAAGTTGTGCTATGTCACATGTGTTTGCAAGGCATGAAATAGGAAAACCAGTGTGATGACTGGGTCACTTTAAACAACATTATATAAGGAGCAGAGCAGGGTCGCTCCATAACTACATATGACCAGATCCTGACTTAGGATATCTGGGCTTTTTCCGCTCTTCATGTCCGCACAAAAGACATCCAAAGCGGATCTGAATCCCTGCTAATGCTGTGTTAGATCCAAAGGGGTGTGTCCTGTACCACCAAATGGGTGTGTGCTGTGGATAGCTCCTCCCATGGGTGTGTCTAGCGCTGCCAGGGAAACTATTTCTCAGTATAAACGGCAGCATCCGTATTTACTGATTGCTATATTGTCAGTGAATAAATATTGTCAGTATGATTGTGAAGCTGTGAAAAAAAAGCAGGCAAGAAATAACAAGAGACCAAAGTGTATTTTTCATTTCTGTCTCCGTTATTGAAGTCATGTTGTCTTAGATGACTGCCAGACTTTGATTACATATTGACCTTCATGGACCTCAGTGCAGGGAAATTGGACACGAGTTCAAAATTCTATCATCATACCGCAATGACTTCTGGAACTGAATCAGCCTCAGGGAGATTGTCAAACACTACAGGGAGTCGGGGAGATGCCCCACTTTTCAGGGAGTCAGGGAGTCGCCCTGATCTTCACTGGAGTTTAATAAAACTTAATCAGAACTAATTAACCCATGAAAATGTATAAGAAAAATAAGGATAGCCACTTACTCCTTTCTTGAAGATCTTGAGTTCTGGCTACATCTTTTTGGGGGGGAACGTGGGTAATCTCCTATACTTCATAAGACGCTGATTATTTTTATTCAGTGTAACAAGATATTTCAGTAATCAGGGAGCGGCCTAACAACCTGCCCAATTGCTATACAACAGTAGTAGCTCTGTTTCTTAACTATAAACCTGTGACGGGCAATAATCCCTAATCTCTCCTTTGTGCGGAACCAGCGTGTGGAACACTCCCTGGCACACCACACAATATCATACCTCATGGCACATCTCTCCAGTGGTCAGAGAGGGTGAGTCTCTCATAATAACGTGAATTGCACTTGTATATGTCAATTAACCTGCAAGAGATCCTGTAATCGATGGCGTTGCACCGTGAGTATTTCCCAGATATTGCTGCCACCTTCATTTCTCCAGCTTCTGAAAATGTAAAATGGTGCTGGTTCAGTATGGAGAGAAGTCAGATTGTCATTACGCTTGGATGGAGCGCAATGTATTGCAATTGGATATCGTGGTTGTGGTAAAGGACAGCGATGGTCGAAAAATCTGCAGTTTTTTTGCCAGCACTAAGTGGCCGACAGGTTTTTCTGATCGAATTTTCTCTAGCTGACAGGATCGTTAAGTCAACACCTGCGTTTAGGATATTGTAATACAAACACGTAATGTGTCTGACACTACAATCACCCTAACTCTAATTACTAATGAATGACTTACCTCCGACTGATGCACCTGTTATGACCCCTATGCAAGAGGTGGACTAGGTAGTGGTACCCCGGGCTTACCCCGACAGGGAACCGGAGTGACCAAAGAAGAGGTAAAGAAGAAGCGGGTAACTCACCGGTTTGTAGAGCCTGATTTCCGTCTCCGAGTGTTCACTAGAGCCCCTGATGGTGGGGATAGACTGGAGCTGGTGGGACTTTGTCAGGATACGCACCTTCAGAGAAAACCCGGGAGAAGAACCGAAACAAAGGATGGAAACGAGACAGAGCCAGAAAAGGTAGAGAAGAAAGTGGGAGGAGTCAGGTCAGCAGAAACTGACCTGAGACAAACTACGAGAAACAGGTAACAGTGACAAAAGACCGAAGACAGGTACACGGGACAGACTGGACAGACACCACGAACGAGGGAGGGGCTATCGCACAAATAGACTGGGTCAGAAGAGACAGACCAGTGATGAACAACGAGGAACAAATAACAGAGACCATGGACCAGAAGGGTTAAACGAGATGGACAGGACAAACTAACTGACCAGGGCAAACACTCACACACGTACACCAGTGGGGACCCCAAAGGGTCAACAAAGACAAGCACTCAGGAAAGGCAGGGAACTAATGGGAGAAGTAAACACTAAGGTGGTAGAAAGGGTAATGAAACACTGGGAGGAAGCAGGCAAGGAGCAAGGCAGGATCAAAATGGGACACCCGAGAATGCAAGAAAAGCACAAAGGCAAGAGAGAGAGATCAGGGCAGGCACAGATACTGAAAACAGATTCTATAACCGGTAAAGAGCGAAGTGCAGGCTGGGTTAATATAGAGGCTGCTGGCCCCTGATAGGCTGAGCTGCCTCTGGTCTTCTGTGACTGAGGCTTCCCCTGGACAGGAGAGCACCTCACAGTATTGGCAGGGATGGAAGCGCGCGCCTGCTCAGAGACGCGGCGGCGTGGTTTTTGATGGAAGATCCGGATGAGCAGCGGGTGTCAGAGGCTGGCGGTTCTTGGCAGCAGGCGGCAGAAGAAAGGTGAGTAGCAATTGGTGCAGGTTGCTTCTGGCGGCACTTAACAGTCCCCCCCTTGATGAGGGGTTAAGGACCCCCTAAGCGCAGGCTTCCTGGGAAATTTGGCATGGAAGTCCCTGACAAGCCTGTCCGCATGAAGGTCTTGAGCAGCTACCCACTCACGTTCCTCCGGGCCATATCCCTGCCAATGCACCAGATAGAATAATTTTCCACGAATCTTCCTGGAATCTAGAACGTCTTCCACAATGTATTCTTCATTGCCATGCACCAGCACTGGGGCAGGTCTGGAAACAGCCTTTGGAAAAAAATTTCTAGAGCATTTGAACGGCTTGAGGAGGGATGCATGGAAGGTACTAGGAATGTGCATAGACGCTGGTAATTTGAGACGAAAAGCCACCGGATTGATCCTTTGGATAATACGGAAGGGACCAATAAAACGAGGACCAAGTTTGCGAGAACGTTGTCGAAGACGGATGTTCTTAGTGGAAAGCCAGACTCTATCCCCCACCTTGAATTTACACGGAGATCGAAGTTTATCGACTCTGATCTTGGAGACAAGAGAAGCCTTGATAAGAGCCTTCTTTATTTTCCCCCAAATCTTCTTAAAACGGTTAACAGGGAGTATCATGTTGGGATCTGAAGACTGCTCCGGAAAGAATAACGAGGTGGCACGAGGATGGAGTCCTGTGGAACAAAAAAACGGAGATACCTTGGTAGAAGAATGGGTCGAATTGTTGTACGCAAATTCTGCGAATGGTAGATTATTGGCCCAATCCCTCTGAGAGGAGGAGGAGAAACATCTGAGGTATTGTTCCAGTACCTGGTTAACTCTTTCCGTTTGACCGTTGGATTGGGGGTGGTAACCGGAAGAGAAGTTGAGTTTGATTTGTAATAAACTGCAGAATGCCCTCCAGAATCTGGCCACAAATTGAGAGCCACGATCCGAAACGATTTCCACCGGTAGACCATGCAGTCTGAATATTTCTTTGAGAAAATGCTCAGCTAATTCCTTAGCCGAGGGTAAGCCTGGAAGAGGTACAAAATGGGCCATTTTGGAAAATCTGTCAATCACTACCCAGATGGTTGTGAAGCCGAGGGATTTGGGAAGGTCTGTGATAAAGTCCATGGAAATGTGGCTCCAAGGACGGGTAGGAATTGACAAGGGGTGGAGAGGGCCAACTTGAGAACATCTGGGGGATTTGTTCTGTGCACAGACAGTACATGACTTAACAAAATCTTCTACGTCCTTGGACATGTGCGGCCACCACACAGATCTGCAAAGTAAAGAAAGAGTTCTTCGGATACCAAAATGTCCTGCAGATCTAGACGAATGACATTCTAGGAGAACGGCTTGCTTGAGAGAAGGTGGTACAAATAATCGGTGGGGTGGTTTGGAACTAGGACTGAGATGTTGTAGTCTCAAAAGTTGATCCCGAAGATCTTGTGTAACACCGGCAATGATGGTAGATGAAGGAATGATGGGAAGAGGTTTATTGGAAGACTGACCCTCAGACTGGAAGGAGCGGGAGAGGGCATCAGCCCGACGATTGAGAGATCCCGGACGATAGGTAATGGAGAACGAAAACCTGGTGAAAAATAAAGCCCAGCGGGCTTGACAAGGATTCAATCTCTTAGCTGATTCAATGAAAGCCAGGTTCTTATGGTCACTCCGGTTCCCTGTCGGGGTAAGCCCGGGGTACCACTACCTAGTCCACCTCTTGCATAGGGGTCATAACATTATAACCGGCCGCTAGAGCCCCTGATGGTGGGGATAGACTGGAGCTGGTGGGACTTCGTCAGGATACGCACCTTCAGAGAAAACCCGGGAGAAGAATCGAAACAAAGGATGGAAACGAGACAGAGCCAGAAAAGGTAGAGAAGAAAGTGGGAGGAGTCAGGTCAGCAGAAACTGACCTGAGACAAACTACGAGAAACAGGTAACAGCGACAAAAGACCGAAGACAGGTACACGGGACAGACTGGACAGACACCACGAACGAAGGAGGGGCTATCGTACGAACACTCAAACTGGATGAAATCCCCAAAGAGAAACAGATACAAACACACGGGAGAGCAAGGGGTTAACCACGAGGAAATAAACAGTAAGGGTCAGAGATGGGGACAGACACAGAAGGAAACACTGGCAGGAACAAGGCAGGACTGATAAGGGGCACTCACAATTGCAGAAAAGATAAGCAAGCACTAGGCAAGAGAGAGAGCAGGCTAACAGCACCTCTGACAGCAGTCAACAAGACAGAGGCTTATACAGCGGGAGAGGAAGAACAGAAGAATAGAAAAGAGATCGTAGAAGAGGGGTCAGGACAGAGCAGAGGAAGGGCAGGCAGAGGGACAGCACGGGAGAAAGAAAAAGAAGAGAGAGGAGAGGAAGAGCAGGTGGAGGAACAAGATGGTAGAAAGGAAAAGAAGATAGAAGGGAGGAAGAGCAGGCAGAGGGACAGGACGGGAGAAAGGAAAAGAAGAGATAGGGGAGGAAGAGCAGGTGGAGGGACAGGATGGGAGAAAGGAAAAGAAGATAGAAGGGAGGAAGAGCAGGTGAAGGGACAGGACAGGAGAAAGGAAAAGAAGAGATAGGTGAGGAAGAGCAGGTGGAGGGACAGGACGGGAGAAAGGAAAAGAAGAGATAGGTGAGGAAGAGCAGGCTGAGGGACAGGACGGGAGAACGGAAAAGAAGAGAGAGAGGAGGAAGAGCAGAAAGAGGGACAAGACAGGAGAGAAACTAAGAAGACAGAGTGTGGGAAGGGCAGACAAGGGCAGGACGGGAGAGAGGAGAAGGCGACAGAGGGGAGGAAGAGCAGATGGAGGGTAAGACAGAAAAGAAGAAAAGAAAAGAGAGCAGAAGAGCAGATGGAGAGACAGGACACAGTGAGACAGGGCAGAAAAGAAGACAGACAGAGGTTGTGGATAGGAGTGAGCGGAGGAAGAG
>WWET01000548.1:586491-603937 GCA_011038615.1 Limnodynastes dumerilii | reverse complement strand
CCACCGCCCGATCCTACCCCTACCCCTCCCTTCCCCGCAGCCTAACCCTAACCCTCCGTTCCCCACAGCCTAACCCTTCCTTCCCCACGGCTTGACCCTAACCCTCCCTTCTCCCTAGCCTGACCCTAAGCCTCCCTTCTCCCTAGCCTGACCCTAACCCTCCCATCTGTATAGCCTAACTCTAAGACCCCCCATCCCTGCA
This sequence comes from Limnodynastes dumerilii, assembly GCA_011038615.1. Classification (NCBI taxonomy): domain Eukaryota; kingdom Metazoa; phylum Chordata; class Amphibia; order Anura; family Limnodynastidae; genus Limnodynastes; species Limnodynastes dumerilii. Next base: position 603,735 of record WWET01000548.1, on the reverse strand, counting down.
GCCTGACCCTAACCCTCCCTTCCTAAGAGCCTAACCCTAACCCCCCCCCAACCCTAAAAGTCCCCGGGGAGGCTACTCACCTCTCCTGAGCTGTCAGCGGTGGGTCTGCGGCGAGTGTGTCGGGTCCAGCGAAAATGAATGGGTGACTATACCGATCACCATACTCACCCATTCATTAAAGAAAAATCTAAAATGGCTGCCTATTAGAAAAATAGAGACAGCCGAGAAGGAACTTTTGGCTCTCTCTATTTCTAAAGGCAGCGCATCAGAGCGGGGACTAAATGACAACGATGATTGATTCCAATCTCTCAGTAAATGATCACCTCCTGCTTTTATACTAACAGCTGATCCCTGAGGAACCTCCCAGCGCCTCCAATACCGAGGCCAAAGACCCCAACAAGGTACAGAAAGAAAAAAGTCCTTAAATCCGCACGTGAGAGGGGACCGAATGCCCGGTCACTGCCCTCTCACTGACGTGCCCAGAACCCTGCCTTAAATTCTCCTCCCAGATCTGCGACCGTCCGAATGTAGACCCAGGTGTAAGGGCAAACTGCCGCCCACTTCACTTAATATACATGCCTCTCCGCGCCTCTACCCTACCCCGCATGGGTCTCCTAGCATACGGAACAGAGATCCATACGCAAATAGATCCGTTGTGGAACACCTGCAATGAAAATCACATCGGGATATATATATACCGTATTTGCCGGCGTATAAGACGACCCCCTCAACATTTCCACTCAAAATATAGAGTTTGTTATATACTCGCCGTATAAGACTACCCCCCCTCTTCCGCACACCTCCGCACCCATCATCAGCCAGACCCTTATTTAATATTTAATGAACTTACCTTTGAAGTCTTCTTTCCTCCGCGGTGCTCCCACTGCTGCTCGTCGTAGTCTCTCGTAGTCTGTCTGGTCTGTGGTCACGTGACGAACGCTCCCATTGGAGCCCTGTATTAGCAGTTCTTCACGTGACCGCAGAAGCGGTCTACGTCTTTGCAGAGCCCTGCCGCCTGCCGCGTACAGGCAGCTTAAAGCGGCAGGGCTTTAAAAAAAAAAAATTATACGCCAGTATATCCGGCGTATAAGACGACCCCCCCACTTGGAGGCATGTTTTTCAGGGCAAAAAAGTCGTCTTATACGCCGGAAAATACGGTATATATATATATATAGACCTTGTGATAATCCTCTTATTTGTGTTAGGAACGCATTTTGCCACCTTAAGCATTATGCATTTCGCCATATCCAAACACTTAGCCCAATTCTGACAGAGTGGGTTGCGTCGGCAAGTGGGTGTGGCTTGGCTTTATGTACAGTATAGGTGGGCGCCGATCCAGACTTTTACCATGTACCATTTCCAGGAGTTAGAGAATTGAAGTGTTAATTTCATCTTTTTTGTGTTGCAGGATGAAAATATTAAGAAGAAAAGCTTTAAGAAGACGCTTCTGACCAGGACGCTGAAATTCACCAAGAGACAGAAGAAATAGGAATAACAGCAGTGATAAGGGGGAAAATGGCATCAAATAAACATCCAAGACCAACGCACCTTTCTCTGGAATTTTTTTCTCTTTTTAATAAATGAATTAATATTTACAATTCAGACTGAATAAGGGCACTATCATAGGCTTCCAAGGGATCTGTATAGGGATTTATATACTCACACACGCACATACACACGCTTTAGTTATTGACAGTCCAACATTAGTCCATTGGGATTGTATGGACAAGGGGCTGAATCCAGTCTTACCCCTAATACATTATACCCCATATGTAGGGCCATATTCAGAGATCCGTTTTCTCGGGCAGTTCCGTGCGTATTTTTAGGTGCTGCGCATGCGTAGTAACTTTTTTTTAGGTAGTACACGTAGACTATACGCCTGGAAGTGCCTCACGGACGGACCTGTGGATCACATGTGGATACATACGTCCTGAATAAGGGCACTATCATAGGCTTCCAAGGGATCTGTATAGGGATTTATATACTCACACACGCGCATATACACGCTTTAGCTATTGACAGTCCAACATTAGTCCATTGGGATTGTATGGACAAGGGGCTGAATCCAGTCTTAGCCCTAATACATTATACCCCATATGTAGGGCCATATTCAGAGATCCGTTTTCTTGGGCAGTTTCATGCGTATTTTTAGGTACTGCGCATGCATAGTAACTTTTTTGACGTAGTTCACATAGACTATACGCCTGGAAGTGCCTCACGTACAGACCAGTGAATCGCATGTGGATACATACGTCCGGATCTGTGTGGTAAAAATACGCACGGGAGAATTTAAATAAAAATGGGCTGGGGGGGGCATTTAAATGAAGGAAAGTGGGCACGATTATCAAGATACGCACGTACGGGGACATATGCGCACGGGACTGCACATGGAAAGTTACAGGTGGTCTATGGAGGCAGAAGTCTCCGAGAGCAAGGCAGAGAGGGGAGTGTCAGGGGCATGAGGGGGTGTGGCCTGCTCCGTCCATGCGTATATTTGCGGCCCGATCTGGACACGGATCTCTGAATACGGTCCCTAATGTCTTTGAATGGCATACTATACAATGTGCAAGTGACTATTATTATGGCTCTAGGAATGGCACATAAAATAATACAAATAATATATATTATGGTTGCCGACTTTTGGCAGCTTCCCTCCGGGAGATCCCGGAGAGAAGCTAGCGACGCATGCGGGGGGCAGGGCTTAATGAGGCAGGTTATGCAAATCGCGTCATTAGGCTCTGCCTCCTGGCTCATACTGCCCCGTTTTTTAATTGAAATAGGGGTCGGGACGGGGCTTGATGCCGCAAATTGCGTCATCAAGTCCCTTCCTTTGCCTAGCAATACTAGTATACTAGTGTTGCTAGGCAGGGGGGCAGGACTTGAGGCCATGGTTTAACTGAACACTAAATTTAAAATAAACTCTGTGGGAGATTCTGACATTTGAAACTGCTCCCGCAATCTGGGAGAGGAGATTTGCTGGCTCTCCCGGGATACCGGGAGTACTGCCCGAATATCGGGAGTCTCCCGGACATTCCGGGAGAGTCGGCAACCCTGATATATATTGTGTATATTAGGAGTCAGGGTATGGAAAACTCTATACTGTCTATAGTGTGACATTCCCAGACTCTTCTATAAACCACATATATTATATGCCATTCCCAGATCTCTGATATGGTTAGAAATACATTGCAGACCCTCCAACATGACCCATTCCATTAGGTACAATTTAATCCGCTCCTGAGCTTCCAACTGTCACTCACCTGGTTTAAATGAATTAACTCACAACAAAGATGGTTACCATAGTACCTGACAGTTGGAAACTGAGAAGCAGAGAATTTTGTACCTAATGGAATGGGTCATGTTGGAGGGTGTGACATTGCCAGCAGCTGGTTCTATTAGAAATGTTTTAATAAAAAATATAAAAAATCATATATATAATGTTTTGGACAGTGCATGCTTTGAGGAATTTTATAATACACCTTTCTGCCATAATAAGTATGTATTCCTGTCAGATTGGAGTCACTACATAATAAACTAATAGCCATGGGCTTCCCTAAACACTGGACCAGATCTGGCCAACCTATGTTTGTAAAACTACAACTCCCAGCATGCTTTGTCCAGTATCCACTATGTCTACACAGTCACAGCATGCTGGGAGTTGTAGTTTCACAACACCTGGAGAGCACCCAGCTTGTCCAGGCCTGTACTGGAGCCTGTGGGGTCTTGGGAGGACTCCACATCCCAGCATGCACAGGGGCACTGGCTTGTCTATGTCTCTCAGGTGCAGGAAGTAAACCCAAACAGAATCCCAGGTGAGACATTGCTTCTCTCCTGAAGCTCAGGTAAACCTCAGCCCATTGTTATGACTGTAATATTTTTCCTTTGTGTCAGTGCAGCATCATATAGCATTGCTGTGTCTATAGAATATGTGCATAATCTCATGTGTGTGGGGCAACTTTAAGAAAAATGTGTTTTTATTGTGGTACAGGTAATATAACGTAAAACCCAAATAACCCAGACCCTCCAACATGACCCATGCCATTAGGTACAAAATACTCTGCTCCTAAGCTTTCAACTGTCAGTTACTATGGTAACCACCTTTCTTAAAGCATAAAATGTTTTACAAGCATCAGTTTAATAATTAAAACCAGGTGAGTGACAGTTGGAAGCTCAGGAGCGGAGTTTAATGCACCTAATGGAAGGGGTCACGTTGAAGGGTCTGATATAGTGAAAAACACAAATAACCAATGATCAATATAACCAAAGCAGATGTGAAACTACAAGTCCCAGCATGCTCTGCTAGGTATCAGCTATGCTATGGGAGGCATTTAAATTGTACTGTGTGGGCTGGGTGAGGCACTTATGTACGACCAGAGATACGCAAAGGGAAGGTAAAGCAGGATAAGTCAGCTAAGTTACGTACGTGAGAGAGGGCATTAGCCTTAGAAGTGCATAACTTAGGCACGCTTGCGTACCTAAAACAATCTTAAGTCTGGATCAGGCCCATTAGGTTTAATCTAGCTGATTGAAAATATTTGTGTTCATCCTGGGCACAATATTGATAAATGATTAAGACAAGTTGGTAGATTTCTAAAAACTTTTGAAAAGTGGAGGAGGTTGTTGCCAATAGCAACCAATCAAAATCATTGCTCTATTCAAAGTTTACAGTATAAAGGAGTAATTGAAACCGCTATGTATAGTACTGGTATAAAAGGAATATTGCACTGGTAATTGTCTTTAAGTATATAGTTTATCTTATATATTAAATGTTTTGTTCTATGCACAGCAGACTTCATGCCTTGTACACGGTGACTGAATACTTCCAAGAGCCTCAATAACCGGGGTGGAATATTGTGAATTATCTGTGTGGCATCCGTGCTCCCTCCAGCGTCTGTGTAACGTCACCAGTGAGTACACACCTTGATATCACTAATAATCTTAATCTATATTTATATAAATGGATGTATGTATGTTCCAGCATAACACTGGGATGTCTGGAGCAATTTACACCAAACTTGCTACACATGTAACATACAATCTGGAAAAAAAAAATACTGTGGGGGTAAGACACCCCTAGCACCCCTAGGGGTGGGGGTGAGGAAAACGACCGATGTTAGTGTTGAATCTATAGTTTGGTGAGCAGAGTTGTGAGCAGAGTTTGGTCAGAAAGAGGACAGAGATAATTGTGAATGACAAAAACTGTTCAAGCTGCTAATTATTTTGGAAATGTTGACAATTACATTCAACTCATTGATAAGTTATTAATTTGAAGAATTAAACCCGGGCACTTCTGCTAGTTAAGAATAAGTGCAGATACTTTATGACATTGTAGGAAATATGAGATCTATTGATCGGTTCTAAGAATCACAGCTTATAATTGTGTTTTTTTACGGAGAGGGAAAATATAGCAATAGATTTCTGAGATTATTCTCCTTCTGTGTACAATATATTTATTAGGCCGTATGAAGTGTTAAGCTTTTTTTCCCCAAGCATTCATGCAACAGTAACCAAAATTCTGGGCCATGGGATACTTCACACTCACGATCTGCCAAAATTCAGATATAACTGTGTGTAAAAACTATGTTTTTAGTGGACTGGTCCATAAGAGATTGCTGATAGTCACATGGGTTGCTGTTGCAGGACCAAACGGGGTGTATTTTTACCATTATGGTTCGAAAAGCTTGGATAAGAGATTTGCTACTAGGAACAACAACCTATTTCCCCATTCTCAATAGCAACAAGCTGCGGTGGGAAAATGAAGGTTAGGCTGCAACAGGTAAAAGGTTAGGGATTTAGGGGAAGGCGAGGCAGGAGCGTAAGGACTGAAGAAGGGCGAGGGTTAGGCTGCGAGGCATTGAGCGTGAGGGTTAGTGCTGAAGAAGGGGAAGGTTAGGGTTAGGCTGCGAGGCATTGAGCGTTAGGACTGAAGAAGGGGAAGGTTAGGGTTAGGATACGAGGCATTGAGCGTTAGGACTGAAGAAGGGGAAGGTTAGGGTTAGGCTGCGAGGCATTGAGCGTGAGGGTTAGTGCTGAAGAAGGGGAAGGTTAGGGTTAGGCTGCGAGGCATTGAGCGTTAGGGTAAGTTCTGAAGAAGGGGAAGGTTAGGGTTAGGCTGCGAGGCATTGAGCGTTAGGGTAAAAATGCCGCAAAGAGATAGCACAAGTATAAACACCCTTCTCCCCTTTTTAATTTGCTCCGTTAATAAAGACCATGAGACAGAAGTAAGTAGATTTCATGTTTTTATTAAGAAAAGACAGTGGGAATACACATCTCTGCACTGCCGGCCAAGAAACCCACATGGCTATTTTGCACTTTGGAAAGGTTTAAAAAATACAAATTGTAAAATTCTCGTCACAATCTACAGAAAATCTCAGCTGGTTACATTATAACCCTACAGGAGTGTACAAGTGTCTGCTTGCTCTAAGAAAGGTAAGCGGCTTTATCATGTCCAGTAAAGGCTGTGTGATACGGGTGAGCACATACATTGAGATCGCATGAGACTGTATGATACATCCCTATCTACTTTATATGCCTCATGATCCCCTCACTAGTAAATGGATGACCAGTGGGTGGCTATTAGCCAATCGTAACACTGATTCAGAACACACTGGAGGAAACTGTCCTCTTATATAATAGACCCTCCGTCTTCCAGCGATCTAGACTATCTGTATACATAAGTAGTGTAAATTACACACAGTCCAACATTGATGCATTGTCTCATTCAGTGCATGGATAAATAGATTAAACCTGACACCTCTAGATCTACAATGATTTATCTCCAATTTACATCTAATATTGTGTTGCTTAATCCTGTCATTTAAACAGCATTTTATCATTGTAAATGTGTACAGCAGCTAAAAAATAAGACTCAATATTCATATAAATATTTCCAGTCGCCGTTCAGTCATTTTGGATACCAATAGTCTTTGTTTAAAACCTCTGCAGTAAAAGCAGTATTGTAACCCAGCGGGGTTATATGGGTTATATATTGATCCTATTTGGCGCTAGACGGGGTACCACGGAAAAAAAAGCCATTAAATAATAGCAGAAAAAGGCACTGATTGATTCAAAGTTGTGGAACTTTAATATTATGCAAAGGAGCGTAAGGATCGGCGATCGTCTTTCTGACCTTAATGAATAAATGATGACTAGGTTCAGCAATGAGTTATAGATACGTTAGATACCATGGACTGCATTCTACGTGTTTGCGATCGGACCTGCGGTGGCTGTACTCCTATACTCCTCCCAGTGCGCCATCAACAATCACCTGGGTCTACCTTAAGTTTGACAATTGGGTGGATAAGTAGATAAAATGCATCAAAACACCGGGGAAATTGGTAATGGAGGACCCAGTGTGAAGTTCTGTGTTGCTGACCCAGGGAAGACACTTAATATTAAACCGCACCGGTTAGGATGCTACGTCTGGGCTTGCAGTATCGTGATTAGCCACTAGGGGCCGCTATGCTGGAGTTAGATGCCTCTCGTGTGTTTATTTCAATATTCATTTAGTATAATTGTGTGGTACTCACAAGACACTTGTACTTGGGTCAGCAACGTTGCTTTATGGTCAATCCGCCAAGGCAAAAGTATTATCTGCAATATATTTATTACTCTGCATGCAAATGTTTTCTTTTTATGCATTTCTGATTTTCAATAGTAGGACAATGACACATATTTTCAGAACTCTAGTTTTAGAGATGGAAGGACTCCTATAGATTTCTAAATCTGCATTTGAGTTTCTGTATTTGGTCATTAAACAGTTTGATCATTCCGCTAAAAGCATTGTCCTATACAATCAGCCTGGTAAAATCAACTGTGATATACCGGAATCCGCTATTTTCTATTTCCCGCCTACATAGAATGCAGCCAATCCCTTCGGATCTTTATAAACATGTGAATTGATGCGTTCTCACAATATGGCAATGAATCGCCTTGAAGAGACGTGTTTAAGAGACTCTGATGCTCCTCGTTCTTTAATTAGTTTCTCCACGTTAAAAATGACAAACTAGATTCATATAATATTTCAGACCTATGAGGTTCATATTATTTAATAATGTTTACAATACTTGTCCACAATCCCTTACTCTGCATCCGTATATAGCAGATTGTGCATTATCTATGTCCTCTTAACAGTCATACACCTCTATGTCACTAATCAATATATTATCAACATTATTCAATATATTAATTCAGCAGCTCTCAATAGACACATGTACAGGTTTGCAAATATGCTTATTCTTTAAAAAATAACTCTATACATTTGCTTAGTTACTATTGTTTCTATACATTCTCTTCACTTGACTACTGTACAATATTATTCCAATCAATTGAAAAATCTCTAGTACTATATAGTATTTCTATAAAGATGCTTATTTGCGCATGTTATCTAAGTCGCTCTACGCAGCCATTGGCTTCTTTCCCGTAAAAGAATTTCATGGTGTTAGTGTAAATCTCATACAATATGTATATATACCATATAACTCGTAATACTCAATACACTGATTCTGTCTGTACATTTGTTTGCTATACTATACATAAAAATTTCACTCCAGCCTAACTGTACATTTAATTCGTACCCATAGTACTTCTATAGGGTGCTTTAAAACATGTAATAGAGTTCTAAAATGTTAATATTATTTGCTGGCGGGGTGACTTATGCAAATAGAAAAAAAAAAAAGAATATTATTTTAATCATTTGTCTTATAAAATATATGCACCTCTGCTAAATACATCACAGAAGGCCTTTGCTTTAACAACATGGCTGCATGCACTGTTATCCAAAGCACCAATAAAAAGTACAGTGTTGTGTCATCTAGATTGTTTTTCCATTAGTCAAGATGCCCCCCCCTATCGTCACAAATACATAAAATCATGTTATACCCTCTTAATGAGAGATTCCTCCGCTTGGGAATGAAACCAAGATAAATAAATATAAATATGAATACCAAATAAAAAAAGGTCTTGATTTGGTGTTTAACCCAGTCTCCCTTCTGAGTGTCTTCATAGTATTCTCTGCTTTTCCTATCTGTAATAATGTGGGCTGAATTCATTACCTGGAGTTGAAGGCATGTTTACACTTTGATATGGATTCATTCATACAAATTCAGCCTAAGTTATTGCACTTGTAAATCAGGAGGAAAAGCATAAAAACCTACAAGAATTGGGATTGGGAAAAGGGGATGAGCTTGGGAGGCAGGTATGACTGTATTTTACAGGCATGACCAGCACACCTAAATAGGTTAGAGTGTAAGCTCTTCAGGACACTAGCTGCTTTGTAATTTTGCTATGAATAATGTTGCTTTTACCTCCCAAGCTGCTGAATATGTTTTGCTTTGACTTAGGAGTAGCATAAATTTATACATATAAATGTAATGAGATTCTGAACTTTTTGTAGTTTGCACTTAAATTATGGCTCCCCCCAGTGGAGATTACAGGGATAGCAAGACACAGATGCTAACGTGTAAGATTACAGTTAAATTATGGCTTTTCCCAGTGGATCAATGAGATCTGAGCAAGACACTGGGTCTAACTATGCAGTTAGCAGTTTAAAATGTAGTAACAAGATGACGTCTGAATGTATTCCTGGTGTCAACATAAGGGGCCAATGAGAATGGAGTTCCTTAATATCATTTGCAATGTCTTCGTCCAAGCCTGGCCAACCTGTGGCTCATCAGGTGTCCTGAAACGACAAGTCCCAGCATGCTTTGCAGTTAAAGCATGCTGGGAGACGTAGTTTCACAACACCTGGTCAGCCACAGGTTGGCAAAGCTCATCCTAGTGTATCATTACAAAAGGACTGGCTACACTTCAAAAAATTTGTGAGACCCAAAATCATGCTAAATACCTGGGCCCAAAATAAGAAAGCAATAGAAATTTGTTATGTAACCATGTAATATAAAAAAAAAGGCAGACGTGTACCCATTAATGATTCATTTCACCCTCCGAAAAAGAAGAGGGCCATGTAATGACATCAGCCCAAAGATGTCTGACCAGGCCAGGCTTCCTAGTCTTCCAATAACATAGTATCAGGCCTGGAAATGTCCACCCGACCTCTACTGCCCTCTACAGGGGAGTAGCGCTGGGCACACGCTATATAAACGTTGACGAGATGTGATATATTTTCAAACGATGTTACCAATGTCTGTACGTTCTCATGAGCATAATCCATGTACACACACCGACACGATTTACCGTGACTTTCTATCCCCATAACCCTATGCTCCCCACAAAGTCCAGGAAGGGGTTGCACAGAAGGTCAGGACCTCATACACACTATACACACGTTTGGGACGTTGTGACATCATTGATCTGTAAAATGAGGACTTTCTAAAAACCAAATGATGCAAAGTCCACAGGATTATCCAGGATCTTTGGAGTGTACACACAAATTCGATATTGCTTAAAACACTCAGCGCCGTATTCACAGATCCGTTTTCACGTGAAGTTGCGTGCGTATTTTTAGGCACGGTTTAACGGCGGTATATTTACGCAAGTGACATAGAATATAAGCACACTTTAGGCACGGACATGTGAATTGCACTTGGAAACATACATATACGGAGGGGAGGGGGTTGAAATACGTACCTGAAAAGTTACGTGAAAGAGGGTGGGGGGCATTGAGGGGGCGGTGACATGGAATTGCACACACGGCATACATATACACACGTAAAGTTAGAGGTGCTCTATGGAAGCGTATGTCTACGATTGCACGGCCGTGAGAGGGGCGTGTCGTGGGTGTTGCCTTGCGCCGTGCGTGCGTATAATTGCGTACTTTTAAAAAACGGATCTCTGAATACGGCCCTCAGTGCTCCTATGATCTGCGCGATAACCAGGGGGAAAGCGTGTAGTGTGTGTGCCCAGCTTTCAAAATGAACGCTCCAACCGTCGTGGCTCATCGCCTTTAAATTCAACGTCTATGCAAATATATATCATTTACAACTTTTATATACTGTACATCTATTTCTACCTAAGCCTACTTTGTTCACGTAACAATAATATCAATATATTGCAACACTATTGCAACAAGGTGCCAGGCGAATGTTGCCGCGGATGCGCCGGGCGATCCTCCTGGACACCCGTAAAATCATGGAGTTGATACGAGACACTGAACCTCTTGAAACACGAAACACAGTGTGTGGAGACATGATCGATCGTCCGTGAGTTGGGAAAGAAAAAAAATGACACAGGTTTTGCTGGTGTTCTACATGTCTACGAAACAAATGCTGAACTGCTATTGATTGTGTCCAGCATACTAAACACACACTGTGCGGGATGACTGAGGAACCTTTGCACTTTCAACGATTAAATATGCTATTTGCTCTTGAAAAAAAAATTGCACTTAAATCCTAAATTACCCCACGTAAAAATCCAAGAACCCGCTCAATAAGATATATAGGTATTTCTCCGTATAATTCCACCGGTCGGTCATTGTGTTCTTGTTCTTCCATTCGTCCTTCGTGTAAAATAGAAAAGTCACCTGGATTTGCTACAATAAGTTTACTGTGGTTTTGAAGGCTAGTTGGGGTCCTTGCGCTCTAGTGCACGAAGTTAATAAAACCTGAGCTTAAGTCTTGACGGGCCCTCGGAACATGGGACCCAGTATTTCTTGGTTTTGTCTTTTTGCCCTGAATTGGTGAAGCTCAGTACAATGACTTCTTCGTTTTCTATTTTTCTACGTTCTCCTACGATCTCCTGGCTCAGGCTTCTCAAGCCTCGCGCCAACGACCTCCCGAGATAAACCACTGGCAAAAACCGCCAGCAGGATTGACCTCTTCGGCTTGCGTCTTCGATCCCCCAGTTTTACGCTATATCTCTCTCTCTCTCTCTCTCCGTACTGGGAGATCCCAATAGACTCTTAATAGCCGCCTGGAAAGCGACAGAAAAAAAAGTACTCCTAGCGTGGCTTCCCGTAGGCTCATAAAATGTCATCGTAATCCAGGAGCTTGGAGTGTTGGCGAGTCTTCCAGAGGCGATATAATCGGAAATCAAAATACGTTTCGATCAATTGCTTTCCTGAAATGAGAAAAGATGGTGGTATTTTAATGATTGAGGGGTTAATATCATTCCTGGTTCCCTAATGAGCGCCTCAATATGATTTTAAACTAATCTATTTGAAAACCTTATTCAGCCTTGCATACGCACAGAATATCATACCCTCCAACAGGACCCATTCCATTAGGTACAAAATACTCTGCTCCTCAGTTTCCAACTGTCAGTTACTATGGTGACCACCTTTTGTTGAAGAGGCAAATAGTTTTTTTAAATATCAGTTAATTCATTTAAACCAGGTGAGTGACAGTTGGAAGCTCAGGAGCGGATTACATGGTACCTAATGGAATGGGTTATGTTGAAGGGTATGGAATATGTGGGTTTGGAAAAGTGGAGATGTTGCCCATAGTAACCAATCAGATTTTAGCTGACATTCTCTATTATGTAAAAAGAAAGTGAGAGCTAGAATCTGGATGGTTGCTATAGGCAACATCTCCACTTTTCCAAACCCCGCAGCTTAGTAAATCCGTCCCTTGGAATAATTCTTGTAACAGTGACTCTGCCAAGATGGTGACAAGCCTGGACAGCATGACGGATCCCCATTACTCAGGGGAGATTTAATCAGCTCACTCTAATTAACTGTGTGGAAGATTAAAACTGCTGACAGATGCTCTCACCACCCTCCACAATGTTACATCCACCGTGTGCCTGGTGCTATGATTGATGCATGGGTGGAGGTAATCACACTGCCAGGTGCACTGGCCATGAGACCTAGAGAGAGCCCAAGCAATGGTCAGAGGTCCTGAGTAATGAGATTCTCCTACCTTGTGCTGACAGCTCGAGAGGAGACTTAAACTCCATCCGGTATGGACTCATCAGGTTCTTCAGGTTCCGGAAGAGCTGAGGGGGGAGATCAAAGGATTTGACTATTATACGATGACCAATGAGGACACGTACTGCACCGCTCTGCATACACAAATACACCTGTTAGTGTTTCCACCTTCCGTACCTTTTCTCCATTAGGGTTACCCAACACGTAGCAGCCCATAATATGGATCACATTGGGCTCTGGGTTAATTTTGCTCATCAACTTGCTCAGCTTTCTCCAGAATCTATAAAAGCAGAAACCGTAGATAAGGGCTAGTCAGGATAGGCATATTGCTTTGTATGATGCTGATTATTATTATTATTATTATAGAGTACTCTCAGAAATGTGTGGACCCCAATTTCCCGTACTCAATGACACAACTTGTACACTACTCGGTATACTTGTACACTACTCGGTATACTTGTACACTACTCGGTATACTTGTACACTACTCGGTATATGAATCTTTGGTGCAATGGTTTACTGCACTGATAGCAATCACAGTGTGATATACAGTAACCAATATGCTGTATATCCATAACATCCATTTATTGGGTATTTTATTATTTTATTTTACTTTATTTCCTCTTAACAAAGGGACATCTAATGTGACAGATCTCTTTCTCTGCTTTTCATACATCAGAGGATTAGTCGGGGAGCACAATCCCCTTCTTACTTGTGTCATTAACCAGCAAAAAATGTATTCTTGTGGGACAATGACAAACTGAGATGAATTATTCATGATCAAATTTCATGTACAAAATACAGACCGCTGTGCTTGCAAGACTTCTTATACAGTCATCTTTCTAAAGCTATTTTTTTGTTTTTGTTCTCTAAAGGAACAAAGGTTTCGATTTATCAAAGGTCTATTTTCTTCAGAAGTTAAAATAGCCCTAAACCACCACTAAACTCAAGCATCCTCAACGCACTGGTTTATAAGAAGTCTCTATTTATAATTCAGCCAATTTTACCATGTTACGCCATCCATTTAAATAACAAACTACTTAAAGGGACTTGTGGTTACTTATTTTTTTGTTTTATACATCTGCAAAAATATATTTGCCATCATTTCAATTATAAATGTATTTCTGCACCCATTGACATACATGGTTCATTAAATTGAATAATTTCTTGTTTAGAGGCATTTACAACTGTCTGAAACCAATTATTTATGTAAATTGGGTAATTTTACAAGTTTCCCTTTATTAGTATAATAAAGATTCTTAAAAAGAGAATTAGAGTTGTTTGCAACCAATTAAATTTCAGTTATTTTCTAGAATAACTTAAGTACATGAACGCTAGAATAAGATTAATCGCTACAAACATCTACCTCTCTCTCCAAATAGCGGGCTGATTTACTGAACTGAGAGAGATCTTATTTAAGGCACAAAAAAAGCAAAACATTCAGTATTTCTCGTTCATTTCATAAAAAAAATTCTGCATGCACTGAAATACATGATCCATTAAAAGCAATTATTCCTTGTCTATATTCAATTACAACTGTCTGAAAACAGTTATTTATGTAGATTGTAGTAATTTTATATTTTAAAGTTTATTAGAATATTAGAGTTTCATAAAAAGAGAATGGGAGTTGTTTGCAACCAATTAGAATCCAGTGATCCTTGAATAGAATTTACTAGGAACAGCTGGATTCTGATTGGTTGCCGACAACAGAGACATATCTGATTTAAGGTAATAAATGACAACTTACAAAATGAGATCCTCTTCCTTCTCCACTTTGGCAAATGTCGCAACTTTATTTTTTAACAAGTAAAGATATCCCGGTCCCCCCTGGAAAGAAAGCAGAGGAGGGACTTAGCCACTGGAGGGCGCTAATGCTAATTTTGTGGAATGATGACTTGTGATTGGTTTACAGTAAAATGTGTGTAGGCGACAAAAGCCATTTAAGTACTGGAATGTATGGACAATATGCAGGTGATTAGCAGGGAGTAACCAGCAAATAAAGCTGTGCAAAAAGAATAAGTTTAGAGATGAGTTTTGTAGCTTAACTCTAAATTAGAGTTTGAAAGAAAGTTGTTGATATTTGTGTGCAATAAGTAATATCAGCCAGTAGTTACTCTGTGTGCAATAAGTAATATCAGCCAGTAGTTACTCTGTGTGCAATAAGTAATAACAGCCAGTAGTTACTCTGTGTGCAGTAAGAAATATTAGCCAGTAGTTACTCTGTGTGCAATAAGAAATATTAGCCAGTAGTTACTCTGTGTGCAGTAAGTAATATCAGCCAGTAGTTACTCTGTGTGCAGTAAGTAATATCAGCCAGTAGTTACTCTGTGTGCAATAAGTAATATCAGCCAGTAGTTACTCTGTGTGCAATAAGTAATATTAGCCAGTAGTTACTCTGTGTGCAATAAGTAATATTAGCCAGTAGTTACTCTGTGTGCAATAAGTAATATCAGCCAGTAGTTACTCTGCAGAGTGTTTTTTCCAGGTGCAGTTTTGCACCTTTTTTGCAGGTGCTTCAGATCTAGATGGTCACCAATGTATCTTGCTCTTGCTTTGTAATGACCATTTCACACCGCATAGTGTTTCCCTGTATCCTCCCCAATCATGGAGTGTAATAGCCACTACAATTACAAGCCCACATCACACACCGTCTTGACGCCCTGCATTGCCCCTGTCTGGTAAACGAGGGCATACCTCTTACATGGAGGTGTGGTCATGTCATAAGGGGGTGTGGTCTCAGTCATGAAGTGGGTGTGGCTATAACCTTCACTGCAGCTCTGCATAATAATGTATAACTAAACCCGCAGCCTTTGCTCCAATCAGGACAGAGCCTACAAAAGCTGCACACGTTTGCAAATATTAGTGTTTCTAAACTATCCCATAAATGTTTTTATTCCTAAGGATTATCACCCACCTGGCAAAATATCAGCATCTCCCATATCTTGCAGCCTTTTCTATATACATTCAGCTTCTTCTCAATTTCCTCTGTGGAGAGAAAGAGAGACATTATATAGAGGGTTATTCTGAGTGAGAGGACAAATCATTGCAGCGTGTCGTAAAGCAATGCTCTATACATTATCCGTCACTCAGAAGTGTTCCCTGTGAGCCTCTCACGAAATCATCTGTTGCAATTAGGCCATAAATAGATGCTTTATTTTATAATGACATTAAGCTAATTAAATGTCACATTTACTTTACATCAAATGACCGTGAAGCTGCCAGATTACATTATGGGAAAGTGTAAAACTGAAGCCTAAATAGGGTCCAGTCTAACAAGTGTCATGGCGCATTAATATTCTGCCATGTGCTGCGTGTGTATTGCATCTCTCACTGCTTGACATATGCTGCAAAATTCCATCACCGCAAATTAAAATCTCCAATACTCTGCCGTCGCCTGTCTTCCCATCCCCCCCCAACCCCCATACTGATGCTAGTCACGCTTTATGTGAGGAAGGGGCCACATTTCTCCAGGCGCTTTTATATAATTAAGAATAAGTAATATTAGGGCCGTATTCAGAGATCCGTTTTTTTTAAATGTACGCAATTATACGCACGCACATAGCGAGCCAACACCCATTAACACCCATGACCCTCCCCTCTCCCGGCCGTGCAATCTTAGACATACGCCTCCATAGACCAGCTCTAACATTACGTGTGTACTGACCTGTGTATATGTATGCTGTACATGCGATTCTATGTAACCGCAACCTCAAAGACCCATTTATATGCCTCCCCCCCCCACCCTCTTTCACGTAACTTTTCAGGTACGTATGTTCGTGCCTAAAGCGTGCGTATATTCTACATTACTAAATAAAGTTACTGCGCAGTTAAAACGACGTACCTAAAAATACGCACACAACTTCACGTGAAAACGGATCTCTTAATATGGCCCTGAGTCTGTATTATTGCACCATCTTCTAGAGGCCTGACCAACCGGTGACACTACAACTCCCAGCATGCTCTAAACCGGAATCCGTATAGTTGGCAAAGCATGCTGGGACACAGGCTGGCCAGGTCTGATCTGGTCAAAGCCTTATTTGACATAAAGGCCCAAGTGGTTTGATATGTATAGAGCTAAGCCACAGACGATTATGAGGCAACCATTCTCCATCCAGTCCTTGGATGGAGTAGGGTTACGTAAGCACTGTGTTGGTTGTCTGTCCTTATGGCACCTCTCATTGCAATTGGAGCGTGACTGCACACTGTGTGTACCTAGTGTACACGTGGCGAGCAGGGGGATCGACAAAAATTGTGCAGTGAGGAAAGCCCATTGCACATGAGGCGAGTGCAAAACGTTTTAAGGTAAGGTTCAGGAGTGTGCAAGGGGTAATATCCCGAGTTTAGGACCCCACACACTGTACAAGTATGCTTACTTTTTTTTTTCACTTAATTTAACTTTTATACGTGTGTGTGTGTATATGTGT
>WWET01000548.1:565809-579095 GCA_011038615.1 Limnodynastes dumerilii | reverse complement strand
ACTATATGTTCTTTGAACTAGGCTTTGTAGAATGGTTTTGAATCCTGTTCCTGCATTACAATTGCCAGTGGTTTAAGCTGTGTCTATATATGGATTCCCAAAAGTCCTTTTATAAAGGCCGCCCCACCTTCTTCAGCATGCATATGACCTTCTAGACTAGGGGTTTATAACTGATGAGCTGAGGTCCAAAATTTGATGGGTGACCCAACTGAGGTGCATTGATGAGATTTCCAAGACTACTTAAATAGTATTCCTGACTTCGGTTGCCTATTGACCTAGGGGGCGCTATCTTCTTGCAGTTCTCTCTCTGTTTGTGTTTTGCTCTGTCCAGGTTCCTCCCAAGAATATAAACTGGGAGGTAGATTGCTCAAAATTGTTTACCTACATAAGATGGCCACACACCATACAATAATTGGGCAATCAGACCACTATGGGCTAATCACCACGACGGAGGGCTATTTTTATTTTATTTTTTGTAACACTGACAAAACAGTTTTAAAACGACCTGACCTAATCATTGGAATATTAAGAAGCTGAGCGGAGCAGCGGGCGGTGAGAAGACAACTCCAGTAATGTGTGTCCGCTAGGTCGGAGGGTTAAATCGGTCCGTTCACCCTGCGACACTCCAGGTGCTGTGCCTAGTGTAGTGTGTGGCCAGCGTTACGGTATACGGTCAGGACAGAATAAATACACGTTGGCCCATGATTTTGGTCTCCACTCTCAATTTAAGAGCAATAAAAACCTATGAGACTTTCCATTTACAGGTTTCATAAGCATATGCGGCATGTGCACATAGAGATGTCCCTGAAGACGTCTTTGTAACTGCGAATCCAGACGTCGTTTAGTACATATCCTTCTATGCAACCCACCAGCATAGGAGTAGGCGGTTACTATGGCTGTTACATACATTTTCCATCTAAATTCTGTCTCCGTTCCAAATTCTGTCATAATAAAGGCTTATTTTCTTTGTTTATGAACATGGATGCATTCTATAGAGCAACACTTCCGATGGTGTGAAACTACAACTCCCATCATGCTTTGCAAAGTATTATGCTGTTGGAGTATGCTGAGAGTTGTAATTTCACACCTTTAGTGCCCAAGGTCACCCCTTGCTTACTGTAGAGCAGACCTGTGGCCAACCAGGTGTTGTGAAACTACGGGTCCCAGCATGCTTTAACTGCAGAGGCATAGCTGACACCTGACAAAGCATGCTGGGAGTTGTAGTAGTTTCACAACCCCTGAAGAGCCGCAGGTTAGATACAGCATCATGTTGTTGCTTGTCACGCTGATACGGAAAGATTGTAGCAGACCCTCCAACATGACCCCTTCCACTAGGTACAATTCAATCCGCTCCTGAGCTTCCAACTGTCACTCACCTGGTTTCAATAAATTAACTGATATTTAAAAAACTATTTCTCTCTTCAACACAGGTGGTTACCATAGTAACTGACAGTTGGAAAATGAAAAGCAGAGTGTTTTGTACCTACTGGAATGGGTCATGTTGTAGATGTTGTGATTTAGTATTTAATAATAATGAAGCCCCCATTAAAGTTTGGTCTGGAGGTGTCCTGCAAGATATATATATATACATGTGAATTTGGTGGGATTGTGGTGTTTTTATGGCTCCCGGGAGCATTGTCATATTCCTGATCCCGGCCTGACGTCTTGTCTTACTTTCTGCATATTAATTATTCCAGTGCATTAGTTACCAGGGGAGTTGGCGTTCTGTTGCTCCCATGTTAAGGGCTCTGATACCTTGTCACATGGCAGGCCTGTGATTAGGGGCCCTGTGCCGTGGGTGTCATTTAGATTTTATTACCCTCCCGGAAAAGCAGCGGGGAGATTTTCCACTTCAGTTCTCCCTTTCAGAACGGCAAGTCTAATGACAAGAAGATGAGGGCTCTGCGGTGTAACCCGCTCCCATACGAGGAATTAAAGGGAAGCTAATAATAACACAACGTGTTATCAGACCGGGCGAAGGAGAGATGCTAATACTTTATGTATTTATATAAGAAACACATTTATGATGATAGCGATGGCCTTATTACACCACTAATACCCCTTATACATCGCCACCCAAAACCCGGGTTTTTGGCCTCAGATCTGGGCCTTAGTCCTGGGCTTTTGGTGGTAATGTGAGGATGCATTGGTGTCAGTGCTACCTCTGTATAAGAGCAACATGCAGACTAGGAGATCGCCCTACCTCTGTATAACAGCACCGTGCAGACTAGCAGAGCACCTTACTTCTGTATAAGAGCAGCATGCAGACTAGGAGATCGCCCTACCTCTGTATAACAGCAGCATGCAGACTAGCAGAGCACCTTACTTCTGTATAAGAGCAGCATGCAGACTAGGAGATCGCCCTACCTCTGTATAACAGCAGCATGCAGACTAGGAGATCGCCCTGCCTCTGTATAACAGTAGCATGCAGACTAGGAGATCGCCCTACCTCTGTATAAGAGCAGCATGCATACTAGGAGATTGCCCTACCTCTGTATAAGAGCAGCATGCAGACTAGGAGATCGCCCCACGTTTGTATAACAGCAGCATGCAGACTAGTAGATCGCCCTACCTCTGTATAAGAGCAGAATGCAGACTATGAGATCGCCCTACCTCTGTATAAGAGCAGCATGCAGACTAGGAGATTGTCCTGCCTCTGTATAAGAGCAGCATGCAGACAATGATATCGCCCTACCTCTGTATAAGAGCAGCATGCAGACTAGGAGATCGTCCTACCTCTGTATAAGAGCAGAGGGCTCTGCGGTGTAACCCGCTCCCATACGAGGAATTAAAGGGAAGCTAATAATAACACAACGTGTTATCAGACCGGGCGAAGGAGAGATGCTAATACTTTATGTATTTATATAAGAAACACATTTATGATGATAGCGATGGCCTTATTACAGCACTAATACCCCTTATACATCGCCACCCAAAACCCGGGTTTTTGGCCTTAGATCTGGGCCTTAGTCCCGGGCTTTTGGTAGTAATGTGAGGATGCATTGGTGTCAGTGCTACCTCTGTATAAGAGCAGCATGCAGACTAGGAGATCTCCCTACCTCTGTATAACAGCACCGTGCAGACTAGGAGATCCCCCTACCTCTGTATAACAGCACCGTGCAGACTAGGAGATCGCCCTACCTCTGTATAAGAGCAGCATGCAGACTAGGAGATCGCCCTACCTCTGTATAAGAGCAGAATGCAGACTAGGAGATCGTCCTACCTCTGTATAAGAGCAGAATGCAGACTAGGAGAGCGCCCTACCTCTGTATAAGAGCAGCATGCAGACTAGGAGATCGCCCTACCTCTGTATAAGAGCAGCATGCAGACTATGATATCGCCCTACCTCTGTATAAGAGCTGCAGAGTCATTCTCTCGCTTTCGCCTCTTCCTCTCGGCATACCCTCGGAAGGCCCTGAGAAACCAGTTTGTGTCATTAACTAAACCCAGCAAACAGGGACAAGGCCAAAACAGCGTCACACCACGTCCGGACGAGGGTGTGGGGGGGGGACACAGCATGAAATAAGACAGGACGAGCCGAAGCGTCTGACCACACACAGGTGGAGGAATGAATACAACACAGAGCAGGTGACACAGCCAGACCAAAATCTAAGGGGTGGCGAGGGCTATGATCATGCATAAGTGTGCTATAATGCTAATGCTGTCATTTAAGCCCCGCCCCCAAGGAGCATAGTTACTCTCTTTTACCCCCCTGACGCCCTGAAATGTATGTAAAACGGGTGCATTTGTTTTGCCATCTACTTATTCCTATAATAAATGCTTAAACTTAGTGTATATTTTATGCTAGAGGAACCCTTATATTGGTTGGTTTTGATTGGCTGCTTGTGCTCATTCGTGCCTTGTGCAGGAGCCATCAATGTGTAAAGTTTGCATCCTCTTCCTAGTTGCTGGCAGACAATGAGGCGTTCACATGACCGATGTTTTATAGCATAGACATCACCATATGTTGGACCGACATTAATGCAGCATGCACTTACATGAGACCCAGTGTACATGCATAGACGGGCTGGATGCATCTAGATATATTTATACACAAGACATATAGAAACCGAAGTGCATTCATTCAAAGAAATACTTACGAGATTCTGATCACATGGATAGAATAGGGGGGAAGAGAAAAGGGGAAATATAAGTACCCGGCTGATTAGGTTACCATGAGATCGTGACATGTAATTGGCTCCGGTGTTTTTTGTATAGATGACTAAGCTAAAAGCCTTTAGATCAGGGTTGCCAACTTTCTGTTTCAGGCCTGTGGCTCTCCAGGTGTTGTGAGACTGAGTCCCAACATGCTTTTACCTGCATAGGTAGATCAGAAACCTGACAAAGCATGCTGGGAGTTGTAGTTTCACCACACCTGGAGAGCCACTGGTTGGCCCAAGAGGGATCTCGGAGGGGATAAACAGATATGCAAATTGCGCCCTTGAAGCCCCGCCCCCTCCATCAATATTACTAATCATAGTGTTACTGGGGGGAAACGGGGAAGGGCTTGGTTATGCAAATGACCTCATCAAGCCCCGCCTATTTCCTAGTAACACTAGGAATTTCGAATAGTGACAGGTAGAGGGGGCGGGACTTGAGGCCGTGATTTGCATAAACTCAAGCCCTTTGCGGGAGATTTACCGACTCCCTTTGGATAAATGATCAAATTTCGGGGGTCTCCCGGGAGAGTCAGCAACCCTGATTGAGATATACATTTTAGGGGTGTCCTTTAAACAGCCAATCGAGAGCTGAGGCCTAAATCTATTGGTGCTTCTAGAGAGAGAGAGAGAAAATTGTCAGCCAATCAGATTCCAGCTATCATTTACCACACGTATTCCAGACTTCACATCTTAGGAAGGATTTACTAAGCTGCGGGTTTGGAAAAGTGGAGATGTGATGTTGCCCATAGCAACCAATCAGATTTTAGCTGACATTCTCTAGTATGTAAAAGGAAACTGAGAGCTAGAATCTGATTGGTTGCTTCGGGCAACTTTTCCAAACCTGCATTTATCAAATCTATTTTTCCCCCCCGCTTAAGAAGTTCTGTTAACTATACCCTAAGTATGGATATGGATGGGTAACCTGACCAGGGACAAGCGTGTATTTATAGGCCACTGATTTGTTATTAACACAAAAAGAGGAAAAATCCAGAACCAGAAAATTCTAATAATGTAAATAGAAAAATAGAAATCAAAAAGAGAAATATAAATCCCTTTAATAGCAATTCTATGTATTAAAATATTAAGCTAGGGACGACCAAGACGATAAATCAATTAAACCCAAAAGAAAAAAAGAATTCTCAATGCCGAAATTAGTCTCCAAAATCCACCCTGAGGTTTGATATCTAGAAACCTTATTTAATACCCCCCACCCCCCTCCAGTAATGATCTATCCGCGCTGTGTCCCGGTGGCGGTGTAATTGAAGAACAGCCCAAATGATCTGCGTCTCCCGTGGGAGTCTGTTCTGTATAGGTTGCACTTTTTCAGACCATTCATTCCTGTCAGGGTACCGGTTGAAGAAGCTGCTTTCTTCAGCGTGAGAACTGCTGACAAGAGCAGGTTTGTCTACTGCACACGGATGGTCTCATTCTGTCAAGATCCATCTACCGGTACATGATTAAAATCACTGTGACGGCTCACTGAGCCACACACAGGTGCATCTTAACATGGATGCAACAGCCGACAGCGATCAAGAGCAGCGTTGAAGGCTATGTCAAATCTGTTATGTTACGGCAAGATGGGTCTTTCTGTAAGCCGTTCGCTGCTGACGATTTACCTTCTGTTTACTTTAATCTCAGAGAAGAACTACAAGGTACGTGTATTGGAACTTCTCCAATGGAAAAAGTGAAGGCGGAGTCTATAGCCACCAATCAGATTCTAGTTAACATTTTCTAGAATGTATTCGGTAAATGGTAGCTACTATACCATTGGCAAACCCTTTAGTAGGTTACACCTACACTTTTGACTAGTAGATGTTACAGTATAGGTCCATACGTTTTTAAGCTAGGAAGACACTTATCCAATTTGCGTTCAATCCAACCTCCGACCGTCCTGTTGACCCTTCATTGGATAAATATGTACGCTCACACAACTGCTTGTAATATCCAATCCTGGTCGTCTGGTCAAATGAACTTGCTTAAAAAAACAAGCAATCCGACCACAAATCACCCAACCAATTTACAAGTGTGTATCATGGATTGGGTGCTGTATCTGTGTAACATTGGACAGTGTGTATCATGGATTGGGTGTTGTATCTGTGTAACATTGGACTGGGTGCTGTATCGCTGTAAGATTGGACAGTGTGTACATGGATTGGGTGCTGTATCGCTGTAAGATTGGACAGTGTGTACATGGATTGGGTGCTGTATCGCTGTAAGATTGGACAGTGTGTACATGGATTGGGTGCTGTATCGCTGTAAGATTGGACAGTGTGTACATGGATTGGGTGCTGTATCGCTGTAAGATTGGACAGTGTGTACATGGATTGGGTGCTGTATCGCTGTAAGATTGGACAGTGTGTACATGGATTGGGTGCTGTATCGCTGTAAGATTGGACAGTGTGTACATGGATTGGGTGCTGTATCGCTGTAAGATTGGACAGTGTGTACATGGATTGGGTGCTGTATCGCTGTAAGATTGGACAGTGTGTACATGGATTGGGTGCTGTATCGCTGTAAGATTGGACAGTGTGTACATGGATTGGGTGCTGTATCGCTGTAAGATTGGACAGTGTGTACATGGATTGGGTGCTGTATCGCTGTAAGATTGGACAGTGTGTACATGGATTGGGTGCTGTATCGCTGTAAGATTGGACAGTGTGTACATGGATTGGGTGCTGTATCGCTGTAAGATTGGACAGTGTGTACATGGATTGGGTGCTGTATCGCTGTAAGATTGGACAGTGTGTACATGGATTGGGTGCTGTATCGCTGTAAGATTGGACAGTGTGTACATGGATTGGGTGCTGTATCGCTGTAACATTGGACAGTGTGTACATGGATTGGGTGCTGTATCGCTGTAAGATTGGACAGTGTGTACATGGATTGGGTGCTGTATCGCTGTAAGATTGGACAGTGTGTACATGGATTGGGTGCTGTATCGCTGTAAGATTGGACAGTGTGTACATGGATTGGGTGCTGTATCGCTGTAAGATTGGACAGTGTGTACATGGATTGGGTGCTGTATCGCTGTAAGATTGGACAGTGTGTACATGGATTGGGTGCTGTATCGCTGTAAGATTGGACAGTGTGTACATGGATTGGGTGCTGTATCGCTGTAAGATTGGACAGTGTGTACATGGATTGGGTGCTGTATCGCTGTAAGATTGGACAGTGTGTACATGGATTGGGTGCTGTATCGCTGTAAGATTGGACAGTGTGTACATGGATTGGGTGCTGTATCGCTGTAAGATTGGACAGTGTGTACATGGATTGGGTGCTGTATCGCTGTAAGATTGGACAGTGTGTACATGGATTGGGTGCTGTATCGCTGTAAGATTGGACAGTGTGTACATGGATTGGGTGCTGTATCGCTGTAAGATTGGACAGTGTGTACATGGATTGGGTGCTGTATCGCTGTAACATTGGACAGTGTGTACATGGATTGGGTGCTGTATCTGTGTTACATTGGTCAGTGTGTATGATGGATTGGGTGCTGTATCTGTGTAACATCGGACAGTGTGTATCATGTATTGGATGGTTGTATCTGTGTTACATTGGTCAGTGTGTATGATGGATTGGGTGGTTGTATCTGCCACCTTGTTCTGCTGTAGGTTTATGTAAACAGTCTGGTCTGCAGTTGGATCTGAAGAGGATTGGATGAGTGTGTGCCCAGCTTTAGACCTTTAAGCTGGTGGTATAACATGGTTACAGTTAGCATTTCATTATGACTCTGTGGTTAGATTTGGGGACATTACTTACGCTTGCATAGTTGTTGTCGCAGTCTGAAATGTGAAAAGATTTTCCTTAGGGAACCAAGTCCGTACAGGGACGTCATCTGCCCAAAACGAGAGATTGATTGGTCAGTTACTGATCAGCATCCCATATGATGGCGTTACCTCTCATGAAATGTGTGACTACTTTATGCCATTAAAAGCACTTTAATGACTAAACATAAAATAAGTTGATCGTACTATTTATGTAGATGGAATTCTCCACCGCGGTTCAAATCATTAGTCTGTTGTAAACTCATGATTGTACTATGTGAACCCAACCCACAAAATATTCACACAGGGAAAAGACCCTAAGACGCTCACCGGATACTCTGTCGATACTGTACATGCGTTCCAGCTTTTTTCTGCGCCACCCAGACTCGTTGGACTGGTGCTGCTCTAGATCAAACGAGTGTTGTGCTGGCACGGTTAGCTTGGCACAATTTGGGCACTCCTTGGAGTTTTGCCGGCTGCCCGACCAGCTTTTGGAGGGCCTGGTGATGTTGTGTGCACTGCCTGAGTTTTGCAGTGGTTGTTGGTGGTGATGGTGGTGGTGATGATGATGATTCTTCTCCTCCTCTCCAGTCTTCATCACCACCAGCTCCATGCTATCGCTCTCGTGGTCGGACAGCATAGGCCTCTCTCCAGAGATTGTGTAGACACGAGGTTTAGGGCCCTCGCTGGGCAACGTCTCGCTGCGTTCCTCGGAGAAGCTCCTTTCCAGCTTGCCGTCGGAGATGGCCGATAGACGCCGTTTGTTCTGAGAAGCTTGGAGCATTTCAGGGGAATCCTCCTGGACAAGAAGATGGTCTATAATAGCCAAAAGGAGACAATGATCAGTATGGACAGACCTAAAAGGATGTCACTCTGCAGACGTCTTGCTACATATCTGTTCTACAAAGTCTCTGAATATTTTGAGAAATTTTTTTGGGCCAGTGTAAGGTCACAAAGATAGACCTATAGGGGCTGGCCACACGCTAGAGCGATTTTCGCTCCCAGTAGGAGGTGACTGATAAATGGGATGAAAAAGGTCCAAATATCGGCACCACACTCCTCTCCTGCTACTACCGATAATCCTGGCTGAAGAGGAATGGGCTGCATGGGCCTCCAGTCACTCTTAGCACTGATTGGCTGAACGGGCTTCCTGTCAATCTCTGCACTTATTGGCTCCATGGGCCTCCAGTCACTCTTTGCACTGATTGACTGAACTGGCTTCCTGTCAATCTCTGCACTTATTGGCTCCTTGGGCCTCCAGTCACTCTTTGCACCGATTGGCTGGAAGGGCTTCCTGGCAATCTCTGCACTTATTGGCTCCATGGGCCTCCAGTCACCCTTTGCACCGATTGGCTGGACGGGCTTCCTGTCAATCTCTGCACTTATTGGCACCATGGGCCTTCTGTCAGTCTTTGCACTCAATCTTGACAAGAGGCCTGTGCAGCTAGGTAATTGGCTAGCTGTAGAAACTCCGACCTACATGTGGCAGCTCCACCTACTGGCCACCGTTTCCCCGTCTGTCTGACTCCATAAAGACCAGCAAGTCTAGCCATAATATAGTAACAGAGGCCCTGTATCTCGTGCAGAATACAGAGCTTTAATTGCTGCTGTATTTGCCGATTACAATGGAGTCAGACAGATGGAGAAACGCTGGTCAGGAGGTGCCGATAATCAGACCTGCCCACACGATATCGTCCCCTCTAAACGATCTGATTATCAGCCCCCAACCTTTCTGGGACGATTATCTGAGGTTTCAGAAATTCATCAGCACCATAAACTTCAGCGATTAGTGGTCCGATCTATGGATAATTCTATGATCAGGCCGTTAATCGCTCGTGATATACACACGCTGCCATGTGAGGCGTGCAAATAAATAAAAACTCCTTCTCTCTGCAAATTTACATTTTGCTCCCAACGCTGCCGAGCGTAGGTCTGGATCAGGCCCTTAAACTTGCAAGACGAACACTTCCTACCATTGCTGGACATACTGGCTGCCTGTAACTCACAGACGCCATTTAGAACAGATTGGAAATCCTCCCAAATTGAAATCTGTGGCTACATCTGATGCTTTGTTAGCGCAAGGCTCCGTTCATTAGCTGCCAATGTTCAGCCGTCCCTTTCCCTCCCCACAGCTGGGACGATGTCTTTGTCTCGGCACGGAAAAGGTCAGCTGTTCCGGGGCAACACAATATCAGTCCCTTATGTGCTGGCAATGCTGGATAGCTGAATAAACATGAGCCATGTCGTGGTATTTAAGGGACGGGGCTCTGTTAATTAAAACTTGTCTACCGCTAATTAAAACTAGCTCAGGCACAGGCTCTGCTCACAGCTTGCAGGGCTGCAAATGTGCCTCCGTAGCGAGAGAGAGAGAGACACACGCTCTGCGATAATGGCAGACGTGGTGGAGAGAACACAATGGACAAATTGGCTTAAAGTGACCAAGAATTTATACGAAATACAATTAAAGCAAAGTAAACTGAGGGCCAGATTTACTAAGCTGCGGTTTTGGAAAAGTGGAGATGTTGCCCATAGCAACCAATCAGACTTTAGATGACATTCTCTAGTATGTAAAAAGAAAGTGGGAGCTAGAATCTGATTGGTTGAGTCTTATCTTTTAGTCTTTGAGCTGCAGTGACATCACAGTCCTGTGTCTGAACCACCAATCCACAGTGAGTTTTGGTAAGCTCCTCCCCCCTAACAGTGCTTAAGTAACAAAGTATGTTGGAATGAGTTTCTTTTGGGATACACTAATTATTTGGTGTCCATTATTCTGCTTGGTAATACACGTCATGATGTATAGCATGTCCTTTTCCAAACGCAATACAAAATGTAGTGAAGTTCTGCTTATGCATTGTATAGCTGTGAAAAAATATCAATAATTAACAAAAATATATTTTTTTTTATATTTTGGGGCAAAAAAAATGTTCGTACCTAGTTTTCTGGCGATGAATTGCGCCTAAAGTACTTGCACAAACTGTAGAGGTTATTCCCAGTATACATTATGGTGTGGTACCCTGGATCTTTTTGGAATACGCAATGTATCTGGTCACTGGCTGTATCAAACTCAGCTGCTCTGCATATATACGCAACCTGCCGCATTAGCGCTTTGGCGTCCTTAATTATAGTGGGGCACGTCTTAGGAGCTATCGTTACTGGATGCTTTCTCCTCTGGATCAGGCATAAACGTTTCCGTAAAGCCTTAACACCTAAATCTGACGTATTTTATGTTTATTATAACCGAGGCCTTTAACAACCTTCAGGAAGATTGCAGCACGTTGCTGTATAAATTTGGAAACGCCAACCATTTCTTTCCGCGGTGCTATACACTGAGTGTATTTGAAAGCGGCTCCTACCAAGCCATCACAAAACACTCCACGGAACACAAAATTGCAAGTTTGCACCCTGAGAGAACGCTTGTTCCTTTGTGTTCCGCGTAGGGCATGTTTGAGGCCAAAAGCAAATTAACTTTTCCGAGACCTAATTGCTCGTTTCAATCACTGATGTGAGCATGTGGCTGGGAAGGGACCCTGCTGGGTACTTGGATAATGAGATAAACAGATCAATGTAATTAGTTTCAATAAATGTTGTTTTTTATGCAGATGCTCCCTGTTGGAGAATCGCAGACCTGCGTGCGCGGACAAAGGGCTCGCCAGACGAGGCCTTTTTGGAAACGGAAATTAGAAAAGACGTTACCCTCCATGTCAGGTCCTTGAGTACAACCTTGGACCTTATGTTGCTGTTCTCGGATATAGAAGGAGCTCTTGTGAACAGTGAAAGGGTGTTGCCTATAGCAACCAGCTAATCAGACATTTACTGAACAGCGCAACAACAATGACAAAGCCTGGTTGCTATGGGCAACATCAGCTTATTTATTTGTTCATTTGTGAACTGGTTTTTGTGGATAACCCACATTGGATTTGTGTCTGATTTGTGCCAGTAAACATTTCTTTTTTTTGTTCACATACGGATTTTTGCATCCATACATGTGTACCCACGTCCGATTCACAAGTCCGCACTTATGCACGTATAGTCTACGTAAAGTACGTACAAAAAGTTACTATGCATGCGCAGTACCTAAAAATACGCACGGAAATCGCTGTGAATACGGCTTCTAGTCGGCATAAGGCCCTGACAAGGGGTGGGGGTCCCAGCTGCGAACTGGCTGGGAGTTTGATGGCATATGCCTCGAGGAGTTATTAAAAAATAGTGCCCCACTACTTCCCCTAACCCTCCCATCTCACTACCCTAACCCTTCCTTCCTGGCAGCCTAACCCTAACCCTTCCTTCCTGGCAGCCTGACCCTAACACTCCCTCCCCTGCAGCTTGACCCTAACCCTCCCTCCCCTGCAGCCTGACACTAACCCTCCCACCCCTGCGACCTGACCCTAACCCTCCCTCCCCTGCACAGATAATTTACTCACCTGTCCCTGGTCCGAGGAGCAGCGGCGGAGGGATATCGCGGTGCAGCGATGCGATATCGCGGATTGCGAAAGTGAGTGGGTGAAGTATGCCGAACGGCATACTTACCCATTCATTAAAAAAAAAAACTAGAAAAATGTAAGTATTCGAAAAAGGGACATCTGAAAAGGAACTTTCAGATGTCCCTTTTTCGGTAATCACATTTTCTTAGCGGAGATTGCAAGTGCTGACAAGATAAATTCAATGAAACTTCAATCAGTCAGAGAACAGGAAAGGTCTGGAAACCGGGCTTTGAGGTGTCAGTCAGAGAAGCGCCTTACCTGAGCCGTTCCGGCTGTCTGGTTGTGTCTGGGACAGGTATTCTCCGAAAGCCCTCGCTGCTCTTATTTCCACACGACATAAAGAGAGAAAGGAATTGTGTGTTAGGGATCATTACACAGTAATCTTATGCATAGTTGCTAACTGTCCTTGAATATCTGTTCACTGAAGAGTGGGTGATCTCCCTGACTCCCTAAAGTGTTGGCTTTTCCCTGCATTGAGGCCTATGGAGGCGGCCATTTTCATGGAGACGAAGATCTAATGAAAGACTGGCAGTTATCTAAGACAACATGACTTCAATAATGGAGACAATAATGAAAAATACACTTTGGTCTCTAGTGAATCAGCTGCAGTGTCACCTACTTTTATCTCTTCTATAAAGATGAAGGAGTCAGCGGATCCTATTCACAGTCTCCACAATAACACTGAGAGTATTTATTCACTGATAATATAACAATCCATAAATACCGATGCCGCCATTTATATTGAGAAATCGTTTTCCTGGCAGTGCTAGACACACCCATGGGTGGAGCTATTCACAGGACACACCCCTCTGGTGGTACAGGACACACCCCTTGATAGTGCAAGTACAATCTCTTTAATATATATTTTTTTTTTTTTGCAA
>WWET01000548.1:522305-537744 GCA_011038615.1 Limnodynastes dumerilii | reverse complement strand
AAGGCCACTTGCGGGAGATTTGCTGGCTCTCCCGGGATACCGGGAGTACTGCCCGAATTTCGGGAGTCTCCCGGACATTCCGGGAGAGTCGACAACCCTGTACTATTGGCCTCCACCACACTAATTCATGACTCCCTTGACTATTGGTGAGTCACTACCTGTGCTGTTATTGTGTGACTGTCACACAGAGCAGATCATTTAGCCCATGTCCTGATCTACAAACACACTGTCACAGAGGATAGTCATGGATTTATTATAGGTGAGACCAGGAGATCGATTTAGAGGATGATCCCAAATTCTATATCCAGATCCACTCCTGCTTCTTACCCGCACCTGTCCTGTCATCATTACAATGGACCTGAATCTGCGGGGAGGGGAGTCTTAGGGTCAGGCTGCGGGGAGAGGAGTCTTAGGGTAAGGCTGCGGGGAGGGGAATCTTAGGGTCAGGCTGCGGGGAGGGGAGTCTTCGGGTCAGGCTGCAGGGAAGGAAGTCTTAGGGTCAGGCTGCAGGGAAGGAAGTCTTAGGGTCAGGCTGCGGGGACGGGAGCTTTAGGGTTAGGCTGCTGGCGACAGAGAGTTTGTTTTATTTTACCTTTTTAAAATCTCTTCCATATAACCAATTTATTGAATGTCTAAGCAGCTTAGGATACAGCTGGCTACCAAACTATATGATTATTGTGCCGATCAGAGTGTAGTACAGACTTAGTCAACCTGTGGCATGTTTCAGCCCTATAGATATAGCTGGCAAAGCATTCTGGGATGATCCTATTAGGTTTGGCACATGAGTGATAGGGAGAGGGCCCTGAGTACTGGCTATTTAGTGTCCACTATACAATGCCCCCCAGTGGCCCCGGAGTGTTATGTCAGTCGCTGGGGCATAGGGGTAGATCCAGAGCTACATACGCGAGTGATTTTACGCTAGTCGCTGATGTGAAATCGCACATTAGTATTTACTGCGCATGGCAGAACTTACGCCACGTAACTCAGAGCGTACAAACTACGTGCCTGCCATGCGACCCCCGTAATGACGCTTCGGAGGCGGGGTGAGTATGGTATGGGTGCGCTTAGGTGCGTGAGGCTGATCTGTACGTCAGTAGTTACACTGTGTAAAGTTAAGGTAGTATTTGAGAAGCGTAAAACGGCCAAAGTACGTACATGGGAGGGGAGCGCCTGGAAAATACGCTACGCGATGAAACGCAGGTCCGGATCTGGCCCATAGACAGTAGCAAAAAACTATGGAACGTACACTCCAATCATTGTGTATCACACGAGGAGTTAATGGTGCAGCAGATGGAGCAGACGCCTGTCGGAGAGCACACAGCCCCGCGCCTGTATTCCACACACTGCCTGACTGTAATACATTACATGGATCATGTGAGCAAACCGCGCAGGCGATAAGGAAAAATAGTAATGAATCTCATGTCCTCCAGGTTTCCTTGCATACGTTTTAGGGATATAGATTATATCATTATACTTTTATTTTTCTTAGATGTTCTCTAACCCACCATTACGTCCTTTTCATAATCTCTGCAGTGTAGCACGCACGCACGCGCGCACACACACACACACACACACACACACACACATGAATCTAAATGGAAATTTGAGGTTTTATTTACAAAAAAAAAAATGCAAGAATCCAGTTAGTTGCTCTGAGCACATCTCTAATGTGTGTAATATATATATATATATTTTTTTTTTGTCTCACAGCTTTGAGGTTGTGAGTTTTATTCCTGGACTAGGCCTTATCTGTGTGGACTTTGTATGTTCTCCCCATGTCTGTGTGGGTTTCCTCCCGCACTCCAAAATTAGATAAGATTATACACATGCAGGGATGACAATCATTACATGGATCATGTGAGCAAACATCGCATTACTTACTATTAGAGGTAGATTAATTGGCTGCTGAGTAAATATACTCTAGTGTGTGTGTGAGTGTGTGTTAGGAACCTTATAATGCAGCTCCGATGGACTGATGTGAATGTTAAATATTCTCTGTATAGCATTCTATAAAAACCTGTTAAGAAATAAAATACCACTAGATTTACTAAACTGCAGAAAAGGTAAAGTGAAGACATTGCCCATAGCAATCAGTCAGATTCTAGCGGACATTCTCTAGCAAGAAATAAAGTGAGAGCTAGAATGTGGTTGCTATAGGCAACCTCTCTACCTTTCCTTTAGTCCTTCGCCTCAGATGCGCAATGTTTCTCTGCTCCCTGTATCATGGGATTGTTGTTGCCATAGGACGCTGATGAAATGCTGTACAATTATAAATCACATCAACTAGTAAAAATGGAAGTCGCTCGGTTTCCCTGATCACTTTCCCCATTTTCCATGAGAGCCAGACAACGCGCTGTAGCTAAATGGTGCACAGACGAGCATTTCATTTTGGAGGGGTCCCTATGACCCAGATAAATAATTGCTTTTCTTTGGTTGAAGTTCTAGGCTGGATTTGGAGTTTTCCCCCCTCAGGTCGGTGAATAGGAGCAGTTTACTTTCCTCAGAGATTACATCTTAGAAATGCTCTTTTAAATACTTTAATCAAAGATTTTTTTCTTGGGTGATATTGCCAATTACTCTATGATTGTGGTGTAATCACAGATATATGTATGCGCAGAAAACTCAGCCCTGATTAGTCCTCCTAGAATAGACTGGGTCTTGGTGTTTATTTTTGGAATAGGACGATGAGATATTGGTAAATGGGTTGGAATGAGAATTGGAGATTAAGCTCTCAGTCAATCAGTTTCCTGTCTGAAGTTCTATTGTATTTGACCTCTAAATCAGTCTCAGAAACTTCAACTCCTAAATGCTGAGGACACTTTATCAGGTCTGTACCCCCGAGGAGCGTTCTGTGGGTCTACAGCTGACGCCGGACTACAAATCCCAGCATTCCTCTATTAAGATGACATGTAACTGAGCATAGGATTATATGACCCCCAACACAGGGAGAACGCCAGGTACCTGTATATCATACACCATACAGAGAGCACACCAGTTACCTGTATATTATACACCATACAGAGAGCACATCAGTTTCCTGTATATTATACACCATACAGAGAGCACACCAGTTACCTGTATATCATACACCATACAGACAGCACACCAGTTACCGGTATATCATACACCATACAGAGAGCACACCAGTTTCCTGTATATTATACACCATACAGAGAGCACACCAGTTACCTGTATATTATACACCATACAGAGAGCACACCAGTTTCCTGTATATTATACACAATTCAGAGACACCAAGTTTTAACGTATGCATTTGTAGTGGTTTTTAATATGTATTTTTAGATTTCTTTTTTCTTCTTTCTGCAATTTAGGCAGAAATACTATAACCATAGTCTGGACCTGTTAGAGATCAGGGTACGATCGGTCATTAATGAAGCCATAGTGATATTGGGCCTGATCCAGACCTATGCCGGTGCACTGTGCGTACTAACGCACTGCCCCCGCCACTCCCCCTGTGCCCGGCGTAATTACACACCGTTACGTGAGTAATCACGCCGGCCACAGTATCGTAACTACCCAAACCCACCCTCCTGCCCTCATTTTCTTACCTCTCCACGCCTTCCTTTTCTAACTACAGCGTACTTACGGCGAGGAACGGCCCCTTCGCCGTAATTACGCAACAGTTAGGGACGCACGATCCTAAGGAACGGGTTTCCCTAATTACGCCAGACAACATCGGTAAAAATGCCGATCTTACGCATCCACCCACCGTACGGCAGTGGGCTTTAGTCTGGATCAGGCCCATTATGTCTGTTTTATCCAGTCTTTTTTGGACCCTTCTGTGAGGGTCATACAATACACAGCTCATAACAATCGGCTCTTCTCTAGTAATGACGTCCTTCCTAGACCCCAATACAGCTTATAGAAGGGAAGGTACAGCAGTTTTTTGCAGAGACGAGTACACAGATGAGAGAGTCAATATACTTTAATAAGGCATAATAAATTATATAGTAGCATGAGAATGACGTTTCCAGTCAGTCAGGGTAAATAATACACGGAAGAGGGATTATTGATGAGGGATTTGTATATAAATAGTTTCCAGTAACACACAATGTTAATAACAGAACAGCAGCTGTAATAAACTAATATGTGACAAGACGAGGCTCACCCCTTCCTACAGCCATTCATTCTATAAACCCCATTTTCTTATATACAATATATCCCCGCTACTACACGGCAAAGTTTCCAGCCCGGTACCCCAGCGGATCCGGCAACCAATAAGCAATCTATAGAAGGCACAGAAGGGTTCAAACAAAGCTTAGGGGGTGAAATGTCTGTGTTGGGGGTTGGAGGCGGTTTTCAGTGGTCATAGTGCACCCGCTTCAACTGAGGAACTACAAGTACCAGCAATTCTAGGGGTGGTGATGCCTCCATAACTCTTAAGGCCAAAGGCTGCCTCTCCCAGTAGCACGTTACCCCCTTCACTCTTTATTCATATGAATATATTCATTTATTACTTATTTTTGCCCCACGCAAAACAAATCCACAGACAAGGTAACGATGCATGGCACGGATTGGCAGGGCAAAATCTCACATTTGGCAGTCGGCGGCTTCCTTTACCTCATTATAGAATACAACCTTTTTCTTATTATTCGCTAAACTATTTGTATCTGCGCAATTCAGCAGACGGAGGGTGAGCGGGACACAGGGCTGCGGCTCCTCTATATTCATTTTCTTCATAGTAAACGCTACCAAATCAAGACATAGAACCGTACGGCGCATAAAACAAACCAATCGCCTTTTTATCGCGTCTGGCGTGGGTTACTACTAGATGAGCATAAAAGGTATTATTGTTTTCCATTTGTTTTACTGCACGAGAAATTATACAACGTACCATTGTCCTAGCACAAAGGCAGCCAATCGGGTATCAGAATGCAGCTGTCTTATATCGTGTTAGTTGCTAGGGGTTACAGCATCTGCACTCGTTTTGGGACAATGCTTTCATAGCGTTACACAAAGACAGTGTGAAAATAGTTTTTTTTATCTTATGTTTTTACCATTTACTGTGTACAATATGTGACCCGAAGTTTAAACAGCAAAGGGCGGCCATGTTTAATGCGTGACGTTATAGCCGCTGTCCGGAGTCCTCATTAAGCTGAGTCTCGGAAATGTGAATGTATTATTCCCCCACCCCCCCCGGCAACTACAAAACCTGAAGAGTAAGTTTAAGGCGTGAACGTGTCCCTAGATTTTCTGGCTCTCGTGCGGAGGTCCTATAACCATTACTTGCTACTAGTTGCGTTGCGTCTGTTAGCGGCTCGACCAGTCACCGCATGCGAAGGAGAGGTTAGCGGCCCACAAGGACTACAGAATCACACGAAGGGGGAGGGACCCCCGAGGTCTGAGGGCCCGAGAAAGTGATTGTTCGGTTTTCTGTCATCTCAGCCGTCGTCCTGCGTCCTCTCTCCCCCGTGTCGCCTGGTCGCCAGAGTCCGCTGTCGCACTTCCATCTCGGCTTCGTCGTCCTGTGGGTAAAGAGAGCAGCGGCGTCAGCTCTGTATCTATACGGATGAGAGAGACAGGAGTAATACGTTGTGTGTCATCCGCTGTTAGTAACTCGGGTGTGATTTGAGCACGGATGAGCTGATTTCCGGGAGTGAACAAGCCAGCGCTACAGGCGTCCACCGATCGCCATTCTTCTGTTAGTGTCTGCGTCTTAGTCAGGGCCAGACTAAAGCCAACTGATGCCTTAAGCACAGTCCAGCGATAGCCCCTTCCATGGCCGGTCTGACAAGTCATGTAACAGCTTATTGGACCATGAACCAGGATCGTTTCTCATCATGACGATAGGATCAGAGCGTTAGCTGAGAAACACAATGGGCCGTATCCAGAACTACGGCCGTCTTCCATGGACGGCCGTAATTCACTGAACAGTAGCTACTGCACATGCGCAGTAGCTATTGTACGTACGGCCCAATGAGAGCATGTGCTGCCGTTATCAAAGCCCAGGGGTACACGGCAACACCGCACGTGCATGGAGCGGATATAAAGGATTTCCATTCTGTTACCAACATATGACACTATGTCCAACTCCTGTGTTCATGTAACACTAAAGAGCAATATCAACTCATATTATTATATCCAAGGCAACAGAATAATGCTACATTAGCACGTTTTTACTTATTTTGTACAAAAAAGGTTGTTATAAAGGAAAATAATGCTAATTTATAAATTTTATCTATTAAATAATTGTAAACAGAACTTCTAATGAAGACAAATGACATTATTGTATATTCTATCGCGTTCGTCAAGGTACGCAGCAATTTATCAGACATGTGGACGCCTTGTTAATGTATTTATACTTTCTAAAGTCTTTCATCAACTTCAATACTATAATAATAATAATAGTATTATAATAATGTTATAGATATATAGAGAGATAGATATATATAGTGTTTTCCCATCACTTGTGGAGACCCCTCTTTATGCCTTGGTTCTGACG
Source organism: Limnodynastes dumerilii (assembly GCA_011038615.1). NCBI lineage: Eukaryota > Metazoa > Chordata > Amphibia > Anura > Limnodynastidae > Limnodynastes > Limnodynastes dumerilii. The sequence goes on along the minus strand of WWET01000548.1, from coordinate 531,281 downwards.
CACCATTTACACTGAACACTGGGGTGCGCTAAGCCGGGGGTTATGGTGCTGAATGGGTAAGTCAGAGCTCATTGATGTGTGATGATGACCGTGACTTAAACGCTTGTTTTTGTTTCTGAATGATCAATCGCATTGCTGTCCAGACACGTCAATATACAACGGAGGGGAACCGGTTTTCATGTAATCATGTTAAATCAGATGGATTGTTTCACAGCAACTGGAGCACCATTACGCTGTATAACGCAGCAGCGTTATAGGATTTCTAGGTATATGATGCAGACTGTGGAAAAATGCCTTCTCTGTTTATCGATCGTATAGTAATAGAGAGTGTAGAATGAGCGCTGCAACCGGGATAAGTGTAAGACGGAGCACACGCAACACAAACAGGGACAGAAAGGCAATTATTGCGTAGTGTGGGGTAAAGGGGCAGTTGTATGGAACAGGGACACAATGGCCCCAGTATTGGGCACTACTCAGCCTCACTAGAAGACATTCCTGGCTAGTGTGCGGCCAGTAGCTGGGCTAGGTCTGAATCTGGCCACGTTGTCTGCTATATCATTCCTCTACTGATTTGATGCCACAGAGTATAAAGCCTATGTAGCATAACATTCAGTCAGAGATTTGTCTGGTCTGCTTGTGTGTGCTGATATCTCCCAATCACACTAATGATCTGGTCTCTCCTCCCTCCTCTAGCCCCACACGATGAAGATCGAAGCCTCTGCTAGAGGTCTGTCCCCGGGATGACGCTTCTGTCTGAGTAATACAATATTCCGGAGATGTCTCTCTGTCTGAGTGATCCGTCCGGGATTAAAGGACGGCGTTCAAAGCTTTGTCTACTCACGCTATCCGAGACGTTGTCCTCGTTGTGGGAACTCAGGAAATTGAGATAATCCTCTTTCAGGTCTGAGATATCTTCCTCTTCATATTCAGTCTGATAATCCGATTCATCTATCAGAGAGAGGATACGGGACATATAATGCAGCCTGGTCAGGTACAATCATGGCGGTATATAGGTCACAGTAACGCTGCAGCTGAGCACAGACACGAATGAAAACAGCCTTTACTTACAATGTACGTAACACTTGCGCACACAATAACCCCCTTCTGCTATACAGACTATTAAACGCTATTACATTTCCAATATATTAGCGACTTTTTCACCTGTACAGATGGTATTTAGCAACCTCTAGGTCTGAAGGGAGCTGGCTACACTGGCGTCTGTGGGAAATAGAAAGTCAAGTATTCACAATTCACACGCAGGTTGCGTTTTGTTAATGGTATCTACTGCAATCACCGCTTGTTACCGCTATCATCCCATCTGTCATCAGCTGTCTATTCGTATCAATAAATCTTTAGTGTCCATCCCTGCCCTGGATTTTGTTGTATTTTGTACGACGCTGCAGACACTTTATAAATAAACGATAATACGAATACGATCAGTGCGTTTATACCTGGCAGGAGGAGCACTTGATCCATGGGTTAAGTCACTGTGACCCAGTAGGAGTCAGAGCAGCTCCTGTTAGTATCTTGCTACAACATCTCCCAAGGCTCCACATGCACTGAGTCTCCCGGCCGTGCGGTCACAGTCCCTCCATATTTGCTCGGGCAATCGTAATGGAGCAGATCGTAACCCACGGAGTCACAGTCCGCACGAGGGAGGGGAATGGACTCCCCGTCACTCTGCTCTCTCGTGCAGAGTATTAGTGGCTTAAGGCTGCCTTTATGGTAGTTTAAGTCACAGGTCCAGACCACTGATGCGCACACGAGTCCTTATTCTCACCCTTACTGTATAAGTAAATGCTCCCTGCACCACCACCCTATGGAGTTACGGACAGATCTCCACCCCTACGGCGATGCATCACGCACATCGCCAGTCTAACAGCCGAATGGCGAACCTTGCGTGGACTGTGGCTCCGACCCAATGACCCTACAGAAATTTTGTCTAAGATTTCAGATATCCTTCTATATAACCCGGGCATTCTGCTGTGTTACCCTCTACCACCTCTGATGGGAGGCCATCCCACCGATCAACTACCCTTTCAGCAAAGCAATATTTCCTCACATTTCTTCTCAACCCAACAGCCTCCAAGTGATGCTGAGACAATGGGCACAATTACGGGAGCTGATTATTATTTATTTTCTATCCCCAAAACGGTTCTCCTCAGCTGCTGATTGGATTCTATACACAGCACCCACACAGCAATGTACAATGGATATTTAATCATCCACATGACAGCCTGTGTTACCTCCTACATTGCCACACACACAACAGAATTAATGGAACCACAGTGTAACGGAGCTTTATAGACGCAGCATTACAGGGATGGTAGAGGGGGGGAATAATCTTACATCAATCCTAAACATTCCACTGAAATAGTAAAACACAATAAACACAATTGTATTACTCATTGACCTATGTCTCGCAGCTGCTTGCGTTGCTCCATTATGTGGCTATATTGCGCCTGGATAAGCAGAGAAACGTGACAGTGTAAACCACGGGAGCTACAGCTGAGCAGAAGGCTTCTGTTACAGGAGAGATGGCCGGCAGCCAGGACACAGCCCCAGATGCCGGCAGCCTTTCATACACGCTAATTGACGGCCTCCTCCAATTGCTTAATGAATACGTTCGGCTTAACAGACGTCTGAGTTTAATAGGTTTTTGGGAAAAGTGAGGAGGCCGCGACGCTGACTCCCGCCTGGAATACACGCGGTGACGAGCACCCGAGGGAACAATGGGCGGAATGAGGTCGCTGACGGGAAATGAGGGATAGTGATGATTGGGCCGCAAAGCGCCACCTCTTACCCTAAAACTGAACTATAGGGGGGGTCACACTTCTGGACCATAGCTCTCTCCTATGGGTTTTATTTATGCCAAAGGAAGAGGAAGGTGACAGAACATTTAAATGCATTGACTTTCCTTATGTAATGTAAACTATGAGCATTTATATATAATTAACCTTGGTTTATCTCTACATACAGCCTAGATTCACATCAGATATAGGGCGGGATCTATCGCTGGCTTTTTGCAGTAAATACTTAATGATTTGTCCCCCTGACCTATCGTGACATCTGGAATTGGGATTCTCCCTTTGTATAAGGCAAACTCACCGCCATCCACAACGGCCGTTTTCACCGGTTCGATCCTGGACACGATTTCCGCAAGGTCCGTGAATGAGGCGTTAGGACAAGTGTTGAGCTGCGGACAAGAAAAGAGAATCGGCTTACAAGAAAGAACACTCGCTGCAATGGCGCGCAAGCATACAGACTGATCCGGGTAACCTCATGGGATGGATAAATCACCCCATTGGATGAAAATGTTCTGCCCCTACTGCCATCAGCAAATCAGAAAAACCCTGTGCTGTCTTTATTCCCAGTATCTGGGCTGCTGATTGGTTGTTGAGTTTTAAACCATCTTCCTGTACCTGTGAAGCTGAACCAGCTCAGACATCGGCAACCAGCAGCTGTTGTGAAGCTACAAATCTCGGCACTCGCTAGGTTTATGCTGGGACTTGTAGTTGCACAACACACGAGGTGGCCTATTCCTGGGCTATAGATTGTCCTCTTTGTTATTCCCTCCATCTGCCTGTAAGCACCAAATCAAGAACAATACTGAGTGTTGGCGGCTGACACTAAAGCAAACACGGGCTGCGCTAGATCGAGGTCGCTCCGTCCTCCAGAACTATTTATAAATGTCAAAAGCAAAGAATAAAGAACATGTGAAAAACGCTGGATACAATTCCCACCACGCTCCATAAATCTGCCCTGTGTGTGAGGGACGCCGGCTCTGTACGGGAAGGCTGCAGGTGGGCAATGTCCTGACATTTTGGCTGTTTTCTATAAGCTGAAATTGCATTCCTGTCGCTCTGATCTAACGCCCCAATGGGCCAAGCTTTCACAGCAGAGCCACGATGCACTGGACTGACAAAGCGGAGAATGCTTTTCTATTTCAGGAGATGAAGTCAGGCTCTGCTTAGACCTTGCTCAGCTGTACTGCTGCAAACACTGAATATCAGTATGTACTAAGGTTCCACAAACAGAAACCCAGCTTCCCGCTCCAGCAATGACCTCCCGGGACTCTGCACCAGACAGCCACTCCGAGCACAGGCTGCCATCTTGTCCTCTCAAAAATCAATCACATGACTTTGTCAAGACATCACCTGGTAAACTACCAGTCACAGAACCCATTTACCGGCATTGTGTATAAGAGACCAGGGACAACACCCTGCCGTTCCCATGCCTGTGTGTCCCTCCAGCCCTGTCTATATTTTAGCTCTTTAGCTGTTGTGAAACTACAAAACCCAGCATGCTCTAGGCATAGCCGATACCTGACACAGGCATGCTGGGACTCGTAGTTTCACAACACCTGGAGACCTGCTCTGGAATGTAAGCTCTCGTCTCTGCTCCCGGCCGTCCTGGCTGCTTCTGTATGTACGAGATTGGTTCTGTAAGTGATGTCCACACTCTGTCTATGGACTGAACACCATTTGTATTACATTACTATATGACCTGTGTTACTCTATGATCCCTGTACTATGTTCCAGAAATAAAAGATAAATAACAATAATAAAGGTAATAATGATCAAATGACAGCACAAAGCAAACTGTTTGCTATTTACCACCATTCAGGGGCCGCACATTAACCTTTCTCATGGTTTAATGATGCATTTACATCAATTTAATATAATGTAATACATTAAAAACATTATTACAGACTGTATCAAACACAGAAAGGAGCCGAGGGCCACAGAGGGAGTCTCTGGGGCCACATGGAGCTGTGGATTAGCCAGTAACAGGCACAGGGGGTGGCAGGGTCTCCTCTGTAACTGTATCATGTAAAATAAAGTCAGAGCTTAGAGCACAGAAATAACTGCAGATCCTCAGCTCAGGAACCAGCGATCACCGAGCTGTGATTACAAATCAGGAGAGATCCAGGTCGGAGGATCCAGCAGATCCCACATTCAGTGACCGGCCGTCCGCAGGGTTACACAACGCAATCATCTCAGCCCGTCCGCAGAAGATCTCAACCTCAGAAAGTGCACAGTCAGAATACGGCAGCAGAGAGCCGGCTACTGCCCGCAGACCCTCCCCGAGGGGGATAATGGAAGCGCACACAGCCAGATATAATTATCTTATTCAGTGCTTCCACCATCTCCCAGCGTGCATCCCCCTCCCCATCATACAGAGGTCACTAACCAGTCAGCATGACCACAGCTCAGCCGCTATGTCCTAATACCTCTGAGAGGAGACTGTCTGACCTCTGACCCCATCACTGCGGACTCCGATGCTCGCTCCATACATACACATATACATAAAGACAGACAGACAGCACAGGAACACGTATTGGGAGTACTCAGACACTCACGTCGGATGTCTTAGATTTGCAGGTGTCCTGACGGTCCTTAAGCATCTTCTCGATGACGCCGCTGCGGCCCCATACGTTAAACACCGTCTTGCCGTGCTGGAATCCCACGTCCTGCGGTCAGGGAGAGAAGGGGTTAATCTCTGCTCGGTATAACCGGTGTTTGCGCCGTTCCTTCGAGTGTCCGGCTTCCACGCATCAGACCAGTATAAATAGGTGACATACGGCACGGAGGGGTCTCTGATGATGGAAAGGAAAGCTTTGGGGGGGATGGGGAAGAGAGAGGATTTGCTAGTTTGTTATTACATAACCGGATTTGTGGCTCGCACCGGTGTTCTTGATATCCAATCTGTGGGTTTCCAGGTGTTGTAAAACTACAACTCCCAGCATGCTATGACTGCACAGGCATAGCCGATACCTGACGAAGCATGCTGGGACTTGTAGTTTCACAACACCTGGAGAGTGCACAGTATGAGAGCAGTGCCCTCTTATCCAGCCAATCATCTCTCTGGTATTCATAGTTACCTATTCAGGCAAATCTCCCACACCGAGGACTGATCATGTGACTTAATGACTGATCATGTGACTTAATGCCAACTATTCCCGGAAGTCCCGTCCCCACTTGCTTAACGATGCATTACTGAAGATGGGTGGAGCTTGATGATGTCATATGTGTCAAGCCCCGCCTCGATCCTTGATAAAAGGAGGCTGTGAATTCATGGTGGCGAGGACGCTGGACTATCCCTGTATACGTGTCTGGGCCCTGCTACTCCCGCACACACAGATGTGACATGTGAGCGTTTAATTAATACAGACAGAGCGGCCCCGGGCCGTGGCCTGTCCTATGAGTTACGGGAGGCTGCCGGAGCCGCGGGCGATCAGAGGGGTCGGCCGCACAAGGGCAATATGTATTTTCTGCTAATTGCGCTTCCCGGCAATCATACTGTAGACGGATCCTTTGTGGTGATGACCGGGATGTGATCTGCGCACCCTCAGGCTGATAAATGACCGCACAATTCTCATTGGAGATGCAAACGCTGCTGCATTCCATAAAGGGACGGAGTTCAGAGCATTGTGGGTAATACTGGGGGCCGGGAGGACATGAATACACAGCCATTCCTACAGCAGACACGCTGGCCCGGATTCACACCCCGGACGCACTGCACATACGCCCTTAATTTCCCGCTAAATGCGTAGTAACTATTTTACCTAATCTACTTATTGTTTCATTACTTATTGTTTTGTTACAGTCTTTAAAAGCGCATATACGCAATCTACGTATTAGTTCCGTGCGTATATTTAGGATCAGATCGATTTTGCATCAACTGCGAATGTGTAGTAATAGTGATACGCCATGTACGTTGAAGTTAAGGTTGGAAATGCCTTAAGGTCGGTCTTGTGAATCGGTCGGGAACAATTGCGACCCTAAGTGCAGCGGAAATATACGGACCTAAGGATTTGCATAGAAATGGGCGGGGGAGGCATTGAGATGAGGGAAAGTGGGCGCAATTACAGGATTAGGGCCGTAAATATACACCACTAATACACATAAGGCCGGAAGTGAGTGCGGCCAGATAGGGCAAGTCTATGGAGGCGGAAGTTTAGGTCGGGCCGGAGGTTGCGAGGGGAGTGACTGTTTATTCTGGAGGGTGTAACCTGCTCCGACCTGCCACTTAGATCCGTATATTTGCGGCCCGACCGCCGACGGATCTCTGAATCAGGCCCTATAAGCGGTAAATTAAGGGCGTATGTGCAATACATCCGGGGGGGTGAATCCGGGCCGCTGTGTTCAGCATAGAAAGTGACGGCAGATAAGAGCCACGCGGTCCATCCATTCTGCCCCGTTGTTTATTTAAAGACCCTAAACCCTATTTTGAAATTTTGGATATCCTTCTATTTAAACTGTTCTGCTGTGTTACCCTCTACCCCCTCAGATGGGAGGTTATTCCACTTACCCTCTACCCCTTCAGAGAAGCCATTTTACTGCACATTTCCCCTACACCGATCACCTATTAATCAATCACTCCGCAAACGCAGAAGTCACATGCTGCGATCCCCAGAAGGTCACAGGCCGAGCGTAATTCCCTCTCCTTTCCCCGTGCTCCTAATGAGATGCGGAGAGTTCTCCACCGCTGTGTTATTCCCGTCACCTATAGGACGTAGGTCATCCATCAAAACAACAAACTTCAATAACGCCCCCCCCCTCCTCCTCGCTAGCAGGACCCCATTACCGCAACTTAACATTTCAGACTCGTACGCACTTTAAAGTCTGGATGGAGCATTCTGCGATGTGTCCGGGTTACAAGGAAACGGAATAGGCCCTTCGCTGGGCTGTAATGTGGAATATTTCTCCCTAAACATAAAAGCTTTATAACCCATTACAGAAGTCCTATTGCCTCAATCTATGGATTGTCGTGTATAATGTTCCTGCTCGAGGGTGGAATGTGCTCGGGCCCCTAGCAAAGAGGTGGGGATCCAGTTTGGATGGCTGGGACTGGAAGGACACATGTGGGGTCGGGCCCATCTGCCTCATTATTATGCCTCTTGTGATGTGTTCTAAAAAAAACACAACGGGAACCGGAGCTTAACTATAGGGGGCGCAATGGGTGCGGCTGCAACAAGGCCTGGAGTAAGGAGAGGAGCAGCTGCTGACTGATGAACAGGTAACATGAATCATGGTCATTGGCTTTCATACCATCCACAACTGTAGTTCAACTTTGTGTCAGTACAAGAGAGCGGGGAGGAAGAGGAGGATGATGAGGAAAAGGACAATGCGGAGAAGGAGGATGATGAGGAAGAGGACGAGGAGGAAAAGGACGAGGAAGAAAACGATAAGGACAATGCGGAAAAGGAGGACGATGAAGAGGAGGATAAGGACGATGAGGATCATTTTACTTACACAGATCTCGTCAAACTTTCCGAATTCCAATGTTCCGTATCTATCGATGGGCGGCCGGATGTACTCGCAGTACTCGTTATTCATCACCATCTCTAGCTGGCGCACGCAGCACACATACGCCAGGCGCGTCTGGATCTCCGCCATGTTCAGTACCTGGAGAGGGTGCACATGGTTAGAGAAATAAGGAGCTGGATGTGCATAGAGTCCCATACAGGCCGGAAGACCTTGCCGGCTGCAGCCACGGTAACTAGTGTGTTAATGATACAGACGACAGCTGTGACCGTCACCAACAATCCTGACAGCAAACAGGACTCCATTACCTTGTCCACTCTCCTCCCCCCTCTACTCCGCCCTGTCCCCGCTCTCACCACTCTCCTCCCCCTCTACTCCGCCCTGTCCCCGCTCTCACCACTCTCCTCCCCCCTCTACTCTGCCCTGTCCCCTCTCTTACACTCTGTCTATACTCTCTCATCTGCCCTGTGCTCTCTCTTACACTCTATCTGCAGTCTCTAATCTGCCCTGTCCCCTCTGGCATACTCAGTCCAGACTCTCCTCCATCCCAACCCCGCACACTGCTCTACCCTCTCTTCCGCCCTGTTCCCTTTCTTCCACACTCTCTCTTCAACCCTGTTCCCGCTCTCTCCTCTGCCCTGTCCATGCTCTCTCCCCCGCCCCCTCCCCGCTCTCTCCTCTGTCCTCCCCCCGCTCTCTCCTCTGC
>WWET01000548.1:487379-507546 GCA_011038615.1 Limnodynastes dumerilii | reverse complement strand
GGCCAACCTGTGGCTCTCCAGGTGTTGTGAAACTACAAACCCCATCATACTTTACCTGCTTAGGTATAGCTGATAAATGACAAAGCATGCTGGGAGATGTAGTTTCACAACACCTGGAGAGCCACAGGGTGCCCTGGTATGCACTATACTAAACTCTACACCTCCCCCCCGGGAACCCTCATCCATAGATATGGCCTCTCTTCAGATATCGTCCTCGCTGTCATTATGTAACACACTACAGCGCACTGCTTGTACGCTAACACTGCCTTCCTGTATTACAGGGTAATTGAATGTTCCTTGTGAGGGATGATGAAGTGTAATTATGTGTGTCACCGAACCGTTTCAATATTTTATTAAAATGCTGACAGGTGTCATTGTGTATAAGCGGTACCAGACTTCGGATAGATGCTGTACCAACACTACATGTCTTTCCTCTTATGTGCAAGAGCCCTGGTGCAGGGTATAATGGTCTTCATTGCTGAGAGAGAGAGAGAGGTAATGGCAGTACAGGGGGGAAGCTCACCACTTACCCGCAGGGCATATAATGCAGAACACTCAGAGCAGAGAGAGAGAGAAACAAGGCAATCAGCTTTGTGCAATCCAAAGTGCTGCCCTCGGACATATCAGAAGGATTTTATCCCTTATTATTCTATTTTCCTGAGCCAGCAGCGTCATTTGGAACCAAGGAGACCCCCTGCTTCTACTGACCTCAATTACAGTGACCTAGAGAATTAAACACTATGGTCTGGATTCACAGTTATGTAGTTTTCGTCTTGCGTACGATGTTTTAAGAATTGAGCTACTACGCATGTGTAGTAGCTTGATTACGCTATCTGGGTACCATTTCTGTACGTAGATTGTGGAAGCACGGTCTTTACAGCAGCCAATGCACAGGACATTCTAATATACAGAAATATGATTCACAGCAGCCTAGTGCTCAGGACATCAGAATATACAGAGATATGATTCACAGCAGCCTAGTGCCCAAGACATCGGAGTATACAGAGAGATATGATTCACAGCAGCCTAGTGCCCAGGACATCAGAGTATACAGAGATATGATTCACAGCAGCCTAGTGCCAAGGACATCAGAGTATACAGAGATACGATTCACAGAAGCCTAGTGCCCAGGACATCAGAATGTACAGAGATACGATCCACAGCAGCGCAGGCGTAATAACTTTCTCCACAAACATTATGTGGTATTTACGCACATAAGTACTTTAGGCACGGATTTGTGAATCGCATATGTACGGAGGGGCGTGGGTTTTTATCCGTACGGTAGAAGTTACATGAAAGTGGGCGGGGGAAGCATTTAAACGGACATTTGAGGGCGTGGTTAGTTAAATACGCACATATATAAGTAAGTAACATATGTGCGTAAGTACACACGTAGATTTAAGGATGTCCTATGGAGGCGGAAAACCCGTCCGGCCGAGGGGAGTGTCATGGGTGTTGCCTTGCTACACGTGTGCGTAGTAAATGTGGATCTGTGAATCCATCCATGATTCACAGCAGCCTAGTGCCCAGGACATCAGAGATATGATTCACAGCAGCCTAGTGCCCAGGACATCAGAGCTATGATTCACAGCAGCCTAGTGCCCAGGACATCAGAGCTATGATTCACAGCAGCCTAGTGATCAGGACATCAAAGTATACAGAGATGATTCACAGCAGCCTAGTGCCCAGGACATCAGAGTATACAGACATATGATTCACAGCAGCTTAGTAGTACTCATTATTAAAGGGCCTGTTGTGAAACGTGAATGTCAGCAATAAAATGGCTGTCATTCCAGCTCCGACGCGCAGCATTCCCGCTATAGAGCTACAATTTGTCTTGTCCGTGTCAGATGTATTTGATTTCACTCTCGTGAAGGAGAGAACGTGACGTTTGCCCTTTAAGCAAAGGAGCTAGGAGCAGATGTCTTGCCCACGCTCTGACCAGATATGTGGGGGTGGAAGTGTGACGGAAGAAGGGGGGAAAAAAACATCTATAACAATTTCCAATCCCGTCCTTAAGTCCCCCCGCAGGATAGAGGAGCAGCAGGCCGGGCCTCCACTGCGCGGCATATAAACTTGTTAATGTGCCGCACACAAAGGGCTGGAATTTATAATCAAGTGACTCCGAATACGGCAGCTCATCCAGTAACCAGGCTCATTGTTCCATTGAAGTTACCTGCAGGACACCTCGGTGAGCGGACAAAGGAGCTTTTGTATATTTGTCTCAGGGTAACAAAGACCGGTGAGGATTAATAGATGAAGCAGACGACGGTGACACCGGCCGGGCCAGGGGTCACTGGAGAGGTCAGCTATAGGCCGGAAAGGTCAAGGGGTTGAATACGTGTGTGTAGGGTTATTTTGTTAGCAGAAATGCACCAAAGCATATTAATCATCGTAGACCCACAATCCAATCCTCGGAACCGGAAAATGATATGACTTTTACTTTACCTGCCTCCAACTGAGAATGCACAGAGTGAAAATGTCACGTATTTCTCATAGACCTCCGCTCACAGGGCTCATAGACCTCCGCTCACAGGGCTCATAGACCTCCGCTCACAGGGCTCATAGACCTCCGCTCACCGAGCTTAGACCTGCGCTCCACGTATTTCTCATAGACCTGCGCTCAACGTATTTCTCATAGACCTGTGCTCAACGTATTTCTCCTAGACCTCCGCTCACCGGGCTCATAGACCTCCGCTCATAGGCTACCGTTCACTAGCATAACTATTATCTTACATTAAAATGGGATTGACTTTACTTTTCAGGTGACTCGTGTGTTTGAACCTTGTTCTAGTATTCATTGAAATGCACATCGAGCGGTAGAGGAGCAGGAGTTACCCCATAGTATCTGTATGGGCAGCTCTGGCGGTAGTTTCTCTACTTACTTCCTCCCCCAATGAGCTTTTATGCTCTGTGCTGCCCCCTTCCCACCAACACAACAGACACCAGCATATATTTCCATTGGCCTTACCTGGCTCCTCCTCCTCCCAGCACTAGGGCGATGGTGTTTCCCGTGAGGACGCGGGCAAGGCGCGAGAAGTCACAGTGACGGTCTGGGGGCTTCTGAGAGACCCTCTCGTACATCTCTATCTGTCCAGGGACAAACCAGAAAAAAAGGTCATGTCATGATTCCCAACAGGTAACATCTGGAATTTATACTCAGGACCTAAGCAATGTGAGGCAGAAGTGCTAACCACTTCAGCCACATGCTGTCCTAACGGCGGGCACTCGGCTCGCCGCAAGAGTTTTACTTTTGATCCGTTGCCATCTTCAGTGGTTGCGGTTCATAAGTGTTAACGCGGGGTATACCTCTCGGAACTGTGTGCGAGCGATAGGAGTCGATACAGAGGAAATTCCCCATCAGATCAGCACTGCCATTGCGTTCTATTCCAATTACGCAGCTGATAATTGCAGACCCACATGAAAACTAATCAAAGGTTACTCATAGGTAATCACAGGTCCCTGTTCTATTGTTAAAAAAAACCTATAGTGGATTGTAATAAGCAGATCATTTATCCTTTTAATTACATTTAAGAATTTACTTCTCATTCATTTTGTCAGAAACCTTTATCCTCTATAGATATCACTTGTGTGTGAATACACTAAATAAAACGGTGTTGTATATACTTTACACTAGTACAATACAGTGCTATTTTACATAACATCACCGCCGTGAATCCCTTGTTACTGTTGTCAGAGCTACATGTACAACAGCCTCATGAAGAGATGTACCGGACGTGTACAGAACAGAAGAGGTGAATTCCTGTAATGATGTGGATATGGTGGTTATTAGCGGACATGTTGGTCTTTGGTGATGTCGGTGACAAGTAAGTAAATAATTGGAGGCAGGCATGTGACAGGGTAGTGAGCCTCCTGTTACAGGAGACAATATAATAACCCTCTGATTCTGAGCTGAATTATTGATAGGACAGCTCTCTGACCAGCGTTTGTCACGGGCAGCCATGCTGCAAAAAAGAAAAGAGGAACTTCCTGTCCACTGGCGCATTTGTCCACAAGCTAATTACAACTTTATTGGTCGGTAACAAAAAGGTCACTGCATAAAGCCGTCTCCAATGGAACATTATCCTAATGAAAGCCAACAATATTAATATTAGACAATAGGTAAATTGACTTTTGAGTCTAAAGCGTATTGAATTGCACGTTTTGTGGGCGTCTAATATCTGTTGCAGGCGACTATCTCCATCCGGAGAAAATGGATAAAATAAGCTGGTATAACACAATCTGACAATATAATTGGCTTCATAAAATGTTTGTTGTCTTTTCCCACTTTACTGAATTATGTTGGTAAATTTGAGAAGATTTTGAGGAAATTGGCTTTAGAAGACGCTTATTCTCCTGTCCGAGGAAATGTCTTGCTTTTGTGTATTATTTTACGTAAACTGAAAGAATGGTTTGTGAAACGGGATCGTTTTGGGGTTTTCTGTGTATGATCCAAGACAGCAGCTCGCTATTGTAAAGAGGTGTCCAAAACAATTTACATCACTTACCAAAATAAACCAATTCGATTGGCTGTGGCTCGTGACCAATCAGATGCCACATTCACTACACATCAGCCTGAGCACATGCAAATATCGATCTGTGTTCGGCCGCTAACTCTACAGGACGATGGCGTTGGATCTTACCAGTTTCGGCAGACTCCGCTTGGAGAACACGCGGTGAGGGCAGCATAGATGCAGGTGGCCAGAGCACCAACTCCTCATGTTGAGCCATTCCACGGTACGGGACGGTGGTGGCCCGTCCTCCTTATGGAGCAAGATCAGCTGCTTCTGAGCCCGGACTGCTGTGTTCTCCAACATCTTCTCCAGCTGAAATGCAGAACAGACCATCTGAGTCTTGTAACTTATAAGACATTATTATACATTCCACCTAGAGGCCTGAGAACCTACACCTTGTACATTACACCTCCCCAAGGACCATCAACGACCAAACGTCATTCACATCAGTCAATGTCCCTTTGGGGTTTACAGCTTAATTACCCCTCAACCACATAGACAGACAGGCCGACATGGAAACATTTGGTCAAAACGCAATTAGCTTTACAGCGTGTGATTGGACAGTGGATGTAAATGAGGAAATAGACAGGAAAATCTGCACTGTGAGGCTTTCTGTCTAGCTTTAAACTATAGACGCTGATGCTATAGAGAGCAATGCTAACCACTGTGCTATACAGGATTACAGTAAAATATGTGTTCCAACCTCTATCATATCAGTTTCTGCCTGTGTGCATCCTATAACATTCCTCCTGTGCACCCTATTACATTCCTCCTGTGCACCCTATAACATTCCTCCTGTGCACCCTATTACATTCCTCCTGTGCACCCTAAGAGACAATAATCGTGCACCCTATTACATATTACATTCCTCCTGTGCACCCTATTACATTCCTCCTGTGCACCCTATTACATTCCTCCTGTGCACCCTATTACATTCCTCCTGTGCACCCTATTACATTCCTCCTGTGCACCCTATTACATTCCTCCTGTGCACCCTATTACATTCCTCCTGTGCATCCTATTAAATTGTATACAGAGGGAGAGAGAGACAATAATCAGCGTAGTGAGTGGTCAGGATAGATTTTTCAAACGGCCAATCATCGTACCAGGAAGGCTCTGGTACGATTATATGATGACATAGCACGCATAAAATATAAAATCGGGTTCAAGCTCCTGGAATCAGTACAGAGCCAATCAGCTGCAAGGGCCTCCTGTCAATCTCAGTAGCTCCTCCCTCTTCAGCCAGGATGATCAGTTCTAGCAGAAGAGGTGAGTAGTGCCAATACCTTTCCCTAGGGGAAAATCATGCACCTCCTGCTGGAAGCCATAATGGCGCTAGAGAAGGGCCAGCTTTACTGTAACAGACAGGGAAATAAATACACGACCATAGCGTCAGGGTGGTGTTATAAAGTGGGTGACCAACACTGAAATTGGTGCATTGTAAAGGGCAGGCTTTTGTGAAACTACAAGTCCCAGCATGCTTTGACTGCATGTCCATAGCGGATACCTGACAAAGCATGCTGGGACTCGGAGTTCCACAACACCCGGAGAGCCACCGGTTGGCCAGGCCTGGTATAAGGGAAGGCCCTGTAATAAGACGCTTCGGCCTTAGCTATGGCACTGGAGAAGGACACCTACTGCACAGGGTGGTGGATCTGTAACTGTAATGATTCTGTTATAAGGAGCTGAGGTGCAGTTGTTCTCTGGTATCAGCCCTCGTGAATGAAGCCTCTCTTTGTACACATCATATCGCTATGTTCCTAAGTGGATAAAGCAATCGGTCATGTACGAGCCTGTGTCTGACAGAGATCCTATTATACCCCAGCGCAGCATCCGGCACTCTGGGACCCCGCGAGACGCGCACGGAATATCTGGGGCTCTCTGCTGATTACTTGCGGCCTCTGCACGTTCGGGCAGGTACTTTAAGCATGTGAGAAATAATAAAACGCGACGTGAGCTGCCCTGCAATACGCCAAGGCCATCAAGCGAAGACCACGCAGAGAATGCGCTCATCTCCTCGCCGGGGATCATGGATGGCGTTTATGCTGTCCTGGCACGCTCGGCAATTTGTTATCATTCCTTCAGCTTCCATGGAATTAGAATTCCCGGCACACCGCTGCCTATCCATAGACAACAGCTGTACAGGTGAGGTGAACAACGCCGGCCTCTGCTACATGATGGGAGCAGGGAGGGCAGAATGACTGATAGGAATACACACAGTGTGGATCAATCCCCTGGGATGCTATTTTACACAGGACGAGGCAGAGGAACATCCCAGATTTTAAAGGTTAACAAAAAAGGAATAATAAATGCTACTCAAAATGATCTGGATCCAGACTTAAGAAAGAGCTTGAAACTGTTGTAAACAGTATTAGAGGTGAGAGGTGATGTTTCCTATTCCAAGTCTAAATAACGCTGGTCAGTGTCTGTGTAATAATATAATAATAATATAATAGTATTAGAGATGAGAGGTGATAAATAACAATGTGATAGTAACGCTGGTCAGTATCTGTGTAATATTATAATAGTATAGCTTGGAGCAGAGAAGAGCAGGTAAAATGGTGCATGGCCTGTGTCACACACCATACAGAGACAGACTAGAGGAAGTAACATGTATAGCTTGGAGCAGAGAAGAGCAGGTAAAATGGTGCATGGCCTGTGTCACACACCATACAGAGACAGACTAGAGGAAGTAACATGTATAGCTTGGAGCAGAGAAGAGCAGGTAAAATGGTGCATGGCCTGTGTCACACACCATACAGAGACAGACTAGAGGAAGTAACATGTATAGCTTGGAGCAGAGAAGAGCAGGTAAAATGGTGCATGGCCTGTGTCACACACCATACAGAGACAGACTAGAGGAAGTAACATGTATAGCTTGGAGCAGAGAAGAGCAGGTAAAATGGTGCATGGCCTGTGTCACACACCATACAGAGACAGACTAGAGGAAGTAACATGTATAGCTTGGAGCAGAGAAGAGCAGGTAAAATGGTGCATGGCCTGTGTCACACACCATACAGAGACAGACTAGAGGAAGTAACATGTATAGCTTGGAGCAGAGAAGAGCAGGTAAAATGGTGCATGGCCTGTGTCACACACCATACAGAGACAGACTAGAGGAAGTAACATGTATAGCTTGGAGCAGAGAAGAGCAGGTAAAATGGTGCATGGCCTGTGTCACACACCATACAGAGACAGACTAGAGGAAGTAACATGTATAGCTTGGAGCAGAGAAGAGCAGGTAAAATGGTGCATGGCCTGTGTCACACACCATACAGAGACAGACTAGAGGAAGTAACATGTATAGCTTGGAGCAGAGAAGAGCAGGTAAAATGGTGCATGGCCTGTGTCACACACCATACAGAGACAGACTAGAGGAAGTAACATGTATAGCTTGGAGCAGAGAAGAGCAGGTAAAATGGTGCATGGCCTGTGTCACACACCATACAGAGACAGACTAGAGGAAGTAACATGTATAGCTTGGAGCAGAGAAGAGCAGGTAAAATGGTGCATGGCCTGTGTCACACACCATACAGAGACAGACTAGAGGAAGTAACATGTATAGCTTGGAGCAGAGAAGAGCAGGTAAAATGGTGCATGGCCTGTGTCACACACCATACAGAGACAGACTAGAGGAAGTAACATGTATAGCTTGGAGCAGAGAAGAGCAGGTAAAATGGTGCATGGCCTGTGTCACACACCATACAGAGACAGACTAGAGGAAGTAACATGTATAGCTTGGAGCAGAGAAGAGCAGGTAAAATGGTGCATGGCCTGTGTCACACACCATACAGAGACAGACTAGAGGAAGTAACATGTATAGCTTGGAGCAGAGAAGAGCAGGTAAAATGGTGCATGGCCTGTGTCACACACCATACAGAGACAGACTAGAGGAAGTAACATGTATAGCTTGGAGCAGAGAAGAGCAGGTAAAATGGTGCATGGCCTGTGTCACACACCATACAGAGACAGACTAGAGGAAGTAACATGTATAGCTTGGAGCAGAGAAGAGCAGGTAAAATGGTGCATGGCCTGTGTCACACACCATACAGAGACAGACTAGAGGAAGTAACATGTATAGCTTGGAGCAGAGAAGAGCAGGTAAAATGGTGCATGGCCTGTGTCACACACCATACAGAGACAGACTAGAGGAAGTAACATGTATAGCTTGGAGCAGAGAAGAGCAGGTAAAATGGTGCATGGCCTGTGTCACACACCATACAGAGACAGACTAGAGGAAGTAACATGTATAGCTTGGAGCAGAGAAGAGCAGGTAAAATGGTGCATGGCCTGTGTCACACACCATACAGAGACAGACTAGAGGAAGTAACATGTATAGCTTGGAGCAGAGAAGAGCAGGTAAAATGGTGCATGGCCTGTGTCACACACCATACAGAGACAGACTAGAGGAAGTAACATGTATAGCTTGGAGCAGAGAAGAGCAGGTAAAATGGTGCATGGCCTGTGTCACACACCATACAGAGACAGACTAGAGGAAGTAACATGTATAGCTTGGAGCAGAGAAGAGCAGGTAAAATGGTGCATGGCCTGTGTCACACACCATACAGAGACAGACTAGAGGAAGTAACATGTATAGCTTGGAGCAGAGAAGAGCAGGTAAAATGGTGCATGGCCTGTGTCACACACCATACAGAGACAGACTAGAGGAAGTAACATGTATAGCTTGGAGCAGAGAAGAGCAGGTAAAATGGTGCATGGCCTGTGTCACACACCATACAGAGACAGACTAGAGGAAGTAACATGTATAGCTTGGAGCAGAGAAGAGCAGGTAAAATGGTGCATGGCCTGTGTCACACACCATACAGAGACAGACTAGAGGAAGTAACATGTATAGCTTGGAGCAGAGAAGAGCAGGTAAAATGGTGCATGGCCTGTGTCACACACCATACAGAGACAGACTAGAGGAAGTAACATGTATAGCTTGGAGCAGAGAAGAGCAGGTAAAATGGTGCATGGCCTGTGTCACACACCATACAGAGACAGACTAGAGGAAGTAACATGTATAGCTTGGAGCAGAGAAGAGCAGGTAAAATGGTGCATGGCCTGTGTCACACACCATACAGAGACAGACTAGAGGAAGTAACATGTATAGCTTGGAGCAGAGAAGAGCAGGTAAAATGGTGCATGGCCTGTGTCACACACCATACAGAGACAGACTAGAGGAAGTAACATGTATAGCTTGGAGCAGAGAAGAGCAGGTAAAATGGTGCATGGCCTGTGTCACACACCATACAGAGACAGACTAGAGGAAGTAACATGTATAGCTTGGAGCAGAGAAGAGCAGGTAAAATGGTGCATGGCCTGTGTCACACACCATACAGAGACAGACTAGAGGAAGTAACATGTATAGCTTGGAGCAGAGAAGAGCAGGTAAAATGGTGCATGGCCTGTGTCACACACCATACAGAGACAGACTAGAGGAAGTAACATGTATAGCTTGGAGCAGAGAAGAGCAGGTAAAATGGTGCATGGCCTGTGTCACACACCATACAGAGACAGACTAGAGGAAGTAACATGTATAGCTTGGAGCAGAGAAGAGCAGGTAAAATGGTGCATGGCCTGTGTCACACACCATACAGAGACAGACTAGAGGAAGTAACATGTATAGCTTGGAGCAGAGAAGAGCAGGTAAAATGGTGCATGGCCTGTGTCACACACCATACAGAGACAGACTAGAGGAAGTAACATGTATAGCTTGGAGCAGAGAAGAGCAGGTAAAATGGTGCATGGCCTGTGTCACACACCATACAGAGACAGACTAGAGGAAGTAACATGTATAGCTTGGAGCAGAGAAGAGCAGGTAAAATGGTGCATGGCCTGTGTCACACACCATACAGAGACAGACTAGAGGAAGTAACATGTATAGCTTGGAGCAGAGAAGAGCAGGTAAAATGGTGCATGGCCTGTGTCACACACCATACAGAGACAGACTAGAGGAAGTAACATGTATAGCTTGGAGCAGAGAAGAGCAGGTAAAATGGTGCATGGCCTGTGTCACACACCATACAGAGACAGACTAGAGGAAGTAACATGTATAGCTTGGAGCAGAGAAGAGCAGGTAAAATGGTGCATGGCCTGTGTCACACACCATACAGAGACAGACTAGAGGAAGTAACATGTATAGCTTGGAGCAGAGAAGAGCAGGTAAAATGGTGCATGGCCTGTGTCACACACCATACAGAGACAGACTAGAGGAAGTAACATGTATAGCTTGGAGCAGAGAAGAGCAGGTAAAATGGTGCATGGCCTGTGTCACACACCATACAGAGACAGACTAGAGGAAGTAACATGTATAGCTTGGAGCAGAGAAGAGCAGGTAAAATGGTGCATGGCCTGTGTCACACACCATACAGAGACAGACTAGAGGAAGTAACATGTATAGCTTGGAGCAGAGAAGAGCAGGTAAAATGGTGCATGGCCTGTGTCACACACCATACAGAGACAGACTAGAGGAAGTAACATGTATAGCTTGGAGCAGAGAAGAGCAGGTAAAATGGTGCATGGCCTGTGTCACACACCATACAGAGACAGACTAGAGGAAGTAACATGTATAGCTTGGAGCAGAGAAGAGCAGGTAAAATGGTGCATGGCCTGTGTCACACACCATACAGAGACAGACTAGAGGAAGTAACATGTATAGCTTGGAGCAGAGAAGAGCAGGTAAAATGGTGCATGGCCTGTGTCACACACCATACAGAGACAGACTAGAGGAAGTAACATGTATAGCTTGGAGCAGAGAAGAGCAGGTAAAATGGTGCATGGCCTGTGTCACACACCATACAGAGACAGACTAGAGGAAGTAACATGTATAGCTTGGAGCAGAGAAGAGCAGGTAAAATGGTGCATGGCCTGTGTCACACACCATACAGAGACAGACTAGAGGAAGTAACATGTATAGCTTGGAGCAGAGAAGAGCAGGTAAAATGGTGCATGGCCTGTGTCACACACCATACAGAGACAGACTAGAGGAAGTAACATGTATAGCTTGGAGCAGAGAAGAGCAGGTAAAATGGTGCATGGCCTGTGTCACACACCATACAGAGACAGACTAGAGGAAGTAACATGTATAGCTTGGAGCAGAGAAGAGCAGGTAAAATGGTGCATGGCCTGTGTCACACACCATACAGAGACAGACTAGAGGAAGTAACATGTATAGCTTGGAGCAGAGAAGAGCAGGTAAAATGGTGCATGGCCTGTGTCACACACCATACAGAGACAGACTAGAGGAAGTAACATGTATAGCTTGGAGCAGAGAAGAGCAGGTAAAATGGTGCATGGCCTGTGTCACACACCATACAGAGACAGACTAGAGGAAGTAACATGTATAGCTTGGAGCAGAGAAGAGCAGGTAAAATGGTGCATGGCCTGTGTCACACACCATACAGAGACAGACTAGAGGAAGTAACATGTATAGCTTGGAGCAGAGAAGAGCAGGTAAAATGGTGCATGGCCTGTGTCACACACCATACAGAGACAGACTAGAGGAAGTAACATGTATAGCTTGGAGCAGAGAAGAGCAGGTAAAATGGTGCATGGCCTGTGTCACACACCATACAGAGACAGACTAGAGGAAGTAACATGTATAGCTTGGAGCAGAGAAGAGCAGGTAAAATGGTGCATGGCCTGTGTCACACACCATACAGAGACAGACTAGAGGAAGTAACATGTATAGCTTGGAGCAGAGAAGAGCAGGTAAAATGGTGCATGGCCTGTGTCACACACCATACAGAGACAGACTAGAGGAAGTAACATGTATAGCTTGGAGCAGAGAAGAGCAGGTAAAATGGTGCATGGCCTGTGTCACACACCATACAGAGACAGACTAGAGGAAGTAACATGTATAGCTTGGAGCAGAGAAGAGCAGGTAAAATGGTGCATGGCCTGTGTCACACACCATACAGAGACAGACTAGAGGAAGTAACATGTATAGCTTGGAGCAGAGAAGAGCAGGTAAAATGGTGCATGGCCTGTGTCACACACCATACAGAGACAGACTAGAGGAAGTAACATGTATAGCTTGGAGCAGAGAAGAGCAGGTAAAATGGTGCATGGCCTGTGTCACACACCATACAGAGACAGACTAGAGGAAGTAACATGTATAGCTTGGAGCAGAGAAGAGCAGGTAAAATGGTGCATGGCCTGTGTCACACACCATACAGAGACAGACTAGAGGAAGTAACATGTATAGCTTGGAGCAGAGAAGAGCAGGTAAAATGGTGCATGGCCTGTGTCACACACCATACAGAGACAGACTAGAGGAAGTAACATGTATAGCTTGGAGCAGAGAAGAGCAGGTAAAATGGTGCATGGCCTGTGTCACACACCATACAGAGACAGACTAGAGGAAGTAACATGTATAGCTTGGAGCAGAGAAGAGCAGGTAAAATGGTGCATGGCCTGTGTCACACACCATACAGAGACAGACTAGAGGAAGTAACATGTATAGCTTGGAGCAGAGAAGAGCAGGTAAAATGGTGCATGGCCTGTGTCACACACCATACAGAGACAGACTAGAGGAAGTAACATGTATAGCTTGGAGCAGAGAAGAGCAGGTAAAATGGTGCATGGCCTGTGTCACACACCATACAGAGACAGACTAGAGGAAGTAACATGTATAGCTTGGAGCAGAGAAGAGCAGGTAAAATGGTGCATGGCCTGTGTCACACACCATACAGAGACAGACTAGAGGAAGTAACATGTATAGCTTGGAGCAGAGAAGAGCAGGTAAAATGGTGCATGGCCTGTGTCACACACCATACAGAGACAGACTAGAGGAAGTAACATGTATAGCTTGGAGCAGAGAAGAGCAGGTAAAATGGTGCATGGCCTGTGTCACACACCATACAGAGACAGACTAGAGGAAGTAACATGTATAGCTTGGAGCAGAGAAGAGCAGGTAAAATGGTGCATGGCCTGTGTCACACACCATACAGAGACAGACTAGAGGAAGTAACATGTATAGCTTGGAGCAGAGAAGAGCAGGTAAAATGGTGCATGGCCTGTGTCACACACCATACAGAGACAGACTAGAGGAAGTAACATGTATAGCTTGGAGCAGAGAAGAGCAGGTAAAATGGTGCATGGCCTGTGTCACACACCATACAGAGACAGACTAGAGGAAGTAACATGTATAGCTTGGAGCAGAGAAGAGCAGGTAAAATGGTGCATGGCCTGTGTCACACACCATACAGAGACAGACTAGAGGAAGTAACATGTATAGCTTGGAGCAGAGAAGAGCAGGTAAAATGGTGCATGGCCTGTGTCACACACCATACAGAGACAGACTAGAGGAAGTAACATGTATAGCTTGGAGCAGAGAAGAGCAGGTAAAATGGTGCATGGCCTGTGTCACACACCATACAGAGACAGACTAGAGGAAGTAACATGTATAGCTTGGAGCAGAGAAGAGCAGGTAAAATGGTGCATGGCCTGTGTCACACACCATACAGAGACAGACTAGAGGAAGTAACATGTATAGCTTGGAGCAGAGAAGAGCAGGTAAAATGGTGCATGGCCTGTGTCACACACCATACAGAGACAGACTAGAGGAAGTAACATGTATAGCTTGGAGCAGAGAAGAGCAGGTAAAATGGTGCATGGCCTGTGTCACACACCATACAGAGACAGACTAGAGGAAGTAACATGTATAGCTTGGAGCAGAGAAGAGCAGGTAAAATGGTGCATGGCCTGTGTCACACACCATACAGAGACAGACTAGAGGAAGTAACATGTATAGCTTGGAGCAGAGAAGAGCAGGTAAAATGGTGCATGGCCTGTGTCACACACCATACAGAGACAGACTAGAGGAAGTAACATGTATAGCTTGGAGCAGAGAAGAGCAGGTAAAATGGTGCATGGCCTGTGTCACACACCATACAGAGACAGACTAGAGGAAGTAACATGTATAGCTTGGAGCAGAGAAGAGCAGGTAAAATGGTGCATGGCCTGTGTCACACACCATACAGAGACAGACTAGAGGAAGTAACATGTATAGCTTGGAGCAGAGAAGAGCAGGTAAAATGGTGCATGGCCTGTGTCACACACCATACAGAGACAGACTAGAGGAAGTAACATGTATAGCTTGGAGCAGAGAAGAGCAGGTAAAATGGTGCATGGCCTGTGTCACACACCATACAGAGACAGACTAGAGGAAGTAACATGTATAGCTTGGAGCAGAGAAGAGCAGGTAAAATGGTGCATGGCCTGTGTCACACACCATACAGAGACAGACTAGAGGAAGTAACATGTATAGCTTGGAGCAGAGAAGAGCAGGTAAAATGGTGCATGGCCTGTGTCACACACCATACAGAGACAGACTAGAGGAAGTAACATGTATAGCTTGGAGCAGAGAAGAGCAGGTAAAATGGTGCATGGCCTGTGTCACACACCATACAGAGACAGACTAGAGGAAGTAACATGTATAGCTTGGAGCAGAGAAGAGCAGGTAAAATGGTGCATGGCCTGTGTCACACACCATACAGAGACAGACTAGAGGAAGTAACATGTATAGCTTGGAGCAGAGAAGAGCAGGTAAAATGGTGCATGGCCTGTGTCACACACCATACAGAGACAGACTAGAGGAAGTAACATGTATAGCTTGGAGCAGAGAAGAGCAGGTAAAATGGTGCATGGCCTGTGTCACACACCATACAGAGACAGACTAGAGGAAGTAACATGTATAGCTTGGAGCAGAGAAGAGCAGGTAAAATGGTGCATGGCCTGTGTCACACACCATACAGAGACAGACTAGAGGAAGTAACATGTATAGCTTGGAGCAGAGAAGAGCAGGTAAAATGGTGCATGGCCTGTGTCACACACCATACAGAGACAGACTAGAGGAAGTAACATGTATAGCTTGGAGCAGAGAAGAGCAGGTAAAATGGTGCATGGCCTGTGTCACACACCATACAGAGACAGACTAGAGGAAGTAACATGTATAGCTTGGAGCAGAGAAGAGCAGGTAAAATGGTGCATGGCCTGTGTCACACACCATACAGAGACAGACTAGAGGAAGTAACATGTATAGCTTGGAGCAGAGAAGAGCAGGTAAAATGGTGCATGGCCTGTGTCACACACCATACAGAGACAGACTAGAGGAAGTAACATGTATAGCTTGGAGCAGAGAAGAGCAGGTAAAATGGTGCATGGCCTGTGTCACACACCATACAGAGACAGACTAGAGGAAGTAACATGTATAGCTTGGAGCAGAGAAGAGCAGGTAAAATGGTGCATGGCCTGTGTCACACACCATACAGAGACAGACTAGAGGAAGTAACATGTATAGCTTGGAGCAGAGAAGAGCAGGTAAAATGGTGCATGGCCTGTGTCACACACCATACAGAGACAGACTAGAGGAAGTAACATGTATAGCTTGGAGCAGAGAAGAGCAGGTAAAATGGTGCATGGCCTGTGTCACACACCATACAGAGACAGACTAGAGGAAGTAACATGTATAGCTTGGAGCAGAGAAGAGCAGGTAAATTGGTGCATGGCCTGTGTCACACACCATACAGAGACAGACTAGAGGAAGTAACATGTGTAGCTTGGAGCAGAGAAGTGCAACTAAAATGATGCATGGCCTGTGTCGCACACCATACAGAGAGACTATAGGATGTAATCAGGTATAGCTTGGAGTAAAGAAGGGCCAGGAGGGATAGAGGGACTAGAGGTTGAAGTAGGCATGTGTATAAACTGGAGGGTGGCAGATTCAGAGGAAATGTGCGGATAATGACATCACTGAAAGGGTGGTTGATAAGTGGAAATGCCTCCCATCTGAGGTGGTGGAGGGTAACACAGTAGAACAGTGTAAACATGCTTGGGATAAATATAAGGAGATCCTAAATCTTACACTAAATTGAGGGTAAAATAGGGTCAGAATAATTTAAAATAAACTAGGCAGACTGGATGGGCCATGTGGCTCTTATCTGCCGCCACTTTCTAGGTATTTAATAATATTAATTATAGTAATAACGACAGGTAGGAACGGCATGTGAAAGGATTAGTGCAGGCGTCGCCTTCTACACCGTTACTCAGAGAGAGATCTGCCCATTGAACGCTGGCGCGAATAAGTGTTTGGCCAGAGACTTCTCCAGCGCCAGCTGCCAAGCCCAATCCTCCTCCCTTGCCAACAACAACACGACGCACGGAGGCCGAGCGCAGATGAGATTACAGCACGAAAACAAACAGCGATGGTGCCGAAAAGGAGAATCTCATCAGCTGCGAGTGTGAGGCCAGGACAACGTCACCCCGTAAAGATAGATACTGCTGGCACGCGAATCTTCACCGTCACCGAAACGTCTTTATAACGACGTAACAACAGCCATTACACCAAAGGGATACAACAGGGTCAGACCAGATGCCGAGGCTATTAGAACACAGAACACATTGCAGAATGCTTCTAATTCACATACTGGAACCACCCAGTTGACCAATCACAACCCTGTGTATATTATTATTACTAATAGGACAGCATTATACTGAATTTACTGGACGATCCTACTGTCCAGATCTGAGATTTGTCCTGGGAGGGGAGTCCTGCACCCCCCAAACAAACAGATGATTGCAAAAGCAGCATTGATCCCAAGTTCTGGGGGACCAAAGGAACCAAAATCGGTGAATTTAATCACAAACCATGACATGTCCTTATCATGGAAGTGTCTCACACACACAGCACTGTACCGTCATTTCACAACACACACACACAAATACTATCTTCTTGCTCCTCCCACCCCACGGATAGGTTACGTCACCCGGTTTGCGTCAGGAGTCAGCTGCGTAGTAAGTATATCTTCTGTGGTACCTGGATCCAGACAACTAACGACAACGAACTACTCCTCTACAGAGCATCCCGCTATTTTCACCCAGACGCAGGGCTTAATCCTCGGGTTATTATATATACCAGTAGGCGGACCTACTGGTAACACGAGGATACGAGGACACAAGGACGCGCTGAGACGCCGATGCTGCAGACACGTATGAGATCTCTGCTAGCTGTGTTCTCCTTAAATGAAACTATATGTTGGATTGAAAGAAACCATGCCGTGGACTGACACTTATATTTATATTCATTGTTACTTTCTGTACGGAACAATTGTCCTTTGCATATGCTCTATTAGTAATGAGATATTGGTATCAGGATATTTTAGAGCGTAGCTATGTATGAAATTGGTACGAAGTATCTGTGTTTAAATGATAACAATCTGTGTGTTCTGCTTTAAGACTTGAATGCCTATGATGTATACCACAAGGAAGGAGTTTCCGTGTGATCCAATCATCTCCTTACTACTGTGGTCCGGACGACGTAAATAGGCTGCGCCGGCGGGATATACTCACCTTGACAAAGCTTGTTGCGAAACACGTGTCGGTGTGTTCGTGGACCCCGTCTCCGTGCTGCTGCTGCTGCCGTCTATGATTCCCTATTTCAATGTTCCGGTTCAGCCGTGAGTCTTCTCTTGGTGATCTTGCTTGTACCAGCTGGTTGTGGTCGCAGGTAGGGACATTTAGTAGCCCTTCATTGGGTGAAGCGTCTCCGTGAGGAGATTTTGTTATTTTCTTTTATTTTTGTTTACTAGTATAGGGATAGCTTTGGCCAGAACTGGCTGTTTATTATGATGGACTTTATACAGCCACAGCACGGATAGGGTGTCCTTGTTCTTTGGTTTTTTTTTTTTTACTAAGTGTTTGTTACATGTTATACATGTTGTCTTAGTCTTTCAACTTTTAACAAAAGTGTTAATGTGTATCCAATAAAGATTAATATGTCTGAAATATAGTAGATTGAAGTATGGTTGTGCACCATTTTTTGGTTGGTCTCTAATTATCTCTACTCTTTTGTGTGGGGATTTTTTCTTTCTTATATATATATATATACATACACATACACACACACACACACACACACACACACACTTCCTGCTTACAAATAGAGCTTTATAACTGGAACGTTCCGGAATCATGTCAGCATTTTGGCAGTGCGCATGCGTTAGTCGAAGGCTTTAGTCACAGATCTGGATCGTCGCCTTTCCGATGGTTCATTGTACAGCACGGGCTTGGCGAAGCCTTTACATACGATCTCTCGTTACGCACAGGCCCTGGTTTCTGAGCGGCTGCCGCGCAGCATTTAAGGCACGGAAGTAGTTACGATTAATTATTGGATTCGGCCCATTGTTTCTTCAGCGTCCATATTGTCTGCTTAACTACCGCGCACCCTCTCACACCGGCGACGCAGATGGATTCTGGCAGCAGTCACATGTCTGGCGGTGTGATGTAAGGAGGCTAGCGATTGGAGGAATGTCAGGTGATGTCTAATGAACGTCTGACAGAGCTGGAGTACGGACGTCCTTCTATCTCTTATATACGTTACATAAATGTGTTCATCGCTGTATTTCAGGACAATGTATAGGGGTAGATATCATAGAGGCAGAGGAACCAATTAGATCATTTCTGTCACTCATGAAAAGAATGTTTGGTTGCTATGGGTAACACCAGCTCTACTTTCTATTCATGTTTGTTTAAGCTTCTGTAAATCCATACCCTTAAAATACAATACATCGTACTGATCTGCCATAGCTCGAGAACAAGTCACCATCACTTGGTATTAAACGACTATTCGATCATCAACGTATGGGATCGTGAACACACCTACTGCGCTGAGGGCGTGTTTCAGCTCCAGGGTGAAGGCTGTAAGGGGAACATCCTCAGATACCGGCAAGATGGCCACCGTGGAAAGGTTGCTGGCGGGATTACCGGAGTCCCACTTGCTGCCGGTGGTGTGGAGGCCCAGCCCGTGACCTGTGGACAGAAAGACAAACAGAACAATCATATAGGAAAATGTCGCTTTAACATCATCATCTCTACCGTGCACCGTACCATGTAGCATCAGACAATCATCTCACAGACATAAACAGCAGAACACGTGACCGAGCACACGGGGGATTGGCCGAGGTGTAACATGCAATCACCGCCACCTGCCTAGACTTTATATAGGAAACGCTCAGGGACTGCTCATAACCATGGTGTTATTCCAATGCTCCCAATGCACCAAATGTCTGGCATCCACACAGACAGACAGGGAAGAGATCAGTGTGTTCCTGTAACGTATACATACATCTACTACACAGTATATGGAAGTTACAGATATGAGAGACACTTTATATGCTGCGATTTTACATTCAGCACAATGACACCTGGAAAGCACAGGCCTATGATACAGAACATCAGCAGCCACGCGGGTGACTCCCGTCATCAGACTCAAATATATATCAAACATATACAGTAAGTATCAGCAAAAACAGTAATATAAGCCCCAATCCCTTCCCCAACCCCAACCCTGCCCCCATAACCTAACCCCAACCCTACCTCTAACTCCAACACTGCCCCATACCCCAACCTCAAAACTACCTCTAACCCCAACCTCAAAATTACCTCTAACCCCAACCTCAAAATTACCTGTAACCCCAACCCTGTCCCCAACTTCAAAATTACCTCTAACCCCAACCCTGCCCCCAACCTCAAAATTACCTCTAACCCCAACCCTGCCCCCAACCTCAAAATTACCTCTAACCCCAACCCTGCCCCCAACCTCAAAATTACCTGTAACCCCAACCCTGCCCCCCACCTCCAAATTACCTCTA
>WWET01000548.1:417065-434192 GCA_011038615.1 Limnodynastes dumerilii | reverse complement strand
GTGTTGAATGTTGTGTGAGTGATCCCTCAGCCGTTTGCCGCCTATAAACTGAGTGGTAGCTGCAAAACACAAAAAAGACAACTCGGCTTAAGAACCTATGTGCCAGGTGAGTGGGCTTTTGAGACCGTGCTGGTGTGTGCCCCTCTATGGCTCTAGGTAGCTGCCTAATATTAGTGCCGGCCTGCTTAGCAGTTTATCAAACATTTGACACTGTAAATACAAGTGCAGGGCTAATATAGGACAATGTAAAACCTGATGGCCGCTCATTCCTCTTTGCTCATTTTAAACAAGTCCTTGAAGTTCCTAATGGCCTTAGCAATTACTGGTTGTTTTAGTTTAGGCAACATCTTGATCCATTTTTTCAGTCTATGCTTTCATCAGTTTTAGTGGCTATTTCATCATGTCTGACAAAGGGACAGTTAAGCCCTTCTCAAAATCTGTACATTTAAATCATAATTAATTACCTCTTGTCACATCAGATGCCATAATGGAAAAGGTAAATGGGCATAGAACGGTACTAAAATTTGCTCTGATTTTACTCTCTACAACTATTAATCTGGCATCATGAAATTCTATGAATTTTCCCATTATGCATTTTGTTTGTGAAGTCTGTGCTATTGACAGCATATGAGTAGTAGAGAGTGTGGAAAAAATCTGGGAAATACATGTTCTATGCAGTCATGGATGAAGCTTTAGCTCATACCACAATCTTTTACTGTTTCCTATTCTGTGTTGTATATTTACAATATTAGTAGTGTATGCAACTATGATTCTGAGATCCATTCCTGACAGCTAACCAGCAGTGTGGACTTGTGGATCTGCCACATTTAGCTGCCTGGCCTTTGAAGTGACATTTAAAAAGTAAACATTAGACAGAGAAAAAGCTCTCCAAGGTGGGGTTAACCTCCTAAACAACTGTCCTCTTCAAAATCCAAGACACCGCCATGATGTGACATGTACAATGCCATCCAATGTTCTGTCCAAGGTTAACTGACAAATCATTTCTCTTTGTATCTTTACCAAAATAACCACACACATCTTTTAGACCTATTTCTATGCAACCCCTGTGAGTACCAACAACAGCTATTTCTCCAGCTATAAGCTGGAAGAGTTTGAAAATAAACTGTTGTCAACTCAGTTGACATGGTTGATTGGACAAGCCACGGCATCCATCCAATCATCTGGGTTAACAACCATTCAAAGCAGTCCGTGGACTTTTAAGCTGCTTCCAGAATAAATGGAAGTGCTGGCAGGGGTGTGTGGTGTGTGTCATGGCTCTACTTCGTAGGCAAATACATCGATACTCCACAGATGCTGCATTTGGAGCATCAACAGAGT
Organism: Limnodynastes dumerilii; assembly: GCA_011038615.1. NCBI lineage: Eukaryota > Metazoa > Chordata > Amphibia > Anura > Limnodynastidae > Limnodynastes > Limnodynastes dumerilii. The sequence continues at coordinate 432,854 of WWET01000548.1, read as the reverse complement.
TCTGGATCCAATACTACGATCAGAACCTGAACTAAGAACACACAGGGCTCGTAAAGTCTCCACAGCAGAGACTAATGTACGCTAAGTGCGATAATGCGACACACATGGCGGGGCGTCAGAATGGGTCACGTTGTGTAATTCAGAATTATTGGTAGTGCGTTCCAATGTGTAACTGCCATGTTCACGCCTGCGCCAAGCGCTCACACGGAGGACTTGCACATTCGGAACGCGTAAGAGCTCAAACATGTACAGACTGATTCATAGCCATGAAAATATGATCGTTATGGCCTATGGGGAAAACACTTTGCTTATAAAGACACAAATGCTGAATAGTAATATTTAATGCGGGTGTTTAGAGTTGAGCCAAAAAAGCAACCTCAACTCTACTTTGTCAGCACGATGCTTGCTGTTGTCCTTCACTCGGAGTCAGCCCTATAATCTGTAATTACTGCAAGGAGCCTCTTTCTAGAAGGTAAAGGTGTATTTAAGGTTCAGTGCAGCCCTACGTGGAACGCATTGACCTAAACGTGCTTCAAGACGGAGCGTTATACTTATCTCTGTCAGTCACTCGCACCAGAACATTAAAAAGCTTTTAGACTCATTAAATGCCGCTTCCTCCTGCAGCAATACATGATTTATATCCGTCACCTGAAGGCACTGGAGAAGATAATCAGAAAGCCGGTGTTCAGTCTCCCGCTCTTATCAACATTATACACAGCTGTAACAGAGTGAACTCAATCACCCGACGTAGGCGACACTGTATAGCTACATATAGCGCACTCATTACACCCTGTACTGCAACTGCACACCTTCCAACTGGTCCTATTATGGCGGGACTGTCCAGATTGGGGGCCCACAAAAAGGGATGGGGCTTATGATCAAATGGGCAACGTATGTTGGTTTGTGGGTGGGGTTTGGGGGACTGGGCGGTGTTTATTTTTCTCCTGATTTCAGGATTCTAAACAGGTGTGGAGGGTTACAAACTCCGGCCTCAAAGCAAAGAGGCGTGGCCTGAGTCTTGATGGGCGGGACCGCTGCCTGATAGAAGCGGTCAGAGGCCGACCGATTAAGACAGCGCTTTATACTTATATTTAAGCAATCTACGTAAGAAAAAGTTACGTAGATTACGTTAAAAAAAAGACTACGCATGAAAAAAAAAAATACGCTAAACACCGGACGTATCGGTTATACGTCCGTTACTCTGAATACGGGCCAATAATCGTAATTACTAGCACCTTCTGTTTAGAGGCCGTGTTCTAGGCCACAGACTCCCCAAAGCCTTGCAGTGCGTACGATGACTTTATACCTTTCTCATGATCTTCCGCCCATAAAACATCACTTTGTCCCTCTTGCGGAATCGATAGCGCGGGACCTCTGGCTGCTGCTGCTCTGTAACCAAAAACAAATGGTCTACTCAGTGAATGGCAGAAACAAGGGTTTTAGGCTAAAAAAATTCTAAATAAAACTATAAAAAAAAAAATAAAAAAAATAAAAAATAAAAAAAAAGAGGCCCCCGGGACCGCACAAGGTATGGCAAAAGGTATGTTTTCATAAACATAACCATCTCCTTCCTGCAACCTAACCCTTAATACTCCATCCTCTCTCCGCAGCCTAACCCTAAACCTTCTCCTCTCCGGGGAGTCTAATCTTAACCCTTCCTGTCTCACAGCCTAACCCTAAACCTAACCCTCCCCACAGCCTAATCCTAAACCTTCCCGTCCCACAGCCTAAGTAAAACCCTAACACTTCCTGTCCCGCAACCCAACCCTAACACTTCCTGTCCCGCAGCCCAACCCTAACACTTCCTGTCCCGCAGCCTAACCCTAACACTTCCCATCCCGCAGCCTAACCCTAACACTTCCTGTCCCACAGCCCTAACCAGGTCCCGCAGCCTAACCCTAACCCTTCCCGTCCCGCAGCCTAACCCTAACCCTTCCCGTCCCCCAGCCTAACCCTTCCCGTCCCGCAGCCTAACCCTAACCAGAAAAACTACTTTGACCAAAATGGTCCATTCAAAAGATTTTCAGATTTAAGCAATAGCAAATCCTGCATCTGAAATGAAGCTTCCGGCCGCATCATTCTCGAAAAATGGCCCTTTGTACCGGTAACTGCAGCCCCCGGGCTCAGCAGGCAGGGGACACAGAAACGACCTTTCAGCCCAAGACACAATCACTAAAGTTTGCTGTTGATCATACAAGTCCTGTGCACGGTCTCTCAACAAGTTTCAAACATTCAGAGCTGTATTCAGGGATCCGTTTTCACAGCCAGTTGCGTGCGTATTTTTAGGTATGTTTAATTTGCGCATGCGTAATAACTTTTTTTTTACGTCGTTCATGTAGACTACACGCGTGGAAGTGCCTCACGGACGGACCTGTGAATCGCACGTGAATACATATGTCTGGACCTGCGACGTAAAAATACGCACAGGAAAGTTACAATAAAAAGGGGCGAGGGAGGGGCATTTACATAAAGGCAAGTGGGCACGATTATCATGATACGCACATACGGAGGACATACACACGGGACCGCACACGGAAAGTTACAAGTGGTCTATGGAGGTGGAAGTGTCCGAAAGCACGGCCGAGAGAGGGGTGTGTCAGGGGTGTGATCTGCACCGTGCGTGCGTATATTTGCGGCCCGTTCTGGACATGAATCTCTGAATCCGGTCCTCAGTTTGCAAAGTTCCAGGTCTGATTGACAATGATCCCGGCTTGAAGCATCTACCACGAGGTAAGAACCAAAGCTACAGGAGAAAATGATCTGGACCTGGAATCCGGGATTACAACACTCACTGGATTGCCGAAATCTCTTGTAGACGATGAACACAACAATCCCGATGAGGGACAGCGCGACGACGGCCCCAATCAGGATCCCGGTCAGCTGTATTGCGGAAGAAAATAAAGAAGGTTAAAGTCATAAGCCAGATTTCAGATCCTCCAACATGACCCCTTCCATTAGGTATAATTGAATCCGCTCCTGAGCTTCCAACTGTCACTCACCTGGCTTAAATGAATTAACTGATATTTAAACATCTATTTGCCTCTCAAACACAGATGGTTACCATAGTAACTGACAGATGGAAACTGAGGAGCAGAGTGTTTTGTACCTAATGGAATGGGTCATGTGGGAGGGTATGATATTTACTAAGCTGCAGCAAAGGAAAAGTGGAGATGTTGCCCACAGCAACCAGTCAGATTGTAGCTGACATTTTCTAGTATGTATTAGGAAAGGGAGAGCTAGAATCGGATTGGTTGCTATGGGCAACATCGATGGACATAGGAATATCCAGTACTAGCATTACCATGGTCGTCTGGAGCTGTTCTTCCACGAACTGGAGTACTCTGCGTCGGAATTCTATGCCCATAGAAAGGGCTGGCTGGAAAGAGATTGCAAGCTTAAGTGACAAGTCCCAACAGACCACACACACACACACACACACACACACACACACACACACACACACACACACACACACACACACACACACACACAATGATCTAACACATCCAGGCATTGACCTCAGAGAGCAGCAACTGGGAATCTGTCCTCTCCTGGGTAAACATAGCGAGAAGCCGACCAAGGATCCTGGTCCTCACAAAGAGCACTATGTCCCCTGCGAGGGTAAACAATCCCATTACCCGCAGCGTTATCCCAGGCGGCTGCTCTGTACCGGAGAGGTCCCCCTTGCAGCCATGGCCCCCCACATAACACTCCGTGTCTTTGTAATTAAGTGCGATATCATGAGGCAGACAGCTGCTGGGAGCCCGTGATACTAGGGGGAAGGTCACCGGATCAGCTTTCACTTGTTCTGGAAGACAGAACCCGGCGCGTCTGCACTGAAAGCCATTCCAACACCAGTGTCCCGGACCGGAGCTTAGAATTAGAGCGTCAGCCTTGAGACACAACACAGCCCCTTCATTAACCCCCCCAATGCCCTTCTATAACATTATGCATGAGGAATATCTGGATGATCAATGTATAGATGAATAGAGCAGAAATGCAGGAACATAACTTATAGCGTCTATTAAAGCACTGAATGTATGCGCTCACCGTCTATTTCTACATATGTGCATCTCCTCCAAGTGAATCATGTCTTTGTTATAGGAATTTGGTTTCAATGCTCACAACTCAAGGTCAAGATAAGGGGCTGATTCACTTACACCTTTTGGGCTGGATCCAGACTTAAGTAAGTGCTTGAAATGAGTTACTCCTGGACTAAACCATGTTGATTGCAGGGGGAGTGAAGTTAATTGTATTCTTTGCATGCAGTGATATCTTTGAATTGTTTACTGCACACAGATACTGACCAGCGTTACTATCACACTGTTATTTAGACTTGGGATAGGAAACATCACCTCTCAACTCTAATACTGTTTGCAACAGATGAAATATGACTCCCCTGCAATCACCATGGTTTAGCCCAGGAGTAACTCATTTCCAGCACTTACTTATGTCTGGATCCAGCCATTTGTTAGGTGCATGTGTAGACCTGAGCAATACCATGTTGAACCGCAAGGGGAGGCGAATTTAAATTTTACATCTTTTTCATGCAGGGAAAATTCTTTACTTTTCCACATAGATCTCAAATACTGCAGAGCTTTATGTTTAATCTATAAAATTACAATTGCGCTAAGAAACTCAGCTCTCGATTGTAATTCTGGTTTTACAATTTAAAATCGCCTCCCCCTGCAGTTGAACATGGTGTTGCCCAGGTCTACACTTGCACCTAAAAAAAAGGCGTAAGTGCAACTCTGAATCAGCCGCTAGATGTTTATGTCCATCGCAGTCTCCCAGGCTCTGTGTGAACCAACGTCATTTGAAATTAAAGGATACGTGTTAGAATTATTATTTCAATGAACTTCTATTATGACAACCGATTGAACTATTTTTCTCTTTAATAACGGCACATCCGTTATAGGTTTCCACATCCCTTTAGGTGCAATGGAGATATACAATCCTGTGAATCACATGACACTATATTCGTGTCCTCCGAAAAGTCTAATGACCAATCAGAAAGCTAAAATAGAATTATTATTTATATTCAACCGTGTATTAATGCCCATTATGTGAATGATGATTTTTGATGCATAAAACCTGATGTTAAGCGGTTCTGAGCAACTTTCAATGATTTCCGCAACCGTTGTCTTTGTTTATGTACATTCCATGGTGCTATGAGTTGCGCAAAAGGTTCGTTTTACGCTCGCAGATATCAAAACGACTGCATTACGCGAGCGTACGTTACGCTATTCCATTACGGAACCCGTAGCTTCCATCCATTGTTCTATAACGGAATGCTTCAGGACGGCGGGTTGGATGGAGTGTATGGTCTAGACGTGGGAGGCACAGTATTCCTACAGTAAGGGCTGGGTTCAGCACCTCTGCACGACCTTAACATCCGCAACGTTGTTTTAAGGGAGGACGCTACGTAAAGTTTTGAGAGAGTGGCCGGCTCTCGTGTACGAGGGGAGTGTCCTTTCCTCATCCGCACGGGAAATAGGATCTTGCGCTCTACTGATCTTTTAACTCCGCGACAGCTACGATTAGACCTCCAAGAACAGCAGTAGCGGGGACCCGGATCCAGTTATTATACTGAAAGGAGGTATGCGTCAGGTTCACACTTAATAGCGAGTTAGTCGAGGACACCCCGAGGCCGCCTTCTACCTAAACTGCCCCATGCGGTCTTTAAAGAGTCAATTTAAGTACCTAACCGATACGTAGATTGCGAAAATCACCTACTATGGATGCGTATTAGGCCATTTTGGGAAATTAAAGCATCATGGGAATTGTAGTCTCACAACAAATGGAGCGACACAGGCTGCCCAAACACGTATACATTATTTTACTAGGTATATTTTACTCCTATGCTTTACCTCCACACAGCTGCTGCTGTTGTCATCACCCATTTCTGTAAAGGAAAAAACAGAAAATAAAGCATTATTACACCGAATATACAGAGGTTCTGTCAAACATCAGTTCACAGGACGCTTTTGTACAGGGTGCATGCAAGATCGGATTGCTGGGTCTGTCGTCTTTACACCTGTATCAGCTTAACACTTCAGTAACAATGAGGAAGGAGCAATAGTGCTCAGACATTAGCAACACCCTTAAAACTTGGCAACAAGAACTGCCCACAATGTCAACATACACTTAATAATTGCCAGACAGAACATCTTTCATTAAGGGATACGTAAAAGGACAAAATTGTGCAAAGAAGCAACTTCATATCAGGAGCACACAGTGTACACACTGAAGAGCTCTCGTCAAGGAGAATATATTTTATGTATATTCAGTGTCTTGTATGCAATATACAGCACAGATAGCTTGTGGTCAGCACACAATCATTGCATAACCTTTGTTTTTATGCATATATGTGAAAGGTGTAAAAAGCTTGGAAAAAAAACCATATAAACACTCGGTTATATGTATGTGTATACCAGAGGCACAAACAAATACAGAGAGGGGCTGATTCAGAGATGCGATTGCGAAAAGATCGCAAATATACGCACCTTAGCTAAGATCTTACCAGGTTACAGCCCACTGCAAAAGCAGTCACTCCCCTTGCAAACAGCGGCGGATCTTAAAGTTAGACCACCATTGACTAACCCTAACTCTGCGCTGGCAGTTGAGATCTTAAGTGACGTAGTAGCGTATATTTAAGATCCTAAGTGTCAGCCCACGCCCCCTTTCCCTCATTTCCCTGCCTCCCCCCGCCCATTTCCATGCAAATCCTTCAGATCTTAAAGATTTGCTGCACTTAAGATCTTAAGTGCTTGCGTGCGATTCAAACTTACGCTCTTAGCGAATTTACGCTCCTAACGCTACGTAAATGGCGTTGCACTATTACTATGCATGCGCAGTTTTGCGAATTTTCTAGGATCTTAAATATACGCACCTAAGTGCCGTGGAAATCGCATCTCTGAATCAGGCCCCTTGTTACTAAACCAAACAAAAATAAATATTTTAACACAAGATCCCTGGAGAGAGTATAAAAAGTATATTATATAAGCAAAGTGAATGTGATTTATTTATCTGTATACAGGGCTGCCTTCAGAATTTCTGGGGCCCAAGACACACCAATCGGGCCCCGCTCCATGCAAGGCCATCGGTGACCTGGGAAGAATTGCACCCTGAAATGATGGTGGCCCCCAGGGGCCTTTTAAAAAAAGAGGGGGCCCCTGTGCAGTATTTGTACATGGGCCCTCCCCAGAAAGAACTGCCAGAATTTGCGGACCTCAAAAGTAGCGGTGGCACTGTTAGCTTCGCCCCTTTTTCGGCTCGCAATTAGGGACAGTCCCACCGGAGGGGAAGGGGGGCTCATTCAGCATCTATTTCTTCCCTCCGGAAGATCTTAGAGGGAAGAAGTAGATGCCAAATGGCCCCCCTAACCCTGCCAACCCTGGGTACAGGATGCATGTCACAGGGCCCCCTGTTCTGAGGGGCCCGTGTGCACTGCACACCCTGCAACCATTATAGATATGCCTATGGTGGGCCCCCATCAGCTGTGGGCCCAGGACAGTAGTCCTGGCTCTCCCCCCTAACGGCAGCCCTGTCTGCATAGGACCATCAACCCTCTGCAGTCCAGTACAAGGTCAGAGTCTGTATTGAGACAACCATCCCATAATTCAGCCTATCAGCAGCAGTTCACAAAAGAGAGCATGCCCAGTTATAGGCACTCTCAGTGGATATGGACCCTCATATGGACCATAGTGACTGGTTCTGGCTGGGACATATAACAATGATATAATAATGTTTGTTGTTATAGATAACATTTTCAATAAAGAATTTGTAATTCCGATCAGTACAGTTTATAGATTGTAAGCTCTTGAGCAGGGACCTCTTGTCTCCCTGCGTGTCTGCTAATAAGCAGTTTTATTTTATTGCTGTCATTTTATATGGAGCTATGGCCCAGTGTTATCTACATGTTCCATCCACATGTCAGATTTGGTAAACAGATAAAGTGTTATTTAGATGTATCAGTGCTTCATTTGGTCTCCACCTATCCCTCCTGCTTTCTCCTTGCTGTGAAAATAACAGAGTGTAAAAATTTACGATGTGATTCACAATAGTCTGGTCAGCGTGATGTCTAGCTAAAATCATCTCATGCTGTGGTCCCCATGAAGTGTTGTACATACTGTAGATTCCGCATAACCAATACTCATACAGACAGTTATCGGGGTAATAACCGGCTATATGCAGGGTGCAGCTGAAACGCTATTTCGAAACGCGTGGCTGCTGACACAGACATGTCCTGATGCAGAACGGAAGCAGTCACATGCTGTATCTAAGTGAATTACAAGGACATTTCCTTGTAAATGCATTATATTACTTAAGTTGTTTATTGTAACTCAGTTTTTTCTCTCGTTATTTCGCTGTACATCCAATACACTACAACGGGATGACGGATTACCACTTAACTGCATTTGAGTTATTAAAAAAAAAAAAAAAAGGTATAAATCACGCTTCATAAACAACATAGGACTGGATCCCAGACTTGAAAGCTTTGGACCAGGGGGCTGATCGAGAGTTTGGGAGAAAGGACAAAGCTTGGCTAAACCATTTTGCAAAGTAAGGGGGACTAATTCATTTAAAATGCTTTGCAATCAGGGAAAATACTTGATTTAGCATATAGAACTGAAATACTGCATAGCTTTATGTAAAATATATTAAATAGAGCTTAGAAACTTCACCTCTTAATTCTAACTCTGGTTTCACAATTTCTATTTGCCTCCCCCTTGTGGTTCATCATGGTATTGCTCAGGTCTACACTAAAAAGGTGTAAGTGCAGCTCTGAATCAGCCTCACATCCACATTTCTGCAAAAGAGGAGTTCCCCCCATTGCTAGATGAGAAAAGGCAGACACTGGAGGGCTATCCAGCATGCAGATCACACGATAATCGCCAGATAGCTCCGATAGCTCTTACCAGCGTGCACTGTCCCACAATGCTGCAGAATCCTTAGAAATAACACGTCATTGTGGGATGTGATTTATGGGAGTTGCTCATTCTACAAAGATCAGCGACGTCCCGATGTCTGGAGAAAACGTCAGTGTGTAGTGACACACGATCTTCACTGCAACGATCCCCATTCATATCTCTGCATAGCGCCACCTTGTGGGAAAACATATCATTGCAGCAAAGGTTTGTCAACAATCCACAGGAAAATAGGGAGTGGAGTGTACGGGGAATCGTTATACAGCTCAGGGCTTAAAATCATTACTGCTTTTTTTTTTTAAAGATATCGGATTTCAAGGTTCAAACTTTCAGTGTGTTCCCAGCTGTTAAATATATCGACAAAGCATGCAACAATTACGCACTATTCACCCACAGACACTGTATTTGTACAGAGATAATAACACATTACATAATAGGAAACTGTAAGCTGCCAACATGTGGTTTGCCGGTACAATGGTCTTGTAGCTAAATGCAGACTGCCGGTAATTGCAAAGAGTCATTTGCCGAAAAGGTAAAAGCATTAACCAAATACTACCCTCCTTAACCCTTTCCTGCAGCGTCACACTACCCTCCTTAACCCTTTCCTGAACGTCACACTACCCTCCTTAACCCTTTTCTAACCCTCCCTTTCCTGCAGCGTCACACTACCCTTACCCTTCTCAACCCTCCATGGGTTTCCGTGCGCCGCTGTGAAAACGCCATTTTGCCATACACACAGCGAGCAGCTAACGGTCGTCTGTATCGATTGCGAAAAAATGTCCCCATTTATAAATTTGCACTGCAGACCCCGACGGTTTCCAAGACGACCGGACTTGTTAGTACAGGGGAGGGGATGTACCTTATCAGGGTAGTCTTGGGGATAGGCTGCGGGGAGGGGATGGATGGCATAAGGGGAAGGTTAGGGTTACTCTGAGGGCAAGGAAGGTTTAGGGTTAGGGCGAGATTTAGCATAAGGGTTGGGGTAATAGGGATAGACGCTTATCTGTCTGACACGGTGCAGGAAGTCACGGTGCAGGAAGTCACGGTGCAGCTCCGTCCTCAGAAATGTGGAGTCAAAAATGGCACATTCACAGCGGCGACAACCCCCCTCACCCTCCATGCCCCGCAGCCTGTTCCTTACCTTCCCCTGCTGCAGCCCTAACCCTAAATGCCCCGCAGTCTAACCCTCACCTTCCCCCTAACCTTACACCCGCTGCACTAATCCTAACCCTAAACTACTCGCCGCAGCCTGTAGCTATCGGGAAGATTCCCATCTCCAATGCAAATTTTCTATTTACAGCATGTTTCAAACAAGGATACAATCCCCATCCAGCTGGCGGCTTTATCATTTTTGGAAATAGGGCCGGCCAGACCTGCAACCTCATCCCAAACCATCCAGATCTCTTCCTCATTTCAGACAATGAAGATATTAACCATTAGGGGCCGGATTCAAGCTTAAGAAAGCTTTAATACGATGCGGATAAACATGTATGTATAAGGTGCGCGTACTCGATCTAAATGGTGCGTAGATTGTGTAAATGACCTACTATGCATGCTACCGACTGTCCAACGTCTCTAACAGTCTTCTATGCGGTGTATGCAGATAGTTGAGATTAGGAGCACATATTTGCTGGTGTATTGGCATAGTGTGTTGCAATTGTCAATGTAAGCGCTATTGCATAGGTGTGGACCCAGCTTTAGGGCTGCAATAAATAAATAAAACTTCTGTCTGCTTTCAAGAACTCTGCAAAATGTATCCTGTGACCAACAGATAAGAGGCAACGTCTAATCCATTCCCTAGCTGTCCTGAGCTGAATCCAGTGTACTGCGCACTACACCCCGACAGCTACACACAGCCCTGATCCACAGGGAGTGTTTCAGGGGGACATAAGCCAGACACCCCCAAGGGGCGAGCAGCATCCATATCCCCCCAATACCCAGACAAAGGAGGCGGCGACAATCTTCTACAGCAGAGTGAGTGCAGCCAATAACAGTCTGTCGCTGGCTGTAAGAGAGAGCCAAGGTGTAGAAGCAACACTGGAATAAATCGGAATAAGTCGTATCCCGTGGCAACCGGTGCAACCTAACAGGATGGTCATGAGCTCAACGGACCTGCATCCTGTTACAACTGGTGGCAGTCGATGGGATAATTTAATTAGTAGATCCAACACAGATTGGACAGTTGTTACCAAACATTAAAGGGCCGTATTCACATGGAGTTGCGTGCGTATTTTTAAGGTACGTTTTAACTGCGCATGCGTAGTAACTATTTACGTAAGTTACGTAGAATATACGCACGGATGTGCTTTAGGCACAGACATGTGAATCAGGCTTGGGGACATACGTACAGATGGGCGGGGTTGAAATACGTACATGAAAGTGAACGTTTGAGGGCGCAGCTATAAAAAAAATCATGCGGACGGAAGACAAATACGCACACAAGTACACACGTAAAAGATAAGGGTGGTCTATGGAGTCTACGATTGCATGGCCGGGAGAGGGGAGCCTCGTGGGTGTTGGCTTGCTACGTCCGTGCGTTTAATTGCGTACTTTTATAAAAATGCATCTCTGAATCCGGTCCCTTGTTCCAGATACAAACTACAGCATCCGGCCAGCAAACACTTCATGAAATGTCTATCAGCATTTTAGCCCATGATGTCATTAAAAACTTGGGAATATAGGATCCAGATTTAAGAAGCCGCCACACTTTGACCCCCGTGACTGGATCTCTGCTGTATCCTGGGTCCCCGCATACAATCACAGGAACCTACCTGGAGATTTATGCACCACATAAAATGGGGTCGGTGAGTAAATGAGGATCATATGAAAGGCATAAACCAATCTCTTCCTGTATCATTATCCTACCATGCACACACACTACATATCCCGCTACTGGAAAGGCTCCCAGTGTGATAGCCTGCATACTGAGGATCCATATCCATGCTGGAAGCTTATGTGTGTGCATGCTCTCCATCCACTGCACAAACCTGGATCGAGTCCCATAATAAAGTAGACTTGCACTGCAATGCCGTGTATTCTGCTGCTACTAGATCATTTGCCATTGGCAGGTAGACAGTAAAAGATGGATTTGGCTTCCAGAGATTGTCTAATAGTGTCTGCACTCCATCCTCATTGAGACATAAGGAAAAGACAGATATATTATTAGTTTATCATTATATGCTGTTTGTGCGGTGGATGGAGGGTAAGATAACCCCACCCAGATGAACAGGCACTTTAATGCCAGCTACAGGTGATGCAATCCTGGCAATCAACATAACGCACACAATGTGATAACTGAGGCTACCACCCCTTGCCCTGCTGTCAACCACATAGTAACAGCCCAGCAGCGGGCGGATCGCTCAAGAATACTGAATGATCTTATTATCAGCTGGAAGCATTTATGGACCGTTTTGATTGGCTGATCGGTCTGATCAATGTATAGGCAACCTTTGGCAGGCCAGATGTTTTGAAACTACAACTCCCAGGCATGAGACTGTGTTTCCTCCACACCTGGATTTCTGCCTATGCATGGTATAATGCGGTTAAGACACATTTTCCTCTCTTCCCATTTTGGGACCAATTCTGAGCTTATTAATTTATGGATTGTCAATCATTTATTAAGTTGACGTAGTTTCCGTTTTACGTACATTGTTTTAAGAATTAAGCTACTACGCATGTGTAGTAGCTTATTTATGCTATCTATGTACCATTTCTGTATGTAGATTGCGTAAGCGCAGTCTAAGCGCGCTTACGCAATCTACTTACAGAAATGGTACGTAGACAGCATAACTAAGCTACTACACATGCGTCGTCGCTCCATTCCTAAAACAACGTACGGAAAACAAAAACGACGTCACTGTGAATCCGGACCAATGTTGGGTCCGGAAATAATAAATGGAGGTGAACAAATATATAGAAGAGCCACCACTACTGCAGATGACATAACTGTACGCTCATACATATACACAATAGACACTGCACCGGAAGCCATACATTCCTCCTGGGATATACACAGCCTTTCAGCGGTGACCCAAATCTTTGTTACACAAAATGGTTGCTCAAATCATTTCTTAGGTTAATTACAAGGTGCATGAAACACGGAGGAGATCTACAGAGGAAGAAGTGCCGCACAAGCCGCCATTCTGGGCCGGATTCACACTCACGATTTTGCCACCTTTTCCGTGCGTATTTTTAGGCACGGTTGAACAGCACATTCGTAGTAACTTATTACACCAGCTACGTAGGATTTAGGCACGAAAGTCCTTTACGCACGGATTTGTAAATCGGACTTAGTGACATACATGCGGAGGGGCGTGGTTGACTACTGTACAAGCCGATTTCATAGAAATTGGGCGGGGGGGGGCATTTAAACGGTCTTTTGAGGGCGCGGTTACTAATGTACGCGCGTATGCAAGACAAATACGCACGTAACTACAATCGTAGAGTTAAGGTTGCCCTATGGATGCGTAAGTGACCAAAATTCCATCCATGCAAGTGGAGTGTTACACGTGTTGCCTTTCAACGCACGTGCGTATATTTGCGTACTTAATAAAAACGGATCTGTGAATGAAGTACGCTATCTGTAAAATAACATGCAGAAATATTAGCTACACACATTTACAAATATACGATAAGCGGCCTCCAACCATTTTCAAGGCTTTTCTGCTGAGGTGATCCGAACTATAAATAAGAGATGCAACGTGGGGTCACTATCCCAATCTTTGTCTAAATCATAAACATTTAATCCATGACAAACATAGCTCTAATAAACGGATACTTCTGGATCTGTATGAGTGGCCCTGTAAGCAACCAAAGGGCCACAATAATCCTGGGAATAAGACTAAACAATACAGAGATAGAACGATGCCGTATGTAATACAATAGGTGACCGATAGATGTGTCATCAAGGCTGAAAGAAACCGGGGGTGCAGGTGACAGCTCAGAGGTCTGAATGTGGGACTGCGACCATCTGTTATCCTTAGGGACCGCCTCCTGAACTACAAGTAAATTCCGTTGCGGAGGTGAACGTACGTAAATTGAGATCCAGAATCCTGCACGCACGGGCCTTCTACATGCAGGACTCTACCTTCAGTCTCTCTACAGAAAAGGCCCACGTGCACAACGGTGCAGCACTCATAAGGGCTTTGGAACGGCTTGATTGTATGATTACCATTCTGTATCACACCCACCAGCAATATTTCATACGCATGGTGAGTAGGCCCAGCCCCAAGCAGAGCTAGACGGATGAATTCCATGTAACGCGCAGTACAGATCGATAGGAAACATACGTAGCGTGCTTAGGACTCCCATTGTTATTAGCTCTGGATCTGGCCCTAGACGCCTATAGTGAATATCAAACTGTGGTGACAACATACACTCATAATACAAAAGATAAACAAACAACATTTCTCATGCAGAAAATAATGGGCCTCACTGAAAACTGGTGCCATGAAATGCGCAGAGAAGACGTGGGATCTGATCATCAGCAATGCTTTCACTTTGCAAATTGCAATCACAAAAATTCTATTGTGTCTTTGCACAAGTAAAATTGCAAAAATCATACAAAGATCAGTCACCGGGATTGCATGCTGCACTATTTTTATTTCTAAAGAGAAAGCACAGCAAAGGTGTGTGTGAGTGTGAGTGTGAGTGTGTGTGATGCTGTGCTTAAAAGTTCTTTCACAATTTTTCTTGTAAAGCTCGAGGCATATATTGGATCTGTCATAATAGACATACATTTTATGGGCTGAACGTGAAGTCATTTATGTCAAGTCACAAAAAAATTGCGACACTGCTTAAGTAAAAGAATCAAAGTCCTACCCTAGTTATGGGTGGACCATGTTCTGGTTACTAAATGGCTGACTTGCCTTATATTGGTGCCGGATCTGTCTAAAATAAACTGTAATTACTCTTTACAGTGCAAGCTGCACACAATGGAATGACATCTAGTGTTACCTATGTTGCAGGAAACAAAGCCTGCACTGTGACCGCAACTGATTTACAGCCTAACATGGACTCCTCGTCTAAAGACCTACCATCTGTTATCTAGAATAACTACTTAATAATTAACGCAAACGATCAGAAACACAAGATACAAATGGATTTAATATCACACAATGTGCAAAACTGGATCGCTGCATTTTATAAAGGGCAAAATGCTCCTCTATCATTGACAATGACGCCTGGTACAGTAAAAGGAGCTTACAGAATGTCTACAGTATAATTCATATGTTACTAAAGAGCGGCAATGTACTAGTACAGTAAATAGAAGCAACCATATACAGATATTTCCATACATTAACAATGACCACTCATAATCACTTACACCCCCCTATAACACTCACTTACCTCTATTTACACTTACTACACCATACTTCTAGACCTGCAGTTATCTCTCTACACTATTTGCCTTGAGAATACTGACCACTTAAGCTATATGATACACTGTGCTATGATGTTGACATTTATATTAAGTTGTTGGACTCCGTATAAACTGCAATTTTTGGATTAACTGTGGATGTATATTTAACTATTCTTTTGAAATAGGGAGTTGTATGTTTACTGCTGAGTATAATAAATGCTTAATAAACATTTTTTCACTTTCGCGATCGGATTATTTTTGGAGTGCTGGCTTTGGTTATGTGCCAATTATTAATTAGTTCGACCTATCGGCCTTGCACCCCACCCAGATCTTGCAACTGTGTATGCTGACATTACACTGGTGTAGACTGTTTTTTGTATTATTATATATATTCTATACACAGACACCATTGCACAGACAACCCCCGTCATTATTATTACACAGGCACCCCCCCTCATTATTATTACACAGGCACCCCCCTCATTATTTTTATTGCAC
>WWET01000548.1:391679-416411 GCA_011038615.1 Limnodynastes dumerilii | reverse complement strand
GTATATTTCACTTTTATTGTGAAATAGGGAGTTGTAGGTTTACTGCTGAGTATAATAAATGCTTAATAAACATTTTTTCACTTTAGCAATCAGATTATTTTTGGAGTGCTGGCTTTGGTTATGTGCCAATTATTAATTATTATTGCACAGGCACCCCCCTCATTATTATTGCACAGGCACCCCCCTCATTATTATTGCACAGGCACCCCCCTCCATTATTATAGCACAGGCACCCCGTCCATTATTATTACACATGCAACCTCCCTCTATACACAGTTACTCCCCTCATTATAACAGAGGCACTATGGCCCCGGGTTACCGGACACTCACCGGCTGTCCCGATACCTCTCGGCCTCCGCTCTCCTCCTGTCCCCACCTGACAGACTCGTCACGTGATTCAGCTCCACTCTGGCCGCTGCTTGGCTGCTCCGGACTACCGCCCCCGCCAATCACAGCGCAGCTTCCATCCACAAGGACTTCCGGTACCGCCCCTCCGTGTGAGACACAAACAGTCCATGTCACTCGGTGGCAGAGGGAGGGGTACAGGAGGGTGATGTTGTTGTCCCGGGGGAGAGGTGGCGTATGCTGGGGGAAGGGGATAGAAAATATTAAGGTCTAGCGGAAAAACTGGTGACAAAGAAACTTGGGGCCGTAGGTGGTGGTGCAGAGTATAGGGGGGTGGGGGCAGAAGATGATGGTGTTTGGCATAATATGGGGGTGTCTGGGATTGGAGTATGGGGCATGATACAGTGGTATCTGGGATAGGGTTTTGGGGCAGAATATGGTGGTGTCTGGAATAGGGGTGTGGGCAGAATATGGTGGTGTCTGGAATGGGTGTGGGCAGAATATGGTGGTATCTGGTATAGTGGTGTGGTGCAGAATATGGTGGTGTCTGGAATAGGGGTGTGGTGCAGAATATAGGACCCTAAGACTCCCCTCCCCGGAGCCTGACCCTAAGTCTTCCATTCCCGCAACAAAACCTAGACTCCTCTACTCGCTGGATGACCCTAACCCTCCCTTTCCCTAAAAGTCCCAAGAAGGTTACTCACCTTCCCGGTGGGGTCTGCGACAGGTCCGGTGGGTTCCGAAAAAGGAATGGGTAAGTATGCCATACTTACGGCATATCGACATAATTAACCATTCCAAAAAAAATTCTTTAATGGCTGTTATTTTAAAATGAGCTTTGGGATGTCTCATGTTCTAACACAATGAAGATCTGATAGATACTCTATTCTAATACTTCACACTATTAAGGACTTGTTAAGACTTTTTTTGTGTCATTTTGGCACATTGACATTATATTACATTGAATTGTTATATAAAAGAATCATAATATCTATCTGACCTATTCAATTCCATTTATTTATTTTTTTTGCTAAGAAGTGCTTTATTTCTGTACTACAGAAGTGCCACAAGTGTGTATGTTTGCTTTCTATCAGTGATTGGGTATCATCACTTGTACATTAATGCAGTAGCTGTCTGTGGATCACTCACTACAAGAGTTTCTTCCCTTTATCAATTTTACTGTATTAAAATACGGTCTGTCGCAACGGAATGGTTAGTGCAGAATGCATTGTCCTTTTCATCTCATGCAATATTAAAGGTGCGCACAGAAACGCCAAGGAACGTAATACAGCCCTATAAACCAATAGGCCAGGATTTCATCTAAAAAAAAAACTAAAATATTTGTGTAACAATAAGGAAAATCTGTTGACCGACCCATACACACATTCCGATGCTCATAGGAAATACAGTACAACGGATCGCCTCCAACGGGCAAGCTTACACACAGGAAGGTATATTGGAACAAGGATGGGGTAAAGAAAAGGAGGAATGAAGAGGACAACACACCAATATATTGCAATGGGCGTGCAGCACCTCCATTGTAATATATAGGTAAGCTACAATACAACTGTACACACCATCCACTCATCTTACCTGACTCTAGTATCTGTACTCTCCTATAATTTATTGGACCGTGCGTATACGGCTTTAGAGAAGAATGAGGTTAAACTAATTTGTGTAACCACTGCAAACATATGATCGGATTCACACATGCGCAGTAGTACATTTAATCTATCTACATACCAGTGAGGTCTGTAAATTGCCTCCACACGGAGTAGTTTAAGAAGGAGGCATGCTAATGCCACCTCAAGGAGTGTTTAGGTAAAAGTGGGAGGGATTTAGATTAGCCAGGGAGAAGCGTTCTTCGTGGCGTAGTTTCCTTCTTAAGAACTATGCACGATAAGATGAAGTAGCCCTATTGTACTCTTAAGTGCCATAAAGGTACCTAAAACCGGGGTGAGTTAAGGGCTGCACGAGAGAGTTAGGTGCGGTTAACTCAAGCTTAGGTGTAAATATGGCCCATAGTGAGGGGGCAGGAAGGCTCGCTCACCTTCCAGACCTGTGTGCACACTATTTACACCACTGAATTTCCATCCCCATGTGACGTATTGCGTTTTACACTATTCATGACCGCCCCATTGTATATGTATTGTAAACATATCTAGTGGTTTTACGCTTGTTGGACAGAATCCAGACCCAAAGGCACAGCGCAGGCGTCTCGGAGCACAGGGCAGGCATCTCATTCCGGGCAAGGAGAAGCTGGAACCAGCATGTACCATACCTTAAAACATACAGTACGGAGAGCACATAGCATCCCCTCAATGTGCTATTACCTTTATTCCTATCTATGGCATGCAGAATGTTTCGGGGGTTTGTGTCCGTATTTCTGCGCCATAAAAAATAATCACAAGATGCAGGATACAAGAAAAAGGTAACATTTATTGCAATGCAGAACCTGCAGCTGTCACAGGGAGGGCAAGGTGGCTGTGAAGTACTCGCTCAGGATGGCCTCCACTTCCGGGGGTTCATAGTCCCTGACCAGCACGGAACCACCATTGTGGGCCCCCCGGATCATGGCAGACAGGGCTCGTCCAGATGACGGTCTGAACAGGCAGAGGATCTTCTTATCCATGGCCACCGCCCTGCCCAGCTCGTAGCCCACACCGAGGGACGGCTGCGTCACCTCGGCCACCACCACATCCGCCTGCCGCAGCCACTCCACGTCGCGGTCATGGATGAACTGGTCTCCGACGGATTCCCCGGCGACGCCCAAGTCCGGCCGCACTATGTGCTCAGTCAGGACCGTTCCGTAGCGTTGTAACTCCTGCACGATCTGTTCATAAATAACTCGATCATCCCGGCCGCCACGGATACTGCCACAGAAATACACCGACCGCGTCGCCATGTTGCAAACTCCGGAAAAAAAAAAAAAGATAAAGCAACAGTGAAAAACAAGACCAACTTAATTACTACACATACATTTTATACATACGTACATACTCCATCTGCCATTCACACTTCAGAGATCTGGAGATCTCGGAGGAATGAAATAGATGCCGATACGGGGACAGAGATTAATATTGCAATTTATGCAAATCACACCCTGATGCCCCACCCCAGCCCATCAACACCGCTATTCAGTGTTCCTAAGGGTGGGCGGAGCTTTATTAAATTCACAGCACCCAATCCCTAGTAACACTGAATAGTGGTGTTGATGGGCAGGACTTCAGGATGTGATTTCCATACCGCCATGTTTCATCCCTCTTGAGATCTCCAGGAGGGATGAAATGGAAATTCTGAACATCCCTAATATATAGCTAAAAGTTCCCAGCTCTTAATAAAGCATATCCTGAACGCTACTAACTGCCAAATAGCGACCCATTGGAAAAATGTTAATCCACCCTCCCTGTCGTCTATTATCACAGAAGTATGGTGTATATACAGCTTGGAACATATTACCAGTATTCCCCGTAATTCCTCTACTCGTTTTTCTGGAGTTTGGTTTCCATGGCTAACATACTATCAGGTCAATTCTACATTGCATGACTAACTTTATCCCAATCAACTTCCCTTATAATAACTCAGACTCCTTCACACCTATCTGTATCCCCCCCCCCTCTTTTCTGTCACTTTCCTTCCCCCTGAGCTCCCCAGTTCAGGATTGTTCTATGTAATATTTTGCCTGATTTCTTAGGTCTCTTTTTCTTTAGCAAATACATACTCTTTAGGTCATCTTATATCTTGCATGTTATGTATTGGATTGCTATGGAAAATTTTCACATCCCTTTTAAAAAAAATAAATGTAAATTCTGCAAAACTAAATAAGGAAGAGGGAGTGATGATTACTGAGGTGTGGATTGTTGTAATGGCCAGATTTGCAGATCTGCCTGGATACCAGGACAAAATGCCCAGATATTCCAGGAGAGCCAGCAACCCTGCTATTATATTATTAGCTCATCTAGTTCACACTGTTATAAACTTCCTCAGTCCATACCCAATAAACCTACTCCCATCCATTTAAACTCTTTTGCAAGCTGGGCCAACCTGTGGCTCACTACAAGTCCCAGCATGCTTTGTCAGGTATAAGCTATGCCTATGCAGTTGAATCATGCTGGGAATTGTAGTGTCCCAACACCAGGAGAACCACAGAATGGTCAGGTCTACTATATTTATACTCCAGCCACTTGCTATTAACCCCTCCCTCTCTGTTTCACACCTTATACCTGTGCTCCTCCACCGCTGCTATGGTAACGCGCTTCTGTCCCGCCAAAACTTGCTGCCATGCGGGTCACGTGAACTTATGAGTTCAGTTAAGGGGGTGGCGCCGATGCGAACATCCAATTAGAATCATGACAGGAGCCCGAGCAGGAAACCCTGCACTGTATCAGGCGCTAAGTCGCGCGTGATTGGTTACAGTTCAGAGTGAGGCCTGGCACGCACTCATTTACGGCCGTTTTGCGACCCTGGGTTATTTTCCTGCTGTCCAGACAGGCGTGTGTGAAGGTGAGAGAGTAACCCCGGGAGGTGGTGACTGTCCTGGCCGATCAGAGGGGGGCAGGAGATCAGGGTACCATTATTATGGCGTAATAGGCCTCTGACGTCATTGTATTACATGTGATAAATATCAGTGATCTCTGACCCACCTGTCCCTTCATAATATGACTCCTGATAGCCCCCAAATACTCTCCATGTTTAATATATATGACTGCTGGTGGCCCCTTAGATATCAGAGTCTGTGTACATTTATTATATGACTAGTGGTGGCCTCTAGATATCTAAAGTCCCTGTGCATTCATTATATGACTCTTCAAAGCTCCCAAATACCCAGTCCCTGTATAGTCATTAAATGACTAGTGATATCACAGTCCTTTTATTGTCATTATAGGACTAGAGATGGTTTCCCAGTCCCTATGTATTCATTATATAACTATTAATAGTTTCCTAGTATCCCAGTCCTTTTATATGACAAGGAATGGCCCCAGATACCGTAGTCATGATATTTGTATGATAGTCTTCTCTTACCCCACTCCCTTTTCAGCATTTTCTTGTGACTATATAATAGCACTCCACCTCCCCCAGTGGCATGTCATTATATGATCAATGTTAAGCCATTATATACCATGGTCCATGTGCTGTCACTGTAGAAATAGGCAATAGCCCCATAGATCCCATTCATTGTGCCTTGTTGATATTGTGTTCACATACAAGGTAACCCTTGTCTAGTATTTGCAGCAGTTACGGATTATTTTTTTTTTCTCCCAGGTAACCCACCACCATGGGGCTCCTTCAGAACCTTATGCGAGGCTTCGTCCGTGGCTCAGACAGAATGGCTGAGATAACCAGCAAAATGGGTCCCAACTCCTTCAATAGAGGAAGAGGCGCCAAGAGGGTCGGATACCGGACTTCAAATAACAAGTTTGTTAAAGTGAAGGAGATGGTGCCGGAATTTGTTGTCCCCGACCTGGCCGGTTTCAGCTTAAAGCCTTATGTCTCCTACCGGGCTCCTCCGGGCACTGAAGATGAAATGACGGCCGAGAAACTGTTTCTGGAGACCGCAGCACCGGCTATACAGAAGGATATTGACGAAGGGACCTTTGATCCAAATAACCTGGAAAAGTATGGGTTTGATTCCACCCAAGAAGGGAAACTGTTTAAGCTGTATCCGAAGAACTATGTCCGATAGCAGGAGCAACGGGGAAAATATTCTGAATTGTTTATAGGGGACAACACAACATTATGTAACTGTATTTTCTAATTAAAAGCAAGATAACCCCAGTGGGACAAACAAATGCTGCTCTCGCCTTTTTTTCTGTGGCTTGTGAAACACGGTCCGGATTCACAGTTACGTACTTTTCGTCTTACTTATGTTGTTTTAAGAATTAAAACAACGTACGTAAGAGAAAAAACTACGTAACTGTGAATCCGGACCTTAAATCTTTAGAATGTTCTTACTAAGCAATGCAGGAGTTACATACGTTTTCCATCTGTGGACTCGTGGTGGCATAAGGGTATATACAATGAACGTGCAAATTAATACACCATTGAACTCTACCCATCTACCTGTGTCTGCATCCATGTGCTGTGTACTAATGGAACAGGGTGTTCCTTGATATACATTTGAGAAAGTGGGTGGTACAGTTCTGATATGCACAGTAGCAGGCCGGGGGGGCGGAGTGGTCATCAAGAAAAGCCCCCTTATATAAATAGAAAGCCTGGTTTCAGTTGTCAATTCAAAAAGGCAACAGTTTGCAAGCTTTTATTTATTTTTTTGAACAGGTAATTAGACCAATCGCCATACTTAACCATTCATTTTTCGGAAGACACCTTAGACATGTTGGGAGAGGTGAAGCTTCTTTAGAGTTAGACTCTGGGGAAGGGAGGGTTAGGGTCAGCCTGCAGGTAGGAGTGTTTTAGGGTTAGGCTGCAAAGAAGAGAGTGTTATGGTAAGGATACACACCGTTCTCAGTGTAGTGTTTTTGTCTAGGGGAGATAGATTGCCTCTCCTTGATGCAAAAGCAATATATTTTCCAAATCCATTTGAAATGCACTGGTATTAAAATGGCTCTTAAAAAAAAGTTCTGTGGCTCTGTACCGGCCACCCACACCCCAGCCTGGAGTCCCTGCACTTCCTCCATATTCATATCCAGCTCTGAGGATGATGTAAGCATAAGACACAGGCTATTTTCTATCAATAAATAGTCCAATTTGTACAAAAAGACAGCCCCACACGTTGAAAATACACAAAAGATTACTATTTTTTAAATGCACTTTTAGTCATACACTACACAGGCAACTATTGATCTACAGGAACAAAAGAACTACTAGCAAGAAAATAAAAATGGATAAATACAGAATTGGACTAAAGGACTCCTTTGAAATATCGGGACTGAGTTTCAGAAGGTACAATACTTCCAATAGATCCGTTTTAAAGACACATAGCACAGACACTGATACCTAACTTTGCATTTAGTAATGTGTGTTCGTCTGTCTAGTCTAGACTTGGAGGTATATACCAGGTGTTGGTGACCGCCGCTAACAGGGAGCATGGTTCACGGTGTTTAATAATTTCACTATTGATCTAGATTTTTAATGGGGGTTATTTGACTATAATAAAGACCCATTTGAAACAAGCATCCACATCGCACCTCACAGCCTCCGCGCATACAAATAAATTTGCGGATTGTGACAACAGCGGATTTGTGCATCTGCTCTGCAAAAACTGCATCAGCCCTAATATGGTCTTTGCATTGCTCAATGGGCGTGGAATATCATCAGTTATTTTCTGGTTTTGCCACTTACATACATTTTGTTGTAGGCCATGCTTTGAAATTTAGATTTCGCTGCTCCATGTCACCATCACACCTTTCATAACACAAGCTTTTTTTTTTTTTTAAAGAAACTTTATTGGCGAAATATTTAAGTTACCAAAAAAATATTGGATAAATATGTTTTGCTGCATATCAGGACCTCCATTACAACACGAATAAGGCTCTCCCTGTTATGTTACTTTACAAACAATTCCCCCAAAAAACTAGAAATATTTGGCACACAATGAGAAAAAGGTAGATTTATATTTTGATGTCTCCTGCTCTACAGTATCTATATAAATAGTATATATTGCTGGTTAATGTTACCCTGATTTACGGTTGGTGTTTAATAAGCAGCCAATACACAGAAAATTAGATGGTGGTCAAGTGCAATTATCCTCCTGGTCTATGGAGATGTCCTAATAAATTCTCCAGGCCTCAGGATAGACGCGAGACAGAAGATACCAGGGCTCGCGCCCCCATCTACAGTCTCAGATATTTAGTCTATCAATTGCCTGTGTTTATGTGGCAGGTGGCTGTTCAATGATTGGCTTTGCTGGTAAAAGTTTGGGCAATGCCTTAGACAGTTGGCATTGGGGGTTATGCCAGGGCAGACAGTTTGTAATTGTCCCATTTTGGTGAATTTCATTTTACTTTTACCTAACCACAAAAACTTTAACCAAATACTCAGCCATATTCCAACCACATTTACCCTAGATTGCTCAGGCAGCAGGCCTTGTCTAAAGGAGGTAGATTGCCATAAAGTAGGAATAATCCCGGCTCATTCTGCGGTCTGCAATCTCTGAGCCTGCCACCTCCAGACATGCAGCACATGATCGTAGAAGGAGCAAGTCGCTACCACGCTGGCGTTTGCTTGTCCAAAGTCTTTGTCGGTGGGGACTTCAGGGGAAGGCTGGTTGGCTAATTCAGTCTTTGTGGGATCATAGTCGGAGACATAATCTCCGTCCTCGTCCTCCAGAATCACGTCAAAGCTGGCCGTGGGCGACTCGAAGAAGATTTTCAGGTGTCTGCCTTGGTCCACCTTTGGTTGTGCTGCATTGCTAGACGTGGTCTCCTTCCTGCCATTTACAGACTCCAGCTCTAGATTGATCATGGAGGCATCAGGAGACACCCTGGACC
This sequence comes from Limnodynastes dumerilii, assembly GCA_011038615.1. NCBI lineage: Eukaryota > Metazoa > Chordata > Amphibia > Anura > Limnodynastidae > Limnodynastes > Limnodynastes dumerilii. The sequence continues at coordinate 407,619 of WWET01000548.1, read as the reverse complement.
AATCAGCTCCGTACGCCAATGAGTTGTGTAGAACGTAAGAAGACACAAGGGGACAACCATCTAAGGAGCAATAAAACAGTAACATTACAGCAACATACACCTTCACGTGCGCCAGTTTGAGACAGGTCTGTCTGTTACAGAAGCTGGCGGAGGTTGACAGGTGCTCCATGCATGAGTGCTGAGCGATACAGCACAACACATACACTCATACATGGACACTCATACATGGAGCACAGACTTCTTGGTTTTTAAGCTGTCAGCCTCTGCCAGCTTGCTTACAGTTCAGGAAGAGTGTCAGCCGCTGCCCCTTGCACTATGTACCTGGTTGTCTATCTACACATTGTATAGAGACAAAGGCAGATGAAAAGCTTTTTTTTTTTTTTTTTTTAATAATTAAAGCTCAGAGGGTGGTTTCAAAACATCTCTACTCTCTACATCACATGTCTTGTAACTGGTTGCCATGGTAGTATTAAAACACTTCACAGCATTATAATCCATTGCTAGCACCCAGGACAAACCAAGGAAAAATCAATAGTCTATGTATGGCGCCGATACAGCGCTTAATGTTCATTTTCATTATTTTATAATGCTGGCGCTCTATCTCGCACTGCTCACCAGATGCAGAGTCCAGGATGTGGAAACCGCTATGCATGCAAGCGGCCAGCAGGAGGCCGCTATCTGTCGGGTGCCACTTTAGCCTCCAGACTCCTCCCTCTACATGGGTGTCAGATACAGGCTGCTTCATCTGACGCAAATCCCACAGGAGAACATGCTCGTCGTAACTAGGACCCAAACAGAAAAAGAGAGAGAGAACAGAGACTTTTGTTGTTGGGTTTGAGGATTTATTATTCCCATAATAATAAAGACACACACACGGTCATATGATGTTACAGTTCAGAACACAAAGCCAGCCTGCTCACTACATCATGTTACGGTGGTGGCCATGTTAGACTATACTCTTTATTAGTACTTTCCTAAATAACTTATGTTATATGTTGAACTTCATAAACCATACTTGGTCAGATTTTATTTAATACTGAATTATATAAACTACACAGGTTCAAAATAAAAGAAAAAAATGAATAAAAAGTTCTATGTACACCCTATTGTTGCTCTATATTGCTGTTAGAGACATTGGCAAATCTAACTTCAAGCGACATTGCAGGAAGGGGGAATGTGGCTGTAACGTATTAGATTGGAATAAAAAAAAAAATATATAAAAAAAAATAACAAAATCAGAATTTGAGGGAGAGCGTATGAGACCATGATCTGGGACAAGAAAAAGTAGTCAGTTCCCACCTACCGGAGCCATTTTGATAACGTGATCCAGTGAAAGTCACTACTGCCTGTCATTGGATACCTTTTGGTCACATGACTTAAAAACCAGAGTCTCCAATCCCACATCTCCTAGTTTACCAGCAGTTACCAGGAACAAAACGGTGATGCTACTATTAAGCTAAAGGAGGAGGAGGAGGGAGGGCACCAGGATTATATACATTGCACTCACCTCCCTGTAGCCAGCACATGCTCCCGATGAGGGTTACTCTGAATACTGCACACTCCCATCGCATGTCTGTGAATAAGAGACTCGATTACTCATTACTTTACTGCATTACTGTAAACAACTAAGGCCTAATGATCCACTGCAGCGTTCTGCACACTGGCGGCCAGATTTAATAAGCTCTGCAAAAGTGGAGATGTTGCCCATAGCAACCAATCAGATTCTAGCTGACATTCTCTAGTATGTAATAGGAAAGTGAGAGCTAGAATCGGATTGGCTGCTATAGGCAACATCTCCAATTTTCCCAAACACGCAGCTTAGTAAATCTGGCTCTATGACTGTGAGAGATCCACTTCATGAATGTCACCCGGTCATTATACAGACTTCAGATGTTGCTCTTACCGTTTGCTGGTGAATATCGGGTGTTCTGGTGTAGTGCGTGTGTCCCAGCCTCTCAGAAGACAGTCATCTCCACCTGGACTCAAGAATAAAGAGCGGCTAATTTATTCATATATTAGGACACGGAAACAAGAGCGGGCAATGTTCTACTTTTATTTCCTCTGCTATTATTGAGTGCCAACACTTGTTGGACCCGTCATATCCACACACAGAAGCAGCCAATAGGAGGTATACCAGAACTAAACACCTATCTGAAGGTTCATTTCTTTTACTGAGAAGGTTTTCAAGTTTACAAATCAAACTGAACCAAAATTAAATAAAAAGGTATTGTTGTCTGGATTCCTCTAGTCATATCAGCATGATGCTGTTCTTAGCGGAGCCATGTGAACATATACTGAAACACTACCCACCAATACCACTATAGAGGAATAATAAGACTTGTTATCCACAGCAACCAATCAGAGCCTAGCTATCATTTATCTAGAACATTCTACAAAACGATAGGGTCAATCTGATTGGCTGACACAATCAACTTTCCCTTCTTTGTTTATAAAATGACATAACATGGCAACCAATTCTTCGTGTTACGATGGACGTCTTGAGCCTCAGTCCTGGTCGTACACACCTGAGAAGACCATGTCGCAGTTCCAGTAGTTGAAGGCGGCGATCCAGGCCTCATAATCGTGGGCTTCCCATTGACACAGGACGTCCAGAGAAGGGGCAGATTCCTCCAGTTGCAGCAAACTCAGCCGGCCCTTAGAGTCGCTGCAGACTATCTTCACAGGATTGTCACTGCGCAGGAGAGAAGTGCGCATAAAGTTGTGTCACCTGGAGACAGAATAGCCACTAATGCCTACCGTTAGAATCACCATGGCAACAGGTGTGTTGACATAAGGTAGTCACCATCAGCTATCACTGGAGTCACTATAGTAGCAGCCGGACTTGTTGGCTATGGGTCTTACCTCTCGGTTCTTCCCGTGGACCAATCAAGAGATAGAGCCAGACACTGCTCACCAAGGTCTGTACTGCACACAGCTTCCACCCTGCAGCTCTCCTACTGGAGGAACATATCGTCAGTGCAAAGACCTTCACAACGATGGTGGTGCCGTAAACATCCATAATATCTTTTACTTCTATTACCCAAACATCAGGGAGAGTAGGAGACTGGACGAACATATTAAACACTTACCCCCGTGCCTTGTAATCTATACAACTCCAGGACACCTTTAGCATTGGCAATACCCAGCAAAGGAGACTGTGAGACCGGGACATGGCACCTAGACAAAAGAAAACAAAATGGCTGCCGTCTCGCTCAGAGGGAACTTCCCATCAGCCTCTAAACCTTGTAGACAAATACAGACCAAGGAATTCTGTTACTGGGCACCTAGACTTTACACGATCAGATCCCTGAGGAAAATATTTAGAGGCATCCGCAAGGGCTGGGCCACGCCAGTCAGACTGAAATCACCCACAGACAGAAAACAATCAGGGACTACCATATATTCTCCGACTCAAGCTCAAGACTGGAGGTCTGGTTGGGAGCACCGAGAGGGAGATCGCTTATACTGTAAACGGACTCTGATTGATTAGCATGGATGTCAGCATGTGCTCGGTCGCAAAGCAGCAACAAACGGAGGTTCTGAAGTCTGAGCATGTCCTGTAGGCTGCGTCCATTGTTTAAAACTTCATGGTCTTCTCTCTGTACAGCCGCTCACCTGCCCTATTGCTGCCTATACAGCTCGTACCAGAACACCCTTTCTATCCCAACTTGTAACCCTCACATAGGCCCCGATTCACAATTAAGAGGGAGTTTGGTGCACTCGTGCATACCNNTGGTGGACTTGTGCATTCCGTACCCCCCCCCCCCCAATGCTGTGCAGGCAGAGGGATGCAGGTGCTCAGCAGTAACACTGTATGGTAATCACAATCATTCCTGTCTTTACATTTAATTGAATATCACACAAACTTTAGTTACCATTTCATGTCCAGTATGGCGGAAGTTTCGAGTCTCTGGAGCTCAGATACCGGAGAAAGCGGCTGCTGAGGGTCGTAGTTATAAAGGTATAAACGTCCGAGGCGCAAGTGCGGGTTGTCGATGTTCTCTCCACTGACCTGGGGTTAGAGTGAAGGAGACATGTGTCAGTGTGGTGAGAACGCCAGCAGGGGGCAGTGTGACACAGAAAGAGGCCAGACCATACCACATATAGAAATGAACTATGAGAAGCAGCCTGGACAGCCTGTAGCTCTGCACGTTGTGGAACTGCAATTCCCAGCATGCTTTTCCACATATCCCCTGTATCTGATAGCGAGCAAAGCATGCTGGGATTTCTAGCATCACAACACCTGGAGAGGTTGACTTGACCTGGCCTCAACAGAGACTACACAGCGCCATCTACTGTCCCTCCAGTATAGTTACTCAAGTAATATTGTATTTGTTGTTATAGTCTAATAAATACACCCAGGTATCCTGCCCTTCGCAGACATTTCATTAGATGGCAACAGAGGAATTCTCACATCACTTTCTGGCTTCTTTAGCTGATACGTTCCACAGGCCAGGATCGTGCTCCAGTCATTTAGCGGACACCACTCCACAGCGTCAGCACTGTACTCTGTGTCTATGACCTGTAACGTCTGGGTTTTGCAGCGTATAGACATCTCTGGTTCTGAACATCACCTCTGCTAAGGAAACAAAAGCACAATCATTGATATATACAACACACATCAGACATGGAAAAGTGTTTATGTAGATTTGTTTTTGTTTTTTTATGGTCTTGCAATTAGTAGGACCAGTGTTTATTTTTTATATATTGTCTTCCATATTAAAAAAAAAAGCTAATAAAAATAATAATAAATACAAATAAAGTAAAGTCCATCCAGGTTTGTAGTGGTCACATTATTTATTGCAATTATGAGCTCAAAATAAATGCATCACGAGCACAAGATAAGAAACATTTTATTTATTTTACAAAGGTCAGTAGACAGAAGCCTAAGCTTTCCGCTGTATACATATATGACCTAACAAATATAACTAGTATGTAGCACAAAGTGCAGAGGAGCTGTTACATAGACACCTGTCTTCAACCCCCACCATCACACACTATTACACAGTAGTGTCAGTATTATCTATACAACAGTGTGTATACCAGTTACGACATAGGACATCCACACTCATCAAGGTGCAGGCACTATTGAACATAGATTAGCTATATTATATAATATACACATACACAGTAATCACTAGTGTGCAGCAGGAACCCTGATCTGTTTATATTATCTCGATAAGTGACGTGTATAGACGATATATTACAGCCATACTCCCCAGTGTACAGCGCTGTCAGTATGCAGGAACTGGACCTGTATATTATCCAGATAACAGTGTGTATATGTAGTACATAGGTATACATGACATAACAGCCACACAATGTGCAGACCCTGTTGGATGTGTATAGTATATGACATAACAGTGTACATACATGACAGACCACAGTCAAACTCACCAGTGTACAGGATCTAGGGCTGTGTATATACTATATTATATATAACAACGTATATAGTGCATATGTATAATGGACAGATCACAGCCATACTCACCAGTGTACAGGAGCTATGTATATAGTATATTACAGTGTATATACTGCATATGTATACAGGTCAGATCACAGCCACTTACCAGTGTACAGGAGCTGTGTATATAGTATTACAGTGTATATACTGCATATGTATGCAGGGCAGATCACAGCCACACTCACCAGTGTGCAAGAGGTGTGTATATACTATATATTACAGTGTATATACTGCATATGCATACAGGTCAGATCACAGCCATACTCACCAGTGTGCAGGTCAGGAGCTGTGTATATACTGCATATGTATGCAGGACAGACCACAGCCATACACACCAGTGTGCAGGAGCTGTGTATATAGTATATTACATATTACAGTGTATATACTGCATATGTATACAGGACAGACCACAGCCATACTCACCAGTGTGCAGGAGCTGTGTATATACTGCATATGTATACAGGGCAGACCACAGCCATACACACCAGTGTGCAGGAGCTGTGTATATAGTATATTAGTGTATATACTGCATATGTATACAGGACAGACCACAGCCATACACACCAGTGTGCAGGAGCTGTATATATAGTATTTTACAGTGTATATACTGCATATGTATACAGGGCAGATCACAGCCATACTCACCAGTGTGCAGGATCTAGGACTGTGTATATAGTATATTACATATAACAATGTATATACTGCATATGCATACAGGGCAGATCACAGCCATACTCACCAGTGTGCAGGAGCTGTGTATATAGTATATTACAGTGAATATACTGCATCTGTATACAGGGCAGATCACAGCCATACTCACCAGTGTGCAGATCTCCCAGCAGCACAAGGTTTCCAACTACTTCCGGTTTTGTTAGACACGAGAGTCCCGCCTTCCCGCACAGGTGATTGACAGGCGCCTCCTCCAATAGCATTAGTCCCTGTGTCTGACTGTCACATGTGTGCAGGGCAGATGGATATTATGAACTAATAAAAACCTGGGACTGATAATAAAAGTCCTTATACATGCACATGCTGCAGACTGTACTCTTTCTAAATTAGAAAGTCATATGTTAAAAGATGCCTATTACTAATTGGTGCTTGTGATCTCATTACATTGCATTTACTATAAATCAGACTTTGTTCTGAAGGGTAACTAATAAGGAATATAATATATACCCCTATCCTCCCCTCCCCCATTGTATAAGGATATAGTTTACACAATACTAGGTAGTCACTTGTTATATTCTGCCCTGTACAGCTCTACTCTTCAACCCTAAGAAAAGCAGAGTAATATTATAATAAATCCCAATGTATTCTAGGAATAAAAGATACCATGTGCATTTGTCTAATTGGGATACATTGAAGCTGGTCTGCACTTCTAACCCACCTATGGGCTATTGAGAAAAATACAAAAAAATCATTTTTTTATTTGCATCTCTAATTATTTATGTATTAGAAACATTGTTTGATCGCACCTTTTCAACTATTTAATTTTACCGATCAAACAATGTCACAATATCGTGAAAAATGTGCAGCGTGTATTAGGATTGAACCTTCTTCCACGCGTTTCTTCTTCTTTCTGCCCAAGAACCGCCTTTGTGGGCTTGCATATTAAAATTTTTGTCAAAACAGGAGGTTATGGGAGTGAACGTCACAGACATGCTGCAAAATCAAGTGTACCATGTGCAGAAACATCGTTATGCTGGTTAACATAGTTACATTTTTTGTAACATTTATTTAAAATATTGTATCTTGTAGTGTGTACCCAGCTTAAATGCAGTGGAGAGACAGAGAAGTGGCCTGGAGTGATAGAGGAGGAGGAGCCTGGAGATGAGGAGGAGGAGTCTGTGAAGACAGAGGAGGCAGGTCTGGAAAATTAGAGGAGGAGGGGCCTGGAGAGATAGAGGAGGAGGGATCTGGAGAGACAGAGGAGGAGGGGTAAGGAGAGATAAAGGAGGAGGAAGGGCCTGGAAAGAGAGGAGGAGGAGCCTGTGAAGACAGAGGAGGCGGGTCTGGAGAAGTAGAGGAGGAGGGGCCTGGAGAGATAGAGGAGAAGGGGTGAGAGAAAGAGGGGGGGGGGGATGAAGAGACAGAGGAGGAGGGATCTGGAGAGACAGAGGAGGAGGGGTATGGAGAGACAGAGGAGGAGGGATCTGGAGAGACAGAGGAGGAGGGGTCTGGGGAGACAGAGGGGTCTGGGAAAACAGAGGAAGGGTATGAAGAGACAGAGGAGGAGGGGTCTGGGGAGACAGAGGGGTCTGGGGAGACAGAGGAGGGGTATGAAGAGACAGAGAAGGGGGGATCTGGAGAGACAGAGAAGGAGGAGCCTGGCAAGACAGAGGAGGAGGGGCCTGGAGAGGCAAAGGCGGGGCGAGATGTATCTCATATTTGGTAACTTGTAATAACGCTTTGAACGTTGTAAGTCCAGTTGCAGAAGTGTTTTTATTTTAGTCGGCTGACACCTAAAGGCTTTATTTATTAAAAAGAGAGAGGAAAACCCCAACAAAAATGCTGTTTACTTTGTAGCCTCTCCCGTCATTACAAATATCTACGCTGCCTCAGCTCCGAGGAAAACATGAATGGTCTCTCCAGTGTTGGGCTGTCTTTTTCCTGTCTGCCATGTTGATTAAGTAGACCTCAAAGATAAGCTGCTGACCATTCTTTTCATATGTTGTTTTAACCTAATTAAAACTTGTCATCATTCAATTTTTTTTTTTTTGGTTTTGGAGTCAACAGAGATACTAAACCTAGCCAAACACTAGATCAGTCAGGCCTGGCCCACCTGTGGCTGTCCAGATGTTGTGAAACTACAAGTCCCAGCATGCTTTGACTGCTTGGCCATAGCCGATACCTGACAAAGCATGCTGGGAGTCATAGTTTCACAACACCTGCTAGGCCAAGCCTACCATTGCTCCCAGGAGGCCAATAAACAGGACGAATTTCCCCTAGGGAAACGTACCAATACCGGCGCCATTCACCTCTTCTGCTGGGACCAATAATAGTGGCTGAAGAGGAAAGGGCTGCTGAGATTGACAGGAGGCCTTTGCAGCTGATCAGCTCTGCACAGATATCGGCAATATGATCACATAATCGTTGCTGGTACGATTATTAGCCGTTTGGAAGATACAGCCTACGCACTATAGTAATTATCTGCCCGATGATCGCTCTATGGCTTTATGGCCAGCTCAAGGTGCTGTGATCTGATTAAGTTTAGAAACCACTGGTTTAGTGCATTAGCTCCAGTCAGGGTTTACTTCTGAAGTTAGCCTACAATAAAGACTAGAAGCATTATCTTCCTTCCACACTGTCATTTCCTGCAAGTAATTAGCAATCATTTCCCAAAAAACGACAGAGAAATGATCGCTCCATCCTGATTGGTTCTTATGGCAGGACATCCATTTTTCATTTTGGACAGTTTAATAAATCCAATCTCTTATTTTTCATGTGTTCATTAACGTCTCAAACACCACACTGTCATTATTTATTGATCTTGAATCAATGATTTAAATTAACTTATCCATATAAGCCAAATCTATATGGATTTTGTGCAGTTTTATCAAATTGCAATTTATCCTTTAAAAAAATGACTATTTGGTATTTCCAGCTGGTCACAGGCCAATTACATGATATCATGCGTAATACAATCAGAGACCACTCTGTAACAGCCTGCACGGCAATGTCCGGACAGAAAACTTGACCTACCAGCAGCTGGATCTCAAGCTACAAAAAAAAAATATACAACAGATGCATTTTAATGTAAAAACACTTCCGTGTAGACACAGGTGGGTTCATATGGGTGTCGGTAGAAGCGACAGGACTCCATAGCACAGACCCTCCAACTTCACCCATTCCATTAGGTACAAATTAATCCACTCCTGAGCTTACACCTGTCACTCACCTGGTTTAAATTAATGAACTGATATTTCATAAACTATTTGCACTTCAACAAACTGGTTACCATAGTAACAGAGTTGGAATCTGAGGAGCAGAGTATTTTGTACCTATTGGAATGGGTCATGCTAGCATGAATCCTGTTACCACAGCAACCCTTGTCCAGAGAAATAATTATGTAGTGTGTGTGCCACCTAGTGGTAGCAGCAGGGTACTGCAGGCAGAAAGGGCACAACACAGGTCTATATATTATATTCATAGGACACAAACAACAAAACCTTCACTATTACAAATAAAATTTAAAACAAAAACCCTTTCTGTTTTTTTTATTTTTATTTTACATTTTCATGCATAATATTTCCAGACCCCAACCGACCAGAGGATGTGCGTCCTAATGTGGAGAGACAGCACTAAAAACCCGCACATTAAGGCCAAACACAAGCCTGAAAGGGTCTGGATCCATCAGCTGTAACCTCAAAACATAGAAAAAAAAACAAAAAAAACCCCAAAAACTAAATTTTGTACATTAAATTTTACAAACAACATAAATATTAGAAGCCCCCAGCCGGAACTTTCACAGTAGTCTGTCAGACCCACTCTAATACTGGAATGGAAGGACCCCACTCCTTCGGAGAGTCCCGAGCTCAAGGCGGCATTGTCCAGCGTAGCCCTACTCCCAACTCAAGCGTCACAGGATTATCTTCAGTGCCTCTGGTGTCAGTGACCAGTCACTTGTCAGTGTGCAAGACACATCCCAGTCTCCTTACAGGACGGAGCGTACAAAAAAAAATGAGCTCCCGCGGCTTAAGTCATCGCTCGGGGTCCGGTTCGCACTGTGAAATCCGGATCTTCTCGCAGCAGTGTTTTTTGTGGGCGGGCCAGTCTTTCTGCTGGCATTGGGTGCCACAGTATCTTGCTAGCTGGCATCGTCCGCATATGTTAAATTCACGTAACTGGAAGAAAAAGACAGGTGCGTTATTGTTAGCTGTAACATAGGTTATTCCACTCATCAATCACCCGCTCAGTGACGTCATTTTTCTGCACATTTCCTCTGAATCCACCACCCTCCAGTTTATATTCATATCCTCGTGTTCTATTACACCTCATCCTTTATATAATGTCCCTCCTGTACCTGTCACCCTCCAGTTTATATTCATGCCCTCGTGTTCTATTACACCTCGTCCTTTGAATAATGCCCCCTCCTGTACCTGTCACCCTCCAGTTTATATTCATGCCCTCGTGTTCTATTACACCTCTTCCTTTATATAATGCCCCCCTCCTGTATCTGGTTACACCTCCTGATATACAGGGTACGGATCACACGATAAAATACGTTCACTCCCAAAATAGAAAAAGTCAAACAACCAACTCTGCTAATTGAGTGGGATATGATCAAACTTATGCGATATCAAATATTGCAGATTTATGTAAGTAACAAAGTTGAATACTTGATATGATCACTTGATGGATATCAAAATATGCTATGTATGTTTAAGATAATTGTATAACAAATGTGGTGGTAATGTTTATCCTTGTATAGAAACTATACGCAATGTAATAATGGTCAGTATTTTTTATATATCAGTAATTACTATATGATGTATTGTTTGACTGAAATAAAAATGCTTTACTATAAAAAATACATTCACTCCCCGTGGAGTTGTGGATCGACATAAGCAAGTGAAGCATGATTAATGATGTGTGCAGTGCCAAGGCGACCTCTTCTCAACTAATCGCTCTCCATATCACAATGGCCACTTGACGAGTGGCCAATGCTGTTACCTGGGGAAGGAACCATTTAGGCTCCACACTCGGCAGGCCTGAGCAGTCATTACACCTGTATGAGGAATTCGGTCCTGTAATGAGGTGGCGCAGTGGATACCACACCAGATTCTGCCTTCCCTGCACACCTACAGGCACAGCAGACTCTGTGTTTGGTTAAAGGCTCAAGTCATAGACAAATACAAAAGAGGTTTTGGAAATAGGAGACCAAAAAAAAAACCAAAACACAGCATTGAACCAGCAGTTGTTGTGTGTTATCTGTCCAAACAAAAACCTGATGTGTAAGCCCTCTCTTGTGATTACCCCGAGTCTCCACAGTGTTTTGCGGTTGCAGCCTATCACAGTAAATAAGATCACCCTCTCCCGCCTCACATACCTGCTTCTCTATCATCGTACACGGAGGGTAGTGACATTCGTAGTAAGTACAAGAATTCTCCTCTTCTCGAACAACTTCACCGTTCGCATTGTAACAGCGGGTGACGTTCAGCAACGGAAACAAGTCTTCTATAGGGTCGGTGGGAAGCTGCTGTATCGCCAGCCAATACAAGGACTGCTCCCTAGAAGACAATAAGAATAGAGTCACGATCACTGAACGTTTGGGTATCAAATAATGGCGCTTGACTTCTATACCGGTATTGCTGTTGCAATTTTACAGTTTCGTTGCAGAGAACATTGCTCGTCTGTTATAATTTGCGCTGGGTGCTCCAGAATCTCAGCTACACACCCGTGACCCCGGGAAAATTCAGTAACACGCCAGACTGCGATGGCAGCTTTTATTTTATAAATAAATACGTTTAAAATGTAACAAAAACAGAAAATCTGAATAAATCCCAAGTGAACTCTGGGTAATATGGAGCTGGCGCATCCTCCTCCCAACCCCCGAAACACCTGTATTACAAGAATCAGCTCAGCAATAATTACAACAGTTACAACAGTTACTTCAACGGAAGATCATTTTGCATTCATTGACAATACTCAGTGGATGACTAGCTGCAAGTTGTTGCCTATCCATTACGCATTGATAAATTATTTATACAAAATATATAGAAAATATTTACAGGGACCATGCTTTACTATTGGGCTATAAATACGGATGTGCCGGGAGATCTTAGGATCGCAGAACCCTGAATAATGTGCAGAACAGTCCATCACACATCACATAATCCATTACCTTTGCTTACTAGACACTTCTTCTATCTCAGGTCTCCAGCCCCAAGGAACTAACTGCAGATTATCCAGCCTGTTATCCACTGTAATGCCATTTAAATGTAACACCTGGAATCCAGGGGCAATGCCGCCTTTGTGCCGCTGCCTAGAATACAAGGATGAGCTGGTCACAAGAACGCAAAATACACTACAGAAAGAAGAGATTATTAGAAGACGAGGGCTGAGAAACATGTAAACAATCGATTTCTAATACGTACCACAACAATTCGTGAAGAAGTCGCCCAGATCCTCGCCCTTTGTATTTGTCAAACGCATAAGCAAATATTTTTGCCCCGTTCCCGTCGGCGTCCACTTCCATGCGAGCCTGAACAACATGAACGGAGGAGAGTTTATATCAGGGCATTCGTGGCGATAAGATAAACGGAGGAGAGTTTATATCAACATCTATATAGTGATAAAGATAAACGGAGGAGAGTTTATATCAACATCTATATAGTGATAAAGATAAACGGAGGAGAGTTTATATCAACATCTATATAGTGATAAAGATAAACGGAGGAGAGTTTATATCAACATCTATATAGTGATAAAGATAACATGAACGGAGGAGAGTTTATATCAGGGCATTCATGGCGATACAAGCTAAATATATCTTTATACGGTGATAATATAAAATAAAGCGCTGATTAACTGATAGGGGAATAATCAGATCTAGAGTTTTATGTAAGCAGACGCTTCAAGAAAACATGCTGCTATTCTTCCTGTGACATCTACACTTTAACATTACAGACGATTGAAGAAACCAACATTTAATGGCGCATTACTCTGTTACTCCAAAACTTATAATAGAAGTTTAAAATGTACTTACTTCAAAGGAATAGTTGTCTACAAGCGGGATGTCTTGTTCGTCTATTAGTGTGTACTTTATCTAAATAGGGAAAGCAAAACAAACAATGTCAAGTACTCTAACATTAGTGTAACACGCAAGACTCATAACAGTCACTGACAAATACTATCGCTGTGTCTTATGTCATGTAATAATCACTGATAAATACCATCGCTGTGTCTTATATCATGTAATAATCAATAACAAATACTATCGCTGTGTCTTATATCATGTAATAATCAATAACAAATACTATCGCTGTGTCTTATATTACGTATTAATCACCGACTAATACTATCGCAGTGTCTTATGTCACGTAATAATCAATAACAAATACTATCGCTGTGTCTTATGTCATGTAATAATCACTGATAAATACTATCGCCGTGTCTTATGTCATGTAATAATCACTGATAAATACTATCGCTGTGTCTTATGTCATGTAATAATCAATGATAAATACTATCGCTGTGTCTTATGTCACGTAATAATCACTGATAAATACTATCGCTGTGTCTTATGTCATGTAATAATCACTGATAAATACTATCGCTGTGTCTTATGTCATGTAATAATCAATGATAAATACTATCGCTGTGTCTTATGTCACGTAATAGAGTAAAAGCTATGAGCTAAATGCATTAAACCACAGATATGAGGGAGTGTGTGGGAGAAGGTACTAATCCAGTAATGCACAGGCACCAGACGTGTAAAAGGCTTATATAGACGAGAGCCGGGAGAGCGATACAGAACGCTGGTTTAAAGATTAATCTAGTAAATGGACTTGGAACTCAAGAGTCCCTTACAGAAAGGTAAACACAATGTATGTATATGACCTCTGGCCGGGATGATAGTAACATGGAGTATAGAGGCAAGCCCAATGTACACACACATCCCACGGACCTTGTGAAACCTCAAATCTACCGCCCAATGGATGCTAATGATACCCTAGAGGAAGCAATATAGAAAGATCACATCAACCGAATAAATGCTGTATTATTACACATAGGCCAATCTCTAATAATAATAATAATGCAGTGTTCATATATAGGCAATGGGCCTAATTTCACAGGTTATCCCCCCCNNNNTTTCCAAGGTTCCCCCCCCCCCCCCAACCCTTCTGCTAGCAGCCTGTACAAAGCAGACCACCTGCTGGCTAATCCTTACAACCCACGTGCCAATTACTGCCAGCCCAGGAAGCTTCAACCTGGAATTATGTGGATGGCGGATCCAGCGCTTGGAACTACTGGAATATGAACTGACATTAAGAGGACACAAGTCTCAACGTGGTCGACGGACTTGTTCAACCAGCTCAGGAGTGTGACTGCAGCGGAGCAGACAAGCCCGTATCATCAACGATGATTAAACCCAAGGAATAGCTCAGACGTATGCAGGGTAAATGTGAGGCTATGCCAAGCAGTGACAAATAAGATCACCAAAGGACATTTGCACCTGCTATTCCCCCTCTATGCTGGCCTCCTTAGAGAGATTGTCCCATACACATTATTACTGTCCCTCTCCACCTTAGTTTATTACCTTTCTCATGTCTACCACACAGATAGTAAAACTAAGGTTTGGGCTCAAAAGTTATTTTGTTAAGATGCTTTACAGGGATTTATATGGGGAGAGACGATAGACGGGGTGGTTACTCCTCTGTGGGGTCACTTCACTGTACATAAGCAGCAACCCCTAGTGGTAGTGCATATTAGTGGGATGGGGGAAATCACAGCTGACATTACATACAGCTCCCCTTGTGGTAAAGCATATCACTGCTGTCATTTTCATACAGCGCCCCCTTGTGGTAATGTATATTACTGGAATAGAGGAGATTTCTGCAGACAATACAGGCAGCGCCTCCTTGTGGTAATGCATAACAGTGAGATGGGGATAACTGCTGTCATTACATACAGCACCCCCTTGAGGTAATGCATATTACTAGGATAGGATCACACTGTCACCCAAGTGCACCCACTTGCGGTAATGAATATCACTGCTGTCATTACAGAGAGCATAGCCTTGTGGTAATGCCTATTAGTGGTGTCATTACCTAAAATGCCTCCTTGTGGCTGTGTATATAATTGATGTCATTACATGGAGCACCCCCGTGTGGCTGTGTATATATTTGCTGTCATTACATTGAGCACCCCTTGTGGCTGTGTATATAATTGCTGTAATTACATGGAGCGCCCCCTTGTGGCTGTGTATAGAATTGCTGTCATTACATTTAGCACCCCATTGTAGCTGTGTATATAATTGCTGTCATTACATGGAGCGCCCCCTGGTGGATGTGGATATAATCGCTGTCATTACATGGAGCACCCCTTGGGGTGGTGTATATAACTGCTGTCATTACAATGAGCGCCCTCTTGTGGCTATGCAGTGTAACAGGAGACTCAAGACATGATTCCCAGACCCTCTAAGCTGGACAGAGGGCGGAGCTACGCGGACTCCTCCCAGCAGAGGGCGTGTCTACCCAGTTCATACGTACCCCCGTGCCCTGTACCGTCCCTGTAACCCCGGTGCTCACCTTTCCGGCCACCCGGCCGAGCCGCACAATGCCCAGCTTGAAGTCCGTCATGGTGGACAGCAGAGCGGAGAGGGGGAGGTAGAAACACGGCGCCGTCCCACCTCGTCAGCCCGCCGCCGGCGCCTCTCCCGCCTTCTCTCGTGTCACGTGACCGCCCGCGCGGTGGGAAATGGGGGGGGATCCTCGGGAGCCAACCGCCCCGAGCTCGCGCTGCAGCACCCGC
>WWET01000548.1:369931-382209 GCA_011038615.1 Limnodynastes dumerilii | reverse complement strand
CGGAGCGGATACTTCACAAAGCATGCTGGGAGTCCGTTTTAGAACCAAGAGAATCACAGGTTGGTCAAGCCTGGTATGTTTGCTAGATGCTACTTCATAACAAGGGCTATTTCCCTACCACTCATCCAGTTTTCACAGCAGAACAGAGACATTAAGGATCTATACGCGAGTATTGACATCATTCAAAGAGGCAGATTCCATTGAGCGTGATGTGCCTCCAGAATGGCACATTGTGCAAACTACCACAGCCCACAAAGGTGCAAGATAAAATAGGAGATGTTCAGCTACCATAATACGTGCACTTTGCATCTATTCCCATCAGATCAAATGAATCTGCACATGACATTTTCTGTACAATGATGTGACCAACCTGCTGTAAATTCTGCTTGTAGCCAGTGTTAAAGTTGTACACAGAATACTAAACCTTTTTATGCATGTGCTGAGTGTTCTATAATGTTAGTATGGAGCACTGGACCCCTCGTTCCTGATGAGTACAGCCTGAATAGCAGTAGTAACAGAGGCAAAAACCTTTATATCACAAGTAAACGCAACTCACCAAACCCAAAGGTCCGATTTTAGGGGCCAAAGCAGAGGTGGCTCCTACCTCCCCACCAGTGCATCTCAGGAACACTAAAAAGAGTAAGAGGAAAAGTTAAGCTTTAGTGCAGGAGACAAAACCCTGGGATAGAGAGTTGACTGGTGTCAATAGTTGTTCTCTATCTTACGGCACAGGGCAGATCACACACAGAGCCGTCCTGTTTCCTAAGATGAGGTTACTCTAAGCTCACCACTGGACCATACCAAGCCACACACAGGCTGCTACAGTGGCGGGTGGCTAAAGAATCACAGCGTCCCATCAATAAGGAACATGCTAGTGTGCAGGAATGACACTAAGGGCCCAATTTAATTGTCTGCAAAGCTTTCACACATTGACATTGTGGATTTTAATACATAACTCAGGCGCTTGTTAACAGCTGCACATTTTTCTGAGATGGGAAATGGCGCACCTCACGCTTTCACTCTTTGCTAACAATTGAATTGGGCCTTTATAAAATAGGTACAAGCAACTATTCCCATCTATTTGGGTACCTTACCACTGAACAAGTTGCACATAAAACTATGCACTGCAACTTTAAATACATATTAAATACTTGTAACCCTTCCTATTGATCCATTACATCCACTTAATTATCCAACAGCCCACAAGGCGCTATGCATAATATATTCATATGCCACAATATGGACCAATACATGGCACAAATGCCAAAGATTGCCCAACATTGCTTTAGCACATGCCGTAGAGCCATTCCCCAACACTTCAAGATCAGTTGCATATCATGTAGAGGGAACAGCTCTATGAATGTTAGAACCAAGACAGTCACCTAAAGCAATCATTTAAACAGGTCTCTATACAAAACTCTAGCAAATAAAGATTACACCTGCAACAGCTCATCGGAACACAACCCATTCCATCAGGTACACAAAACTCCATTCCTGAGCTTCCTACAGTCATTCACCAGGTTTTAATGATCTGAGACATTTCTCTGCCACACAGGTGGTTACTATAGTAACTGATGGCTACAAGACTGTTGTGTCCCTGGTGGAATGGGTCATTAATAATGGAGCTCCCCCTAGACAAGTGCCCACATGCAAAACACGTGGCTTAACACCCCAGACACTCACCATGGCATCAGAGCATCACCAGGCTGCAGACAAGGCATTAGCAACCTCTAGGCATGCGATCCACTATGGTAAATACGGTACAACTATAGCAGCCCCTGCACTACAGTAACTACGGCACATCCAATAAGGTTGCGATATTATAAGCACTACGGCCCTCCCTGCCCTACCACATGACTGGGCCCTGGGCCCCTAGAAGAAGTCACATTACCCCGAAGGCAAGTCCCGCGAGAGCCACGCGCCGGCCTCCAGCACCGCGGCCTTCCCTGGGTAGGGGAGCTCCGCTCGGCGGCTCACACCGCCTCAGCCAGTCACGTACCAACTTTAATCTCGGTTGGATCGAATTTAGGAGGCATGTCTGTGCAGGACTAGGGGGGTCCGCTTCTCTCAGGCCGGTTACGGTGTCGGATGAACCCGGATTCGGGACGACCGAAAGACAGTTGCACCTTCACCAGCTGGGAAGAGAAACGAGAAAGAGGGAGGTGCGAAGCGCATGCGCGGTTTATAAACGCCCCCCAATTCTCGCGAGAGGCAACGCCAGCCTATCCGCTCTCTCTCGTCCGCCATCTTACGTGTGGCTGGCGATCTCACCTGCTGCGAGCTTTGTTTTGAAAGTTTGCCACTAACTGCAGGCATCACGTCACAGAATAGTGTGGTATATTTATCAAATATATCACTTTTCACTAAAATAAAGGCGTTGCCTATAATAACCAATCAGATTCCATCTATCATTTTTTGCGAATTGTACTAGGTAAAATAATAGCTGGAATCTGATTGGTTGCTATGGGCCACACATCTTTTTTTGTATAACATAGAGACATTTGTTATCTATACGAACCACGAATCAACACTCTGTAAGACAATTCGTATTATGAAACACAAAATACCCCTCACACAGCTCATTTATCTCTATGTAATGTATCAGTAGGGTGAAGTATATCGGCCGACCGCAAGAGGGCGCTCGTCGACTGTTTGGGAGAGTTTCTAGTCACGTGACTCAGGGACCCGGAAGCGTACTGATGTCAATGGCTGCAGTGAATCTGCAAGAGGAAGGAGGACGGTAAGGGCGCCCCCTGTGTGTGTTCCTGGAGCAGTGAGTACCAGTACCCCACCTAGGGGCCCTTAGTCTATATTTATATATTACTGATATAGATTGCTGCTGGATCTCACTTACTGTTATATGTAGGACCCCAGCCCCATAACATAATACACAGTGATCACTGCAGTGATCAAGCAGAGCTAGGCAACAAGTACCAAATGCTCAGGAGAGCCACTGGTTGCCTATTTGTGTGTTTTTTTTTGTTTTTTTTAGTACATAGCCCCAGTGTTTATAATTCTGTAAGTAAATGGTGATAGTAATATTTATAGTATGTCATACACAGTATGTTTAGCTTCTGAAATCATGATCTCATTTTTTATTGATATCAGTGATAGTCTCTGAGCTTTCACCAGCATATTAACATCAATAATGGTCAACAGGCGGCCTTTTGAGGCGTCCCCAGCAGCGTCTTTCTGTGTTGCTGTCAGATGTTTGTTACAGGGTATAATGCAGCTACACACTATGCAGTATGCCTGGTTACCAACATAACACTACAGCTGCCAGGGATATCGCATAGTGATGACATATTATGGGCTAGACTTACTAAACTGCGGAAAACATGGAGATGTTGCCCATAGCAACCCATCAGATTCTAGCTGACATTTTCTAGTGTGCAATAGGAAGGCGAAAGCTAGAATCTTGTTGGTTGCTATGGGCAACGCCTCCATTTTCCCATTTCAGCAGTTTAGTAAATCTTTAAATAAATGGGACTATCACCCCTCTGCCCTAAATTCCTGAAATATAAGAATATCACGTGAAAGCGTTTATGGACTGTTTTGACTGCGTTCTGAAAAATCAGTCCTATACAATATGTGATATCAGCCTGATTATTTATAGTGTATCGTATAGTGTGTAGTCAGCTGGTGCAAACCCTACCCTAACTTTTGTGTTCGTTCCCACAGCCGTCCGTACGTTCATTGCGTATAAACGACGCTTAGCACGCCCATACTGTACAATTTAAATGGCTCCCCCCGCCTACATTCCTTAACTCCAGCGTCCGTACTAACTTCGTACTATACACACGCCCCGTCGTATGAAAAAACGCAAACTATATGGACGCCAGAATCGCCGCTACGAAAAGGTCTTTGGTGCGACCGGAAGTTGTCACTATGCACATGCGCAGTGCTTTTTTCTGCCGTTTTTACGCTTACGATCAGCGTTCGCTTGCCTGCGAGCGTAGGTCTGGATCAGGCCCATTGAATGTAATTTTTATTTTTACTTATTACTAAGGTTCAAAGATCATGTGCGGCCCTTAGGAGGGTTAAACGGCCATCTGATGATGTAGTCCTTAGACTGTGTGTTAGTGATGTTGACGTGTGTAACCCAAAGTAGCCCCAAGCCAGTGTTATATAACATTTTCTAAAGCCCAGAGTTTATATTGTCTTTCCAACTGTTCCTGGTTTATAATTAAATTCTGTTCCTCTGGGTAACCTGTTATTGGGTCTAACGTATAGAATTTTATATGTAAAAGTAGCAGTTTAGATCTACAAAGTATACTTGCATCAATCTGATATGTTCATGTATGTTGTTATGTTTAACTTTTTAACAGTTGTGATAATTATAAGGATATCCTAAATCTTAAACTAAATTGAGGGTCAAATAGGCTCTAGGGCCAGTATGGGTAAAATGTGGGCAGACAGAATAGGCAAAGTAGCACTTATCTGCTGTCATGTTCTATAGGCCAGATTTACTAAGCTGCGGCTTTGGAAAAGTGTAGATGTTGCCTATAGCAACCAATCAGAATCTAGCTGACATTCTCTAGTATAGGAAAGTGAAAGCTAGAATCTGATTGGTTGCTATCGGCAACATTTCCACTTTTAAAACCCTCAGCTTAGTAAATCTGGCCCTATGTCTGTGTATTTCGTTTGATAAGTTGGGAAGAATACCTGTGTCATTTCTCAGCAGTAATGCCCAGACATTGTAGGGCTCACTACCATTATAATGACATTTGCGTATGTAACTGCATGTATCAAAGTGAGAGAAGGTATTTGCTGCTTATTTGTACACAGTGATTGTGGAATCATTGTATAGTGTTTGTTGTGCAAACATATGCACATGAAAGGAATGTAGTTGTATGACTTATGCAAAGCACTTCCAGTCCAAGGACATTTTTTGGTGCCTGCTCAACAAAATTTTTTTACGCCCCTTTCGGTTTTAAGAGGTATGACACTGTCAACAAGGGGCTGGGTTGAGTGTGCAGTATAGTCACTTTGGGGTAGATCCAGAGCTACGTACGCTAGTGATTTTACGCTAGCCGCTATCGTAAAAGCGTCCATTAGTACTTACTGTGCATGTGCGGGGCAGATGTTACACAACGTAACTCAGTGTAAGGACCAGTCACGTATCTTCAGTGTAACTACATACGAAGGGGTGACGACACCTGTAATTACGCTTTGGAGGCGGGACTAGGCATTTAAATCGTACAGTGTGGGCGTGCTTAGCAGCGTAAGTACATGCTGCCTATACGTACGTCAGGAGTTACGCTGTGTAAAGTTATGGTAGGGTTCGGGAAGCGTAGAACGGCTAAAGTACGTACATGCGAGAGGAGCTCCTAGTAATTACGCTACGTGATGAACCGTAACTCTGGATCTGACCCTTTATGTGTACCCATGCTGTGTATTTTTCTTGTACTTAAGATGGAAAGTCAGTTCTTGCAGGTGTGAGTGGTTACAGAATGAGTGCCCAGTGCCTGTAGATCTGTCTGAACGTCTTGCTTGGCGGACCCCAGACCCCGTGTTGAGTTGGAATCATTTTCACGATTCATATATATAAGTTCAGTTTCCGGAAGCAAAGCTCTGAATCGTGTAGTGCAACAAGTGATTTGTATGAATGGTAATGAAATAATAATGTTGCTCCTGTTATAATAATTATTGTCCCGTGAGCGATCACGTATTATTGGCTTCTTAATATAATGAAAACAGAGGAGAAAGACTGAGGGCCAGATTTACTAAGCTGCGGCAAAAGAAAAGTAAAGATGTTGCCCATGGCAACCAATCAGATTTTAGCTCTCACTTTCCTGTTACATACTAGAGGATGTCAGCTAGAATCTGATTGGTTGCCATGGGCAACATCACCCCTTTTCCTTTCCTGCAGCTAATTAAATCTGGCCCTAAGTCTCTGAGAGCAGTCACTGAACGTTATTAACCACTTGAGCGCCACACTCTGGATTCTGCTTCTCCGCTTTAAAATTGTACCAAAAGACGAAACGCAGAGAAGGGGCTAGGATTTAAGAGGAATTCACAAAACAGATCGCCATGTGGTGTAAAATAAATGAGTAAATCATTCATAAACTAAAAACCATAAAAGACGAATGGGTTCAAAAGCAAAATTCAGATCTGGATGACCCAAAAGACTTCATAGTGACCAGTAAATAGAGTAAAGTCACATGGTTTTTATGCATTTTTGATACTGAATAATAATTTTGCCCCATAAGTTTATTGTCCCAAAAAATTGTCGCTATAGTTAATATAGTATAATTAGAGCAGCCATCATTTATATAATCAGTGTCACCTCCTATCTGCCAATGAAAAGCAGATCTAAAAAACAGTTGTTTTGATTGGTGTTCAATCAGATCTGACCAAACACACACACACACACACACACACACACACACACACACACACACGTGAGATAATAGGATGTTAGTGTATTATGCAATAGATTTTATTGTAATGACTACTTGCGATGTAATTGCAATGCAGAATTGAATTGTACGCCCCATAGACCAGTTCTGTTAGTCATTCTGTGTCACACATCCTTCTTGACCGGCTTTGACTTAATTTAAGTCATATGTGATCCTCTAATATATTGAACACCCAATATATATTTAATGGGGGGAAATTGGTGGTTTGTGTGGACAACAATGCCTTCAGTAACATTTAGGAACAAGAACCTGCTTTATCAAGAGTATTGAGTCAATATGAGGTTGTCATGACTAAATCTCCTCTACATGTAGCATATTATCCCTGGCTGTCAGTGAGAGGCTGTACTGGCTGTCTCTTCTCTATATGTACCATATTATCCCTGGCTGTCATTGAGACGCTGTGCTGTCTGTCTCTTCTCTATATGTAGCACGTTATCCCTGGCTGTCAGTGAGAGGCTGTACTGGCTGTATCTCCTCTATGTAGCACATTATTCCTGACTGTCAGTGAGAGGCTGTACTGGCTTTATCTGCTCTCTATGTAGCACCTTATCCCTGGCTGTCAGTGAGAGGCTGTGCTGGCTGTATCTCCTCTATATGTAGCACGTTATCCCTGGCTGTCAGTGAGAGGCTGTATTGGCTGTATCTCCTCTCTATGTAGCACGTTATCCCTGGCTGTCAGTATCAGGCTTCTCTGGCTGTATCTCCTCTCTATATGTAGCACATTGTTCCTGGCTGTCAGTGTCAGGCTTCTCTGGCTGTACATCCTTTGCCTTTGGCACATTATTCACGATTGCCTCCTCCTCTGCATCAGCTCTTCCCTCCAGTATGTGCCAGGGAGCGGTGACTTGCTATACAGGGCCTCCCAGAGCCGTGCGTTTCGTGACTTCCATATGTTGTGTTGCAGTAGACAGCGGTGCGAGATGCCTCTCTTCTTCAGGAAACAGAAGCAGAGCGGGGAGGCCAGGAAGCGGCTGGAATATCAGATGTGCCTGGTAAGACCCAAATGTCATCTTCACTGAGCGAAGTCTGCGTTTCATTTATGAGGCTGCAATACAGACGCTGCTGATCCCCTGCCAGGGAGTGACTTCATGCTGTGTGGTGCAGGACTCATAAGGGACGTAATAATTCCCTGCCTGCTGTGCAGTATAATGATCAGTGGAATTGAGATGATCAGCATTTGTAAGGAACCACGGTCTGGATTCACAGTTATGTAGTTTTCATCTTACGTACGTTGTTTTAAGAATTGAACTACTACGCATCCATCGTAGCTTATTTACGCTATCTACGTACCATTTCGTGTATAAATGATAAATTCACAACCATGGAAATAAAATAACCTATATTTCTCTTGCATTGTTACCAGGCCAAGGAAGCCGGAGCCGACGATATATTGGACATCTCAAAATGTGAATTATCAGAGGTAAATCATCCAGGCGCTCCTCATTATGTTGAGGTAACGCTGATTTTGGGCCTGAGAGGGGCGTGTCATGGGTGTGAGGGGTGTGGCCTACGCCGGCCCTGCCTATAATTGCGTACCTTCATGGAAACGGATCTCTGAATACGGCCCCTCCTCGCTGATATCTTCTTGTCCATTGTCTTTTTGTTCCAGACCCCCGATGCTGCTTTCTCCACCTGTCGGGTCTTGCAGAAGAAGGTCGGTGCCTCAGAACATACAACTCCTTTTTAAAATCTCTCTGGAGGACCTAGAGGCAGTACATGGCTCTCCAGTTACACTTGCATGTCACCTGATGTCAAGGGATGGTGGAGATTGTACAGTGCACAAAACCAAATCCTCCGCTCCCTAGATTCTGTCATGTGACTGTACGCATAGCGTGGGAAATGGAATTATAGATCTTCTGTATTTACAGGTTGGAGAAAGAAAATGAGGTGTTTAAGGGTTGGTCAAAGAGAGAGATTTTGAAAAGGAGATAATGAATGCTACAAAAATGAATTTCATATATGGTCATTGTACAATTGTAATAAATCTATGTGGGAGTGCTGCTAGAGCAAAGGATTCTGGGAAATTTGGTGTCTTAAGTACTGCGCAATCTAAAATCTGGTCTCTTTATAGGTTTTGATCCTTCATAGCAATTATTTAACTCAACTGGTCCCCAAGTCCTGCCAAATACTAGACTTAACCACCTTAAAGGTAAGGACAGAGTGATAATTTACCGATTTGGTACATTATCTTGGAAGTCACGGGGTTGAGTCGAGTGGATGGGGGGTTAGTTCTTGTAGGAAGCGTGTTTTTATTTGCCATATACTATACAGTAAATAAAAACATGTTTTTTATATGTCTGTTTAGGTCCTTGATCTTCACGACAACCAGATCACATCTCTTCCTGCCGACATTGGTCAGCTGACGTCTTTACGGGTAAAGTCACCTCTGTAGCCGATGCCCTTGGCGCTAGATCATACACTTGTAGTTTGTGGCTTGTGAGTAAACATATTATGATATGCCGTTACTTCTATGGAACACAATCTCTCTTCTGGAACACTATTACTGTAACTGTTCTGGAAAACTATTAGTTCTCTAGAACTCTGTTTCTGCTCTGGAACACTATCGCTGCTCTGGAACACTAACGCTGCTCTGGAACAGAACACTATCGCTGCGCTGGAACACTATCGCTGCGCTGGAACACTATCGCTGCTCTGGAACACTAACGCTGCTCTGGAACAGAACACTATCGCTGCTCTGGAACACTATCGCTGCTCTGGAACACTATTGCTGCTTTGGAACACTATTGCTGCTCTGGAGCAGAACACTATCGCTGCTCTGGAGCAGAACACTATCGCTGCTCTGGAACACGATCGCTGCTCTGGAACACGATCGCTGCTCTGGAACACGATCGCTGCTCTGAAACACGATCGCTGCTCTGAAACACGATCGCTGCTCTGAAACACGATCGCAGCTCTGGAACACGATCGCAGCTCTTGAACACTATCCCTTCTCTGGAACACTATCGCTGCTCTGGAACACTATCCCTTCTCTGGAACACTATCGCTGCTCTGGAACACTCTCCCTGCTCTGGAACACTATTGCTGCTCTGGAACACTATCGCTGCTCTGGAGCAGAACACTATTGCTGCGCTGGAACACTATTGCTGCGCTGGAACACTATTGCTGCGCTGGAACACTATCGCTGCTCTGGAACAGAACACTATCGCTGCTCTGGAGCAGAACACTATCGCTGCTCTGGAACACTATCGCTGCTCTGGAACACTATCGCTGCGCTGGAACACTATCGCTGCGCTGGAACACTATCGCTGTGCTGGAACACTATCGCTGCTCTGCAACAGAACACTATCGCTGCTCTGGAGCAGAACACTATCGCTTCTTTTCAGTTTTGGAACATGCTGCTGATGTTCTGGAACACAATTCTAGAGCACAGTTCTGTCATTTAGCACTTTTACCCTTACCGTTCTTGAGCTCCGTTGTGTTTGGTAATGCTGTAACCTGCAGCTGCGACTCTTGTAAATAATATTAATGTTCCGATCTTCCTCTTCCAGGTGCTAAATGTAGAGAGGAATGTGCTGCGCTCTCTCCCTGACTCCGTTGGAGACTTGGTCCAGCTTCAGACCCTCAATGTGAAAGGCAAGTGTCTGTGTCCGCAGTATTCTGAGGCTATGTAGCAGGATTACATTTATTATTGCTAGTCAATACACAATTATAAGCACATACGGAAGCCTGGATGGTCCACAGAGAGGGGGAACGTCTCTACTGTACATTGAGTGAGATAAAACACCCACTTGTCAACCTCTGTTGTAAAACGTTCATTCTGATTGGTCAGTAGGAATTCTCACGTAAATACCAGCCGCGTTTCAAACTTCCAGAAGACGTCGATGTGAATCCAGCATAATATCTGCTTTATTGAGTCCGCACTTAGTTACAGTCTGTGTTTGATGTCGCTTTTCTAGGGAATAAGCTGAAGCAGCTGCCGGTCACTATAGGTGGGCTTCGCTGTCTGCGCACCTTGAACGTCAGCGAAAACAGGCTGACCGAGCTTCCCCAGTCACTGGCCAATGTCCGAACCCTGGAGGTGAGCGATCATCGTTATTGTCTGATTCGATTCATTGATCTAGGCAATAATCATGTGTTTACCGAAATTGTATACTGCGCAGTCGTTTTTTAATATAATCTACGTATCTTTTCGGTCCATGAGAGCCTCATTTTGACCAGTCTGTTGTCTATTTTTTTTGCAGACTCTGTCTGTCGATGCCTCTGAGATGATGTATCCTCCAGCACCTGTGTGCAGCCAGGGCACAGAAGCCATCCAGCAGTTCCTGTGCAAGGGTAAACCTGTCCCCAGCGAGTAACCGTATCGCAGTGGATCTAGAGTGAAGCTGGACACAAGCTGTGTGTTGATTGGCTGAAATATTGTATGGTGTGTGGCATGGACCAATGTTGTCAGCACGATGTTCCCAATACACTCCTGCCGGTAATCACACCGTCACAGAGGCCTGAACTCTCTGACCACGACTTGGCCAATCGTAGAGGGATCTGTGCCGGGTGGTGGGGTGATTGCCTCAGTTATTGACCAGTGTGTGTGGCCTTTGATGTGATATCTCACGGGTCACCGCAGGTTTATATCTGTCGTTGGCAAGATGGCGGAGTGTGCGACCAGCTTTCCATAGAAACCTAGAAAGTGACGGCAGATAAGAGCCACACGGACCCTCTCCGTGGGAGAAAGGGGACTACAGGGCCCGGAGGAGAAGGGGGGGGGACGACTAAGCTGTCAAAGGCTGGCACTGAGCGATCGCTGGCCCTGCAAGAGAGCGATTCGGGCCCTGTCTCTTTGCTGTGGGGCTGGAGTCTGGAATCTGTCCCTGCCAATGCGTAGATTACAGTCTGGGGACCGGATCCAGATATAAGGTCAAGTGCCATACGTTCTCCTCCGCCATGGAGGATCCTAACTTTGGCATGTGCGAGGCCAGTGCACGCCCCCTGCGCTCCTCTGGCTCGGATGGGCGTTTGTGCTTGCAGAAACCCAAAAACAAACATACAGAATGGCGGATCGCGTGTTAGCGCTTTGGATCCACCCTTACTTGTGCGATCACCATTCCAGATCCCACTCACAATGCGTATTGCAATCACATAGTGTCACGGCCTGCCACGCACGTGAATCGAGCGCAGCATTGGCCAGCTGCGTTCCAATGCGCAATCCGCGGTACTGCGTGTGGACATTACAAACTGACAGGCGACTTAGGTACATAGAGCATGCGACACGTCTCTTTTTATTCATTCTGGATTATTCTTGGTTATTTTTTTTTATTGTATTTATTTAGTTTTTTTTTTTGCTGTTGCTTCCAGTTTATGTGTGTGTTACATAGGCCCTGATTCAGAGATTGAAAATAAGAACTTAAAGTTACACCTGGGCTAAACCATGTTGATTTCAGGGGAGTCAAATTTCATTTGTTGCAACAGTATTATAGTTAAAAGGTGATGTTTCCCAGCTCAAGTCTAATTAGCAGTTTAAAAGTGAAGCTGATCAGGTATCTGTGTGCAATAAGTAAAAGCAAAGCATTCTCCCTGCATGCACAGAATAAAATTAACTTGACTCCCCCTGAAATCAACATGGTTTAGCCCAGGTGTAACTTCAAGTTCTTATTTTCAATCTCTGAATCAGGGCCTATGTAACACACACATAAACTGGAAGCAACAGCAAAAAAAAAAACTAAATAAATACAATAAAAAAAAATAACCAAGAATAATCCAGAATGAATAAAAAGAGACGTGTCGCATGCTCTATGTACCTAAGTCGCCTGTCAGTTTGTAATGTCCACACGCAGTACCGCGGATTGCGCATTGGAACGCAGCTGGCCAATGCTGCGCTCGATTCACGTGCGTGGCGGGCCG
>WWET01000548.1:356618-367332 GCA_011038615.1 Limnodynastes dumerilii | reverse complement strand
GGCGGCGCGGCGGGTTAGGCCAGTTATGAATACTGTATAGGAGGAGGCTTCAGCTGGCGTAACAGCGTGTATTTATGCCGGCCACAGGGGGCAGTGCACACCGATACGCTGGGCCTTGCACAGCGCAGGTGAGCGTATTTACACACTGTAGAGGAGGAGGCTTCAGCCGGCGTAACAGCGTGTATTTATGCCGGCCACAGGGGGCAGTGCACACCGATACGCTGGGCCTTAGTATGCACAGCGCATCGGCAGATCTCTGGATCAGGCCCCCTGTGTACACTCCCCCAGGCTTACACTGT
Organism: Limnodynastes dumerilii; assembly: GCA_011038615.1. Taxonomy (NCBI): domain Eukaryota; kingdom Metazoa; phylum Chordata; class Amphibia; order Anura; family Limnodynastidae; genus Limnodynastes; species Limnodynastes dumerilii. The sequence continues at coordinate 367,033 of WWET01000548.1, read as the reverse complement.
GTACCGGGTTGTCCAGATGCCTGTGTGCTCCGTGCATCTCGCTGTGCTGGACACTGCCTTATACTGACATTGATTTTCATTTATCTCTGATTAACTTGCAGACAGAAGCAAAGTTCCTCCATACTAAAGTCCCTGGAGGATGAAAGGTAAGGTTATAATATATACTATGCAAGTCACCCTATGTCCCGTTACAGGCTGTAGATGCCTTATCCACGTATTATTATTCCTTCATTCAGAACGACAAAGCAACACACATTACACACACACAAAGACGCTGACACACACTCGTTACACACTGACACACACTCGTTACACACTGACACACACACAAAGACGCTGACACACACACAAAGACGCTGACACACACTCGCTACACACTGACACACACACAAAGACGCTGACACACTCTCGTTACACACTGACACAAATTCCAGCGTCCATACAGACAGCGCCCTGGTTGTGGATGGAACCTATATCCCGGAGCCAGAGTTACTAAGCTGCAGGAATGGAAAAGTGAAGATGTTGCCCGTAGCAACCAATCAGATTCTAACTGACATAAACTTCCCATGTCTGAGGACCAGACCACGATCCCCAACACTCCCAATAAAACATGACACAATAACTGAGACTGACAACTTCTTAGGGGTCAATGAAATGATATTTATTGGATGGAATTTTTATGAAGGGGAATTTATTTAGATTTGATTATATGAATTATTTACTGCTAAATATAGATGGGGGCAACATAAGCAAGGTAAGTACAAACAATACATGATGACATAATACATCGCTCCACCCAAATGCTATAAACGGGCAGGTTCACTCGAACCAAGCCCGTTTTTAAGGACGAGACCTCCCCCACACCCCCCCGGGGATTATAAGCCTACACTGACATCACTACTCCTCCCCGCACTGGACCCAATAGGGAGTTTGGGGGTCGTGCCTGGTCCCAGACAGGGAGTTTAAGCTCCCTCAAGCTTAATTAAGCCCCCACTCCTCCTCTTATAGAATGTAATGGGAAAACTAGTATCTGATTGGTTGCTTTGGGCAACGTCTCCACTTTTGCGTTCCCGTAGCCCCTGGACTGCTATGCAGTAATGATGATGATACATGGTCAGGAAATGTTGTGTTTTGCAGGATTAAGATGGAGCAGCTGATGGCCATAACGCAGGAAGAGGCGGACAACCTGCGGCAGAAGGAAGTGGCATGTATGTACTGCGCCTGTTACTGAGATAGAGGCCCGGACGTATTGCACATACATCCTTAATTTGCCGATCGTAGCTACTACGCATGCATGGTAACTTTTACGTAATCTACGCAACGAAACGATACGTAGATTACGTAGAATAGTTCATACGCATGCGTGGTAGCTAGTGTCGGCAAATTAAGGGCGTGTGTTCAATACCTCCGGGGTTGTGAATCCGAGCCAGAGGGTTTACAGTTGTAGGTTGGTGAACCAGATAGCGGATGTTATCACATGGGAAGAATGCTGCGCGTTTGCTCATGAGCTTTAAACGACAACACCGTCTGGTCAAGGTGTGGTGAAACAAGCTTTATAGAGCAAGATGATAGAGAACAGTGACAATAATCCCAGGTCCCTCTAGTAGTAGTAAGATGTAAAGGCAGACAGATGAGTCAGATGCAGGCTGTATAGGGAGAGGAATTAGTATTAGAAGGGAAGTAGTGATGCCTCTTTATAGGTCATTGGTGCGGCCTCACCTGGAATACTGGGGTCAGTGCTGGAGCCGTATCTCCAGAAGGACATAAATACATTAGAGACTGTGCAAAGAAGAACTACAATGGTGCATGGCCTGTGTCACACACCATACAGAGACAGACTAGAGGAAGTAACATGTATAGCTTGGAGCAGAGAAGAGCAACTAACATGGTGCATGGCCTGTGTCACACCATACAGAGACAGACTAGAGGAAGTACCATGTATAGCTTGGAGCAGAGAAGGGCCAGGGGGGATATGATAGCAGCTTTCACACATATCAAGGGGTGTAACCAGGTACAGGAAGGGGCTTCATAGAAAATAGGAGATGTATTGGAACACGAGGGCATGAATATAAACTGGAGGGTGGCAGATTCAAAGGAAATGTGCAGAAAAATGACGTTACTGAGAGGGTGATAGATAAGTGGAATAATCTCACATCTGAGGGGGTAGAGGTGACACAGTGTAAACATGTTTGGGATAAATATAAGGATATTTTAAATCTGAAACTAAATTGAGGGTAAATAGGGTCTATGGTCAGTATAGTTTTAACTAAACAGCTGGTCAGACTGGATGGGCCGCGTGGCTCTTATCTGCCGTCACTTTCTATGTGTCTATGTATCCAGTCTATAAATGGCCTCCTGTTACATCAGTCCTGGATCTGTCACATTACAATAACAGGACCAGCTCAGTGTGCCCAGAATATTTGTGGTAAGCCGTCCCTGTCTTTGCGCCGGCCCTCGCGGACTCCTCCTTATGTCCAATACATGACGCCCCGCTCATAACGCTTGTCCCCCTTCTCTCCAGCCGCCATGCAGCAGATGCTGACCGAGAGCTGCAAGAACCGATTCCTGCAGATGGCCTACGAGTCCCGGCGCCAGGAGATGGTCTATCAGACGTGTTCCAGGTGAGATGGAAAAAGCCAGATCCTACAGCAGCTGTCAATGATTGCGGACATGTCCCTTATAAGTCACATAATAACAGGGAAGACGCTCTGCTCTGATAATTATTACGTGTGTTGTCCATAAATGCAAATGGGACGTCCGTCAATGATTTGCTGTAGGGTCCTCCGAGCAGCACATTTGGAGATTCAGGATGTGCTATTTGTCTGTTCTCATGTTGTCCCTGGAGGTGACAGCCGTGCAATGGCTTACTGCTTAGTTAGGACAAGGACAAGGTCACATGTAGGTCATATGATGTGGGCCAGACCGTGCTTACGCAATTCACGTACAGAAATGGTAGGTAGATAGCGTAAGTAAACTACGACACATGCTCAATTAAAACAACGTACGGAAGACGGAAACTACAGAACGGTGAATCCGGACCTTCCCTTCCTCTTTGCAGTATGACAGGCAGTCATCGTGTCCTCTCTCATTAGACGTTTATGGGGCTTGCAATGCGATGATAGGATACAAGCAGAAATATGGCTCCCGCTCCACAACACAGACACTTTGTATGGTGTGAAATGGGCTCTTCGATACCCCCACAGTGACTGGCATTCAGATGCGTCCAGCAGGGCATTGGGAACTTAGATATACGCACAGGTCTGTATCTAACACTGTGTACGGGAATTATATGGATATTTACCTAGGTTAGGTTAGGCTGCGGGATGGTTAGGGTTAGGCTGCAGAGAGGGGACGGTGAAGGCTGGGCTAGAGGATGGGATTGTTAGGGTTAGACTGTGGAGAGAGGGCGGTGAAGGTCAGGTTGTAGGATGGGGATTGTTAGGGTTAGGCTGCAGAGAGGGGACAGTTAGGTTAGGCTGCGTGATGGTTAGGGTTAGGCTGCAGAGAGGGGACGGTGAAGGTTAGGCTAGAGGATGGGATTGTTAGGGTTAGCTTTTGTGGGATGTTTATAATTAGGGTGAAGAAAACAGTACCTGTCACCTTTGGAATCTTGGAAGACCCACCAGCGGAAACGTCGCTGTCTTGTTGGGAACTGCTGGGAAATGACCAGTCCTCATTTGATTACCAGAAACTCTTCTGCCACCCTACAGATCATCACAGCAGCAACTGCTCCCATCTACATCAGGCCCTGTCTTTAGAGGAGAACATACAATAAATAGGGCTCCCCCCCGAACTTCTTGTCACTCTTATGCAGCCGGTTGCTGAGTTAGGACATGACGTGGTTCTCTAACAAAGTATCAGAGTGTACTTCAATAGGCCAGTGACATCACAGCAGCTCACATGACTGCATCCTCACAGCAGCTCACATGACTGCATCCTCATTTATTTTGATATTTCTCTGTTTAATGGAGGGAGAGAAATAGAGCCAGGAGAGGGGCATGTTGTTGCCATGTATATTCATCACTGTATTTGATCTATTTTTGTCGTTGGCAGCCTGGCTGAAATGGATCGCAAGCTGCAGCAAATCCAGACCTGGCAGCAGATGGACCAGAGCAAAGCCATCAGCCAGATCCTGCAGGAGGTACATAGGTGACATTACTTATATACACCGACGCTCTCCGCTCCTTTGTTTTCACGGTAATCGCGATCAAATGTCAACTCTTTCGCCTCCAGTCGATAATCCAGAAAGCCGCCTTTGAGGCCCTGCAGCTGAAAAAAGACCTCATGCACCGACAGATACGGGAACAGGTGGGTGTGACCGGGGGGGGAGAGGGGGGTTAGTTTTTTAGGGATGGGCGGTTGGGGGTTGTTTATCAGTATTTGCCCCATGCACCTCACTGGGGCTGTCGATCAGTGAAATGGATCTGAATAAAAGGAACGTTTGTGGCGGTGATGAGACGCGGGGTGCGCTGTACCTCCTGACTCAGGAATGTCACGGGTTCCTATTGGCCCACAGTGCGGCTGCTCAGGCACAATGTGTGCGACACGATCGACCGTCGATTTAAAACAGCATTTCATGTGGTTGGGGCGACAATTTGGTGCTTACAAAAGGCAAGGTTGTATAATTCCAGCTAATTACTACGACCGTCACTTTCTCCCTAATTATTTACACCGTTCATTCTGTCGCATTCGCTTTGCGGTTTTGCCCTCGTAAGTCTTTAATAAAATTGCGCCTGTACTGTACCTTGTCCTATTAAGCCCCGCCCACTTGCAGACCTCCCCTCTTCTGGCCGTGTAATGAGTCATAAATCTGCGTCTGGAAACGCTCGTATTTTGGCACTACACATGCGTAACGTATCTAGATCCTCGTATCTGGAGTGGGACGGCCCGCCATACGTTTTGTATGTATGCATGGTGGACGGAGGGGGGTTTGCATGCGCCACCGCATTCAGGGCCGTATTCAGAGATCCGTTTCCTTGAATCAATGAAATGGATCTGAATAAAAGGAACGTTTGTGGCGGTGATGAGACGCGGGGTGCGCTGTACCTCCTGACTCAGGAATGTCACGGGTTCCTATTGGCCCACAGTGCGGCTGCTCAGGCACAATGTGTGCGACACGATCGACCGTCGATTTAAAACAGCATTTCATGTGGTTGGGGCGACAATTTGGTGCTTACAAAAGGCAAGGTTGTATAATTCCAGCTAATTACTACGACCGTCACTTTCTCCCTAATTATTTACACCGTTCATTCTGTCGCATTCGCTTTGCGGTTTTGCCCTCGTAAGTCTTTAATAAAATTGCGCCTGTACTGTACCTTGTCCTATTAAGCCCCGCCCACTTGCAGACCTCCCCTCTTCTGGCCGTGTAATGAGTCATAAATCTGCGTCTGGAAAACGCTCGTATTTTTGCACCACGCATGCGTAACGTATCTGGATCTGGGGTGGGACGGCCCGCCATATGTTTTGTATGTATGCATGGTGGACGGGGGGGATTTGCATGCGCCACCGCCAACCCCACGTTTTAGAAACACACACTTAGAGATCCGTTTCCATGAAGGTACACAATTATACGCACGGCCGGTGCAGGCCACACCCATGACACGCCCCTCTCTCGGCCGTGCTGTCAGTAACTTCCGTCTCCATAGACCGCTTGTAACTTTCCGTGAGCAGTTGCGTGCGCGTGTCCTCTGTACGAGCGATTCAGGTTAGTCGCGCCAAATGCCTTCATTTAAATGCATCCTCTGCCCATTTTTATTTAAATTTTCACGTGCGTATTTTTCCGTCGCCTCTCCAGACCTATGTACCCACGTGCGATTCACAATTCACAAGTCCGTCCGTGAGGCACTTACGCGCGTATAGTCTACGTTAACTACGTAAAATAAGTTACTACGCATGCGCAGTCGAAACGTACAAAAAATACGCACGCAACTCGCCGTGAAAATACGGTCTTTAATGTGAGAGGATTATCAGGATGTCCTCGTAAAAAAATTAATTAACGCTGAAGGAGAAAAGACGAGCGCCCCTTAGCCCTGAACTGGTTACTAACCTAACATAACATATTAACTTACTGGCACCTTCATCGTCCAGGCGGCCGTGCCTCTCACACGCCCCTAAACACGCCACTGTGTGCAATCAAGTGAAGCCACGCGTGGACATTCTTCTATCCTTGCTCTAATGCAGCGTTAGATGGCAAATCTCCAAAGCTCAAACAAGGGATTTTCATCCGATATTGATACCTGTAACACTTTCCCAATGGCTGAAAGCCCTGAGGAGGGAGGATGCCGATTTATGCTTACTCACCGACGCGTTTTACCGCCCAATCTGTGAATATCGTGTCCCATAACTCTTTGCTCAAACAATCGTGCCATCATGGATTTTATTATTATTTAAGTCGTTTTTTATTGATTATTTTTAAAAGGTTGACAATAAACCACAAACATAACAGCGGTCTGGATTCACAGTTACGTACATAAGATGAAAACTACGTTACTGTGAATCCGGATCAACAGGAGGAAAACCCCGCATTATATTCCAAAACTAGGGCTAGTGACTCTTAACTTAGCCTGCAGTCCCAACCCATCTTATATCACAGCCAAACAGTACTCAGATTGTGAAAACCATTGACATAATATCGTGCACATTACTAGAATAAAATAGCAACGCACAGGTCTGAGTGGAGAATAAGTTGGGTAACGTAAAAGTACATTTGATAGGTTATACATTACAATGGGCCTGATCCAGAACTACACTTCGACGCGATTTTACACGTGGCGGAGACGTAAAATCGCAGTTTAGAATGCACTGCGCATGCGCACCATAGAAAATACGCACATTCACGTAGCGTAATTGTGAACGTATGGGACATTCACGTATGTGTCACGTAAATACTTATGTGTGGGCGTGCCAATTTTACGTGAGTCAACAATACGTTCGATTTACGTGAAGTAGGTGGAGGTTTGTATGTAAAGTGTAGGTTGGATGGGTTTGTATGTAAAGTGTACAGTATGGGCGTGCTAAGCCGCGTACGTTCACGTAGTCTATACGTCCGTTCGCGGACGTACGCGGTTACGTGAGAAAAAGTTAAGGTAGGGTTTGGGAAGCGTATCCTGACAAAATACGTCCGTGCAAGGGGTGTGCCGAGGGGAGTGTAGCGAACTTACGTGCACGAAATACGCTCCGCGAATAAACGTACGGCAAACGTAGTTCTGGATCTGCCCCAATGTTCTATAACAAAGCAAGGAGGACTGTGCCATAAATCAGGTTCTACACCAGCCATGATCAAACAGGAGCAACGAGAGTTATGAAAAATGAAAGGGGGAGGGGCTAATTAAGTATCGCCATCTGAGCCAATCCCGTGCCTAGAATTATACCATCTTGCCCAGATCTTATGGAATATATGAAGGGCTTTGCGTTGCGTTTATAGGTATTTTTTCGTGTTTAACCATATCATTTACTAACGCTATCAACATAGATTTAAATATTTATTCGGCCATACGGGCCTATCTGCAGAATCCTTGGACAGACTTTCGGGAGTGCGTACACACTTCAGAAATGAGATATACCCGAATCACATGATCGTGGACGCGACTTAATGTTGTTGTGTAATGTTATGCTCCATAGTGTACAGATCACAATATGAAATGCTGTTTTATGACGATTGTCTCGACTTTGTATTAAATACATGGAACAGGATACAATCTCCATCACGCTACCCATCCTCTCAGCATGTGATGAGCTTTCATCCTCTGCCTGGCTTTGCTATTTTTATTTTTTATTTATTTGACATGATTTTTTTTATTATAACTTTTTCTGTTTTTGTATCACCCTTTTATTTCCCATTATTGGGGAGAGTTGGCACGTATAGTGTAACGTTAACGGTGCCAGGGAGCTTTCTGGTGGTATAGATGCTGCCAGGGAGCTATCTGGTGGTATAGATGCTTACTTAGCGTGACGATTCAGGTACGCCCGCCCGGTACATTACTTCCCTGGCGTCTCTTCAGAGCATGGCGGACAAGCCGAGGTTTCTTAGCATGAAGACAAGTTGCTCAGACTGCATGTTGCTCTATAGACGCAGCACCTACGTTATCCGTATATATAAAAATATCAATGTTACCGTTTTGGTAGGGTTTAGTGCTTTTCACAGGGCAACAAATACTAAGAATCTTTTTTTTTAAGCACTGTCACTGGTTTGTATTGAAAATGAACGTTTCAGCTGATTCCCTCTCCCCTTCCCGGGTGAAAAAAACAAAAAAAATTATATTTAAATAGATTTTTCTCCCCCAATAATATAATATGTGCGATACATATGGTCATAGGTAGAGGCGATAGATTTTAGGGGCCGTATTCAGAGATCCGTTTTCACGTCGAGGTGCCTGCATATTTTTAGGTACATTTTAACAGCACAGGCGTAGTTACTTTTTTTTTTTTTACGTAAGTTACTTAGAATATACGCACGTGAGTGCTTTAGGTGCGGACATGTGAATCGCACTTGGGGACATATATACGGAGGGGAGTCTGTGATTGCACGGCCGGGAGAGGGGGGTGTCGAGGGTGTTGGTGGGTGTTGCCTTGCTACGTGAGTGCTTAAAAACGCGCACGTAGTAAATACGGATCTGTGAATACGGCCTGGGTGCCTTACTCACCGTCATGTTGTGCATTGAGACGTTTAAAATCATTTAAACACTGTGATTGCTTTAGATTGCGTATAACTGACGTCCTTTAGCAACATCTGTTACCGATGAACAAATCAGTTCATATTGACATATATTGCACTATATTCACAGCATATCTGTCAAAAATGTCAGTGTTTCTTTGAGTAATTCTCATAAAGCCGTTACTTACGATGATCGGTAACTATTTCAGTGATCTGGCCTACTAGAAATACTCATTTTATAGAGACAACTTTATTTTTCATTAATATCTTACCCGTAAGCCAGCGAGGGATTCATATTGCAGTGTTAGAAGGACTTCTGTAATAGCAACAAGCAATAATCAGAGTTTTATTCCCCAGGTGTAAAATGCTATTAAGTGTTCCTTTATATTAAATCAGCTCTGTATTTGATTTCCTTTTGCCTGGATATAACGTTGCCAGCCCCAAATAAGCCTAATATTTGTGCGCATTAATGCTCTGTCACGGTGGATAAATGGTTAAGACCCATTATATCAGACACCCCTATTAGTGATATGCTTGTGCTTGTTAATATTAAAATTGAACAATAAGCCCCGACATTACTTGAAATGATGTCTTTATAGATTGTGGGCTGAGTTGCTTAAAAAAAATATTTCATTTTGCTGTTTCTTTAAGCAAACGTGCAATAGATTTGACTTGCGTATATTCCGGGGTCATCCAATCCATATATAAAGGCAAAACACTCATTTCAGACCTCACAGCCAATCAGATTGGAGAGACACTTCCTGGTATTTAAAGCACACGCTATAGTGTGTGGGGATTTAGACATCGCTGATGTCAATTGCGCGGCTTGGCCATATTGGGGGAAGCGGCTAATTATGTCCCACTTTTGCCAGCACTGAGAGGTGTTACTAATGGGTGGGTGCTGGCAAATAGCATACGGACGTGTTTATTGTAGGTTACTTAGGTTTTTAGCTAGTTGTGTTAAGGATATACTTCAATGTATTGTTTAATCATAGTACGTTAGGGCCGTATTCAGAGATCCGTTTTTTTTCTCTGGTTTCCGTGCGTATTTTTAGGTACGTTTAAACTGCGCATACGAGGTAACTTTTTATAGGCTGTTCACATAGACTATACGCGCGAAAGTGCCTCATGGACGGACCTGTGAATCGCACGTGGGTAAATACGCGCGGAACTCTCACGGAAAAATACGCACAGAGGAATTTATATAGAAAGGGGCGGGGGGAGGTGAAGGAATTGGCCACGGAAAGTTACAGCTGGTCTATGGAGGCGGAAGTTTCCGTGGACACGGATTAGCAAGGGGAGTGACTGGGGTTTTGGTGGGTGTAACTTGCTCCGTCCGTGCGTATATTTGCGATCCAAACACCAGACGGATCTCTGAATACGGCCCTTAATGATTATTGTTCGTTCAGCTCAATGCTTACTTTTGTCGGTCTGTATACAGGAGGTCAGCATAACGGTGATCTTCTCCAGAGTGATTTATAAGGCCTGGCCAACCTGTCTCTCTCCAGGTGTTGTGAAACTACCAGTCCCAGAATGCTTTTCCAGGTCTCTGCCAGGCCTATGGAGTTAAAGCATGCTGGGAGTCGTAGTTTCACAACACCTGGATAGGCCAGACCTTACACAATTCCGTTAGCCTATGAGAAACTCTGGTATTGAATAGGCTCCTTATGGGGGTGTTTTCATATCTATGCATTTCATTGTTGCAGTCTGAGTGTGTTCTGCAATGGATTCTCTGTATATAGATATATATATATATATATAT
>WWET01000548.1:325568-348611 GCA_011038615.1 Limnodynastes dumerilii | reverse complement strand
GCCCAAATCTCTGGATGCCGTGTGGCCGCATGAACCGGAGGCCGCCTCCCCCGGAGCCGACCAGCGCACTCCGACTGCCCCCATACTGCCCTTATCAGAAGTGACTAACAGGAACTCAGAGTGTGTGGTGTGCATGGAGGAGGAGGTAAGACCCATGGCATCGGGTTCTGTACCCGTACGGCCAATACAGGGAGTGTCTGCGCTGGGTGCGAATGATTTTTAGATTGCCGATTCTAATATTGCCTATAGATTTAATTGTCCTCTTCAGTGATCACTTTAACGCCTCGGTGGGCATCTATGGCATCCGAAATGCCACAGGCAGACTTTAATAACATTGTTATTTGGATTTTTATGCTGGAGACCCTCTTGATGTCATTTTTGTCTTTCCCACATACAATGAGTGCCGTGCGTCCCATTAGTTCTGTCCACTGACTGTTCATGCAGTTCATGGTCCACTATCCTTGTGTGCTGATTGGTCAGCATAAGATCCCTTCTGCCCGCATTATGATTGGCTCAAATGGTTTGATGGTGTTTATTGCAGCTGTCATCCTATATGAACTACAAGGCCCAGAAGGCAGCCTGGCTATGCAGAACTTCCTTCCTCTTCCCTTCCTGTGCAGGCTGTATGTATACAGGGCCGCCATCAGGAGGGGGCTGCCGGGACATTGGTCTCAGGCCTGGAGAGAGGCGCCGATACTCCCCTTATCTCTCCAGCAGCTGGACCAGGCTGCCCATCGGCGAACGAGGATGTATTCCCCCATATTTATATGACCCCCTTAGTGACTGATTCCTAGTTATACAGTAAGCAAGCTGGACTATGGCTCCGCCCACAACATGGCCGCCCAAGTCTTCCATAACGCTCTTCTTGCCTTGTCTTTCAGGCTCAGTCGATATTCCTGCCCTGCGGGCACGTGTGCTGCTGCACCAACTGCGGGGATGCCCTCCAAACATGCCCCCTGTGCCGCCGAGACATCACCCAACGCATCCGGATCTACCACAGCACTTAAGAGAGATGAAGAAGGATGGAGCGACTGCCCATCCCCCAATGAAGGAGCCAGAGTACCCTGTGTTTTGGGGTTTTTTTTTGGAAATGGGTCTGTGGCATATATTTACCGCTCTGTGGACGAGCTGCCACAAAGACTCCCCCCTCCCAATGTACCACCCGTGATGCTTGTTAGTGTGCACTTCCTGTGTGCCCCCCAGTGGATATCCCCGGTATTGCAGAGATGTACACCAACATTCCTGTAGCCACATCCATGTCATGCAGAATAGATATTCAGTATCTGTATACCCATTCCTCCGACATCCACTATGCTGCTGTGTTACTGATGCAGAGTATCTCAGGTGTGACCGGCATGTCTCTGCTCCATATAGACAGTGGGCTGTGTTTAGGGATACTGAGTATGTCAGGGGGTGGGGGGTGGGTATATATAGCTTGGGGATTAGCGTTGTTTTTCTACATGTTATTTCTCATGTACATACACGATGGGTTAATTTATTGTGTTATATGACGGTGCATTCTTCTGTACCTTCATAGGTTTGTGCAGAGCATTTGCACAGTCTCCTGCTCTCTAGTATCGCTGGGTATAGTTTACATGACCAGACTGTGCGGTGATGGTAGCAAGTCACACAAAGCTACATTTTATTTTGGACACCCTCATTGCTGCAACGCCCCCTCCATGAGACAGACAGCAGGACTTACTCAGAGGCTGAAATGTGAGGAGGACAAATTGATTGTATTTTTCTTTTCTTAAAGCTCACAAAAACTTTAAAAAAAAATATTTATCATTTTAAACTGTGAATTAGAGTTTAGCTTTGAAGTTTCCCCTCTCAACTCTAATTCGGATTCCATGGTCTTTAGTGTCTCCCGTTGCAGTTTATTTTGTGTCTGTGTACATTGAGCCCTGGCTTCAGCCCAGTTTTTCTTACCCCTAAGTCAGCATGAGGCCTTTGGTCTGGAAGACAGGATTAATGTGTGATTACAGGATTAATGAAGCCTTTCAATGAATAAATAAGAGAACAGAACAATCTAGAGCCTGGAAGTCATGGCAGAGCAAGCTCAGACCTTGGGCGTTCATTAATTTATGTATTTTTCAGTTATTATGTCCCTATTATTAGTGTATTAGATTCTGTAATGAGCCTTGAAAAATGGCTGCTTGGGAAAAAACACAGAGGCAGCCATTTTGTGCTCTGTTTGATTATGTATAAGCAGCCAATCAATACATAAGAACTGTGGACCTTTTAGGTGCGTGTATTTAAGAAAGGATATACTGCGCTTGCAGAGTACCTTCATATACGCGATTTACATAGGACTTAAGAACGGGGCGGCTCTGAATCACCATTATGAACCTATTTCCTCAAGGTTCGTAATGACTTAAGAATGAAGGGGTGCGCTGGGAAAACTTAAGAACGAAGAAATAAGAGTGGGTGAGGGGAGGCATTTAAATGAGGAAATCTGGGCGCGGTTAGGCAAAAACGTTACTAATTAGCCGCCCTACGCACACAACTATGTACCTAAAGATAAGGTAGCCCTATGGCATTGGCAAGCCGGTTAAGAAGCTGAAAATCAGGGGCATGTTCGGGGAAGTCTCCTCGCTACTTTTTGTGTATAATTAAGAACCTAAATCATTCTTAAATGTGAACACAGTCCTGTGTAGCTTATCTGAGCCATATGATAAAACTCCCCGACTTCTCTTCTTATAAACAGTATTTCAAGCCACAGCATGGCTGCTTCCCCAATGTGTAGCACAACAGAGACTCCATTTTGTCGGAGCCCAGTTGTCACTTTTCTTATGTTTTTTTTCTAAACCGGTTACAATGGCGGCAGTGACCCTCATTGCCAATATAAGATCACATCACATCACAATATTCTACCTGACTGGTGTCGAACTAACGACCCTGTCCTATAGAGGAAAGTCCATGAATTAAATCTGTCGGCATTTTAGCCACGGCAGGTTAATCATCGGCTTTCCAACCGTCTGAGTTCCAAACCTCACTCTTCAAAACACTACTGTTGTCTTGTGAGAGAATGGGTTAAAGGGCTTTGTTACCCGGTTACATGTGACTCTATATGGTAATCTATTAACTTGTTTGCATGTTGTCATATATGTAAACGGCCTGTTTGCACTGTCCGTAATTTTCCTCCTGTCTGTAGTTAGAATGAATGTGAACGTTTTAGGGGCAAAAGTATAAAGCCGCTGTACTGTGAAACGCGTGTTGGTGTCAGACAGGGGCGTCTTTTTATATATCCAACACACCTTGAACCCTCTAGATTAGAGATTCTCAACTATTATAATTATTATTATTATTATTATTTTTAGTATTAGCTACCTATTAGGAAAGTTGTCATATATGTAAACGGCCTGTTTGCACTGTCCGTAATTTTCCTCGTGTCTGTAGTTAGAATGAGTGTGAACGTTTTAGGGGCAAACGTATAAAGCCGCTGTACTGTGAAACGCGTGTTGGTGTCAGACAAGGGCGTCTTTTTATATATCCAACACACCTTGAACGCTCTAGATTAGAGATTCTCAACTATTATAATTATTATTATTATTTTTAATATTAGCTACCTATTAGGAAATTAGTATTATTGTGCAATCCTATTATATTTCCGTTACCCTCCTTCAATTCTGTTATTCAGCTCCATTAACAGCAATGGGGTAGATCCAGACCTAAGTGCTGGTTACATCTGATCGCGTAGCGTATATACGCTATCGTAACTATGACTTTTATCAGATGAACGTAGCGTCCTAACTGCCTAATCCAGTCCGTGCTTACACATGCCTTCTCAGCTGAAGCGGTAGCCCGAGCGTTATGATATTAGCCAGGAAATAAATATTTAACAAAAACATAACATTTCTCTCTGAATTAAAAATTGTCCCCCAAAAAATCACGAAAAATTGTCCCCCAAAAAAATCACGAAAAATCGTCCCCCAAAAAATCACGAAAAACTGCAAATAGTTTAAGAATTTAGCACTTTAACATTCACAAAAGCGACATAAGATACATTTTATGAATGCTACGGCACTGAACGTATTATCGTGTATTTACCTAGTAAATTGACTGTTGAATTCACACTTCTAGTTGTCTTCCAATGATTTTTATGCTTCTTAAAGAAAGTTTTATAGTCGTTTCATTTAATTTATTTCCCGGGGTTTGTTTTAAACAAGCGCTGCCATGTTTAGGATATGTTCGCCATTACTTTTTAGTTGTGGTTAAAGGCTGGCGTTCCCTCTATGGCTTGACAGCGGCTGTGAGCATATATACATATTTGGTGATTTTTGTTTGTATATATTTATGTAGTAACTCTCCATAGCGCCATTCATTTTCACTCTTAACATATACATAATCACCACAGTTGGTTAAAGACTTGACTTGCAGAAATAGATTGAGGTCACTAGCGAATGATTAAGTAAATGGGTAGCAAAGTGTTCTTAAATACAGGAAAAGTCACATATTCCACTGTATAATGGTTTAGAGTGTAAAAGACTTACGTGTAGCACCCAGCAGACGGCCCAATAGGAATTTGACTGTGACGCTAAAAGCAGATCACATGACCTCAGGGAGGGGACATAGCGGGATAGAGGTTCGGGGGGGTGTAATAATGCGCTTCCTCAATGCAATTCACCCATATTGTCCCCCTGTTACTGGAATTAGAAAACCACTATTGCCTAACAGCAGCCTTCATCCTACCAGTTTTATTTCACTTAAATGTAAATGACCCAGAAAAAGAATAATAATAGAGGGCCGTATACAGAGAACCGCATTTTCTCCGATTTCCGTGCGTATTTTTAAGTACGTTTAAACTGCGCATGCGTAGTAATATTTTATACACAGTTAACGTAGACGATATACGCGGAAGTGCCTAACGGACGGACTTGTGAATCAGACGTGGGAACTTCCGTAGGGCTGGTCTATGGAGGAGGAAGGGGAGGGACTGGGGTTTTGGTGGGTGTAACTTGCTCCGTACGTGCGAATATTTGCGATCCGATCGCTACACGGATCTCTGAGTGCGGCCCATTGCAGGGAATATTGTCTGTCTAAGCAGATATTCCAGTCCTGGACAAGCTGTGGCTCTCCAGGGTTTGTGAATGGCACCGCTCCTCATGCTGTGCAGGCTCCCGTCTCTGTCGATGCAGTTAGTGCACGCTGGGTCTCCCCCTGGGGGGGTCACAGGTTGGTCAGTATCATTGCACAGACTGCGGGAGGGAAATCTTTATTTGGGAAGCCGTAGCAGAGCTCTGATCTCTATTCCCTTTACCTAAAGGCATAAACCGGTGGTGCCGATCCAGAGTGCGAGAGTAAGGGCAAAGCAGGTGCCAATGTGATCCTGCAGAAGAAGGCAGCTCTTAGCTGTGAAAACCACATTAGAGTTGAGCTCAACTTTAATTTACAAATGAAACCTAAAGCTATACAGTGTGTGAGCTTTATGTGCAAAAAGCAGAGTATTTTCCCTGCACGGGTACTCCTATCATTCCAAATGCGTCAGTACCCAGAGCTATCACACTGCGCACGCACGGTTATGCATCGGAATGCGCTACTAGCGATTCTCCGTTATGTGTTCATACATATAGGCGGGTGGAGGTAGTTATATGGTACAGTCATGGCTCGGCCAAGCCCTTATGTACAGTCCTGCCTTATGCACAGGGGACAAGCAGAAGGTAAGGTGCGGTTCAGGGTTCGGAAGCTGCGTATGTGCGATGGAATTGCACTAGCCTCGCACGCACAGAATCTAGCATCGCGCTTATCGTACGCAAGCCTCCACTGCGCAGTGCACACTAAGGTCCTGATCGGGTCCATTGTTTTGCCCTTGCTCCCACACTCGTCATCAGCCCCGGGGGTGTCCATTTAAGTCAAACCAAGCTGGAACACCTCTCCGTTGTCCTATTATACGCTGATTCCATGTGGAGAATATTACCCTGGAATGTGGAGCTACAAAGCCTCCATTCATTTCTGCTCGTTAGATAATACACCTTCGGGGGACGCATTTTGCACCTTCTTCACTTCAGGACGCTGAAAATGACCCGGTTATGGAGACACTGACCTCCAGCCCTGACCCTCCCCATAAAACAGGCAAATCATTGACAGGCTGGTTAAAATATATTAGAGGAGGCGACGATAGGGCGAGGGGTGGACAGGAGTCATTTAACCCACAATGCACCTCTTTAATGTAATGGTGTTTTAAATGATGCCCCCCCTCAAAAAAAAGGCCAAACAACCTCTACTACTTTACTATAATTGGCCCCCACCATAACCAGGGCCTCTAACACCCTCAAATTAACTTCATGTTTTCAGTGTTTATTTGTATGGGGTCTTTTTATTAACTATATTGTTTCATACCGTGAGCTAAAACCAATTAGATGATTATGTGAATTTCTATTGTCTGATTGAGGAAATCATCTGTAAAATGTATAACTTAAAAAAATCCAGACTGAAGACTGGAGAGAATTCATGTTGGCAGTTGACGCGTTTAGCTCGGAAAAACTATGAAACGCGCCAGCCTTAAAATGTTGTTCCAGGAAAGATAAAGTTGTATGTACAACACATACTACAGGGCTATTATTTCTCTCTCTCCTCTACACGCCTGTCTTTCTAATCACGTGTAATGTAGAATTGTATTGGAAGACACACATTGCTGGTTCGTATGTATAGTATTGTCTTCACTGATGTGAACGCTGTTTCCTACATTATAAAAGTACCTGTTCTGACTGTGTCCCCTGTGCTGTGCTTCCCAGACTCCTCACCTGGATCTGTACCTATAATAAAAAGTGCCTTTGCATGGTTGTCTGATCGTCGTTCCTGATTGGTCTGTTGTTAGAAATAAATAAATGTATATTGGGGTGGTGAGCAGAGAGAAATATTCCCATAGAACAGAAAAAGTTCAGCCAGGAAATGAATCTGTACGTACCCTGCGAAAGGAGGGTTAAGGTTAAGATGTGGAGAGAAGTGGGTTAGGCTGCAGGGAGGGATATGTTGGGTTAGGCTGTAGAGAGAAGAGGGTTAGGGTTAAGCTGTGGGTTAGGCTGCGGAGAGGGGTACGTTGGGATAGGCTGTAGAGAGGAGGGTTAGGGTTAAGCTGTGGAGAGAAGTGGGTTAGGCTGCGGTGAGGGGTACTTTGGGTTAAGCTGTAGAGAGGGGTACGTTGGGTTAAGCTGTAGAGAGAAGAGGGTTAGGGTTAAGCTGTGGAGAGCGGTGGGCTAGGCAGCAGAGAGGGGTACGTTGGGTTAAGCTGCGGAGAGGGGTACGTTGGGTTAAGCTATAGAGAGAAGAGGGTTAGGGTTAAGCTGTGGAGAGGGGTGGGTTAGGCAGCAGAGAGGGGTACATTGGGTTAAGCTGTGGAGAGAAGTGAGTTAGGCTTCAGAGAGAAGAGGGTTAGGATTAAGCTGTGGAGAGAAGTGGGTTAGACTGCGGGGTACGTTGGGTTAGGTTGTAGGACAGGGAAGGTTAGGCTGCAGAGAGAAGAGGGTTAGGATGCAGCAAGGGGGGTTAATTTTAGGCTGTGGAGAGAAGAAGGTTAGGCTGTGGGACAGGGAGGGTGAGGGTTAATCTGCGGATAGGGGTATTTTAAGATTAGGTTGTAGAGTAGAGAAGGTTAGGCTGTTTAGAGTGGAGGGTTAAGGCTAGGCTGCAGGACAGGGAAGGTTAGGCTATGGATAGGGAAGCGTTAAGGTTAGGTTGCGAGAAATGGATGGTTAGATTTAGGACGAATGAAACTTATCTGTTGCCATCGGAGTGTTCGTAGAGACAACAGTCGCGGGAGCGACACTGACGATAAATGGGAGCAGTCATTGCTCAAAGTGAACTCTCGAAAGACAGATCATCAAAGCGACGAACTACATCCAGCCGTATCTAGAGATATGCGATTGAGGTGGTCACGCAGGGTGCAAATCTGAAGGGGGGACGCCAGTAAGTTATTATTTTGGGTTCAGTTGGTTGCTAATTTATTGAAGGGGGCTATGGCTCTGAGTGTCAGTGTTCCCTTTCACAGTGATCCGCTCATCGTCTTGTTCGGGAATTCCGAAAGATCCGCTCCTCGAGTCCATGCTGAGCGGATTCTATAAGGGAGAGAGCAGAGTTGAGTCCCTTATCCGATGTCCCAGCCTATCACTGTTATTGTTTGCTGGGGACATCGCCTAATGTGTACTCGGCTTTAGATGCAGGAGTCATTCTCCCGGTGAGCCTGTAACTATTCCAGAGTTCAGCTGATCAGCAGAGGAAAGGTCTCGAGGCTTCTTATGGTAACCGGGATAACTTGATTTAACCCCAGAGTTTAACTTAAGTTCTCTAAGCCCAGAAAAAACAAACAGCCGACCTCAGGAGTGTGACTGGACAAGGGTCAGTGACCATCTCCCCCTGTTTACACCCTATTCAACCTTCTGCACAATTCCTCTTCGTCTCCTATGCAAACATTTACATTAGTTAGTAACAAATCCACCAACCATACCCGGGACATGATCTCGAAGTCCACAATCCTCTTGACAAAAGGAGTTTCACAGAGAGCCAGGACAGACATTCACGGACATGTTTTGCAGCCTACGGGTCTGAAGCACTCCAGAAATAACATCTGGGGAAAGGCATCTGGGTATTCCATAGAGAAGGGTTTCTGGAGCCAGACATTGTCTACTGAATAATCTCAACATTTGTACAACGAGTTGTATAATAGTCTGGACATTGATCGTTTGGAACAGAGAACCACAGATTGGCCGGAAATCATGATCGTGAATTTCGGGACATTCACAAAACCAAATTATCAGATGTGATCTTTCTTGGCTTGGACGGTGTAGTAATTAAGAGAGAGAGAGAGAGAGAGAGATTGGCTGTTGGCCCAAGAGCTAGCAGGAGAACTTAACGCTGACATCCGTATCAATATCTTTGGCCACGTAAATTGGCAAATCCTTGCAGGATTCATTGGCCCCGTTTTCCGACTACAAGTGATGGTAACAAGCACATGTGGAGCATCTGATACAAGTAATGAATGGGACGTTCACTAACTGACTCGGAAACAGCTTTACGTGTTGGACGTCCATAGGAATCTGTGGAGACTGGGTCATCATGGAACCACCTTCGCTCCAGAGCGTGGAGAGCCCGGGAGAATGTGCCATCTGCTACGAGGTTTACAGGACCTGCTCGAAGTCGAGAGCGCCCAAGACGTTACAGTGTGGGCACAGCCTTTGCCTGCACTGTCTTCGGAAGCTGGTGTGCCACAGCTTGCTGATGACCTTTACGGTGTGTCCTTTCTGCCGCAGCGTCACCATAATACCAGAAGAGGGCATCCAGGCCTTAAAGACGGACGAGGAGACCTTGCGCCGAGCGTCCTTGAACAGCGGCGCCTTAGATGATGTCCAGTCGGAGAGCTCCGGCTTCTCCAGCGGTAGAGCCTCGCCCTCTCTTTCTGAAGGCCACACGCAGTCACCCCGACACTCCATCTTCACAATCAGCGAGACTGTGGACCCCGAAGAAGACCATCTGTGGGGCGGCCGGTACATGCAAGAGATCAGAAGCACCTACCTTTTGGGGATCACCCGACGGGTGGAATTGTCGGAAGCCGCCCACCCGTCTCCGACCGCCATGTCTTTCTCAGCTGATAGCATGAGACTCTGCTTCGCCCTAGGACTTATCATCTCCCTCGCCTGCATCTTCTTCATATTCATCTTCTTTAAGTAAGTAGCGTCTAAGTGTTGTGTTCCAATGACTTGTGGCTCGGACGGTGAGAAGATGTTGATTCTCCAATCGCATCGCATCACATCCAATAGGAGCATTAACGTTGACACCCTGACATCTTTCGTAAATCTCTGAACAAACGTTGGCATCTCAAAACGTCTCTTGACTTTCAATCTCTCGTCACTCTGCCTGTGCATCGCACCTCAATGATTGTCCATTCTCCCTCCGAGATGCCTACTTACTTTCCAAACTAGAGCAATACACCCCTATGCTAATGTGTGCTAGTGTCACTGCTTAGTACTAATGCAAGAATGAAGGCCATCCCCTTTACCTTCAATATTGATAAAGTGCAGATTACTACTTCACTCATCTCACTGCAGAACATTGTTCTGTTCCTCCTGTATCTGTCTCCTATTTATGGATTGTGGACAAAAGCTTGTAATAGCCTCAACATTCCATTTTGGCCAAAAATGTGCTGCAAACTCTAAATTAACTTTGATTTAGGAAGAAAAATCTTCCAGGAAGGCCGATAACGCCCCCTCTGACCTCTGATCTAACGCTATTGACCTTCTGTGCGATAAATCACTGTTCTTTGCTGGAGCGGTGACCCACGTCTTGGTTGAATGAAATATCAGTCAAACCCAACCTTGATTATCATTTACAATCTTCATTGACATTATTATTGCTTTTCATGCTATGAAATGATAACATTAAAAATGTATCAAAAACATTTTTTGTGTTCAGCGTCGCAGATAAAAATGACTTTCACGTAAAATCACCCAATGGAGGTTTTTGCCTCTTTTTTTTTTTTAGGATAATCCTTATGGAATAGATGGTGATGGATTTTTATAGAATATAAAGTAACAAATACAATTCCATGATAAAAAAAATAGGAAATAATCCCATAAAAAGGGAATGCAATATTAATATCTGTTTTCTTCTAACAAGGGGCTGGATCCAGACTTAAGTAAGTGCACGAAATGAGTTACTCTTGGGCTAAACCATGGTGATTGCAGGGGAGTCATATTTCATCTGTAGTAAACAGTATAAGAGTTGAGAGGTGATGTTTCCTATCCCAAGTCTAAATAACAGTGTGATAGTAACGCTGGTCAGTATCTGTGTAATAATATAGTAATATAACAGTATTAGAGATGAGAGGTGATAAAAAACAGTGTAATAGTAACGCTGGTCAGTATATTTGCATTAATATAATAACAATATAATAGTATTAGAGATGAGAGGTGATAAATAACAGTGTAATAGTAAAGCTGGTCAGTATCTGTGTAATAATATAATAATAATATAATAGTATCAGAGATGAGAGGTGATAAATAACACTTGTCAGTATCTGTGTGCAGTAAGCAATTAAAAGATATATCCCTGCATGCAAACAATACAATTAGCTTGACTCCCCCTGTAATCAACATGGTTTAGCCCAGGAATAACTCATTTCAAGCACTTACTTAAGTCTGGATCCAGCCTAAGATGCTAAATTAGAAGTGGTACGCAGATAGTGTAAATAAGCTACTAAGCATGCGTCATAGCTCACATCTTAAAACAACGTAGGTAAGACGAAAGCTAGATCACTGTGACTCTGGACTATATAGTATGTAAGAGGCGTTACGCATATGTTTGGATGCATTGGCAGAATATGACTGGGGTTTAATACCGAGGAGGTGGAGCACCAGTCTGTATAGGGGGGAACAGGTGGAGCGAGGTGGCCTGGAGGCAAAGCTGGGCGGGAATTTAACAGTTACTATTGCACCCTAATGACTCAATGAAATTGGATTCATAGCCGGTAAAACGCGCTGGTTAGCGCCAGAACTGAAAAGACAATAAGGAACAGGAAGGGACACCATTTATACAAGACAACTGGTGTTTTAGAATACTAATGTATTCAGAGGTTCTTTATTTTCCTTTCTCGAAGTTAAAAAGGTTTCAAAGAATCCCCCCATTGTTTGCAAATGTCCCTTTGTACTTCATTATATTCTTCTGGACCAACGCGTTTCACTGATCAGATGCCGGAGAACCTGTCACCTGAGTGTATATGTGTGACCTTGACCTAGTAGCAGGTAATCGCTGCTTCCTATGCACAGCTCTGAAACAGGGTTTTGCCCCACCACACACATCGGCTGACTAGGCGTGTTTTTTTATTTCGGTACGAGATCATTTTTTGCTTTTACTGATTAAAAAAACACAAACAGAAAAAATTGGATTAGAAAAGCATCTATGCATTAGAGAGAAACAGTAACTGGAGGAAACAGATGTAGATAATTCGGAGCTCTACACTGGACAGAACGGAGGTAACCAGTCCCAAAATACAGAAGCAATGCATTATGGGTCACGCACTGTGTCCTGCAGTGCATTGTGGGTCCTCCCGCTGCAGCCGGCTGTCAATAAACATGGCAGAATCGCACAGAACTCATGGCTATTGACACGAGAAATGGCCGCGGCGGTCTGTATTCTTGGCTCGAGCGTCCTTTACAGACAGAAGTGACCGGATAGAGAGGATGAGCCCTGTCCAGTGGTAGTGAGGGGTCACTATTGTGCAGTCACTTAGTAGGGCGAAGGTCACCTCTGAAATCCGAAGTCCTTTGTGACCATTACCCCAACCAGTCCAGGTCGTCGTCGTCATCGTTGTCATCAGCAAACAGAGGTGCTGGAGGAGGGCGGCCCTTTAAACACTAAAGATGGAAGGAGAATAATCGTTACCAATCAAATAAATAACACAACATCCCCTTTTCCAGTCATTAACTGTGTCTCACTAAAGAAAGAACAAGTTCCACGTAATAATAAATGATTATTAAAATATGTTCAATCCTTTTATTTTATTTTACTCTTAGCCATATATGGATGCCTTATACACAGCTCTAAGTAGGTCATGTGACACCGAGAGGGCGGGTTTACACGGTACTGAGCATGGAGAGCTCAGAGTGTGTTCCAAAACCTCTCTTCTCATTACATTTTCATTAAAAAAACAACTTTATAATAAGAGAAAGACAGGAGAGAAAGCCCATTAACATGCCTACTGCACGACAATTTAAAAACCTAAGAAATAATAGGCAGGAGGGTATAAATGGAGGAGGGGCGATACTCTGTTACTGGTGTTCATCAGTGTCCCCCAGATAGTATGTCAGAAAAATACAGGGAAAGGTCAATGTTATTATATGCTCTGTACCTCATGTTATTGTATTATACCCATAAACACAGTTTACACAGATAATTGGTTGATGGGATTGCTGCATTAGTAACTAGCTGGAACACGTTATACGAGGGTTCGTGTCTGGAGGGTTAAGCCGGAGATATTACATAACGCTACGTAATAATTCAAGGTTATGGCGTGGTTCCTGCTGGAATTATCCTAGATCAGGTGCGGTTTCCCGGTGTATTAAGAAAGGTAAGAAAAAATAAAATTCATCAAAAACAAAGACACTTGCCACTTCCTCTTCATCCTCCTCCTCGTGCTTCACTTTAACCGTAGGGGGGACTTTAAACAAGTCTTCTTCATCAGAGTCATCCAGGCTGATAGGAAAACAACACACACAGTGATGAGAGATGGTCCTTATGCGATACTCAGGAATAATGAACCGCAAACATACTGCTGCACTGTACGGCGGCGTTTACACCTGCGCAAATCTGCTGTGATTATTGCTACAACATTGGCACAAAATCCATTGATTACCCTGGTAAGCTCACAGAAAAGGATGCAGTGGTGGAAGTCTAGAGGCCCAACTTTTTGCCCACATTATTGTAGCAAACCATTTATAATGTGGAAGTGGGCGTGACCTTTTAGTGGTTGGTGGACAGGTAGACACACACATTTATGATTGGTGGATAGTAAGGTGTATGCCATTGGTGGACAGGGAGACACACATTAATGATTGGTAGATAGTAAGGTGTATGCCATTGGTGGACAGGGAGACACACTTTTAGCAATTGGTGAATAGTAAGGTGTATGCCATTGGTGGACAGGTAGACACACATTAATGATTGGTGAATAGTAAGGTGTATGCCATTGGTGGACAGGTAGACACACATTAATGATTGGTGGATAGTAAGGTGTATGCCATTGGTGGACAGGTAGACACACTTTTAGCAATAGGTGGATAGTAAGGTGTATGCCATTGGTGGACAGGTAGACACACACTTTTAGCAATTGGTGGATAGTAAGGTGTATGCCATTGGTGGACAGGTAGACACACACATTTAGCGATTGGTGGATAGTAAGGTGTATCTGTTATAACCCCTGGGGCAATGATATTCCTGGACAGACAGACCACAGGAAGAGGAAAGGGAATGGCTTGAACACGAGAAAAGATTATACACTGCACTCTCACTATATCACGCTATCGCTCATCCAGCAAATTACACAGCCTATAAAATCAAATCAAACGATCCAATGTCCGATGTTTGATCGTGCATGCGTACTACACGATATCGATCAAATTGCTCGTTTAGCGTGTGATCGGAACCAGTGTGCCCAGCTTTAGTAGTTTGTGGCTATATTTGGGAATAGGAGTTAGGACTAAAATAAATCTGCCCGATTCCTTTAAGCATATATATAAGGCCCGATTCAGACTTAAGAAGGAGCTTGAACATAAGAGAAGAAAGTTACTCCTGGGCTAAACCATGGTGATTGCAGGGGAGTCATATTTCATCTTTTGTAAACTGTATTAGAGTTGAGAGGTGATGTTTCCTATCCCAAGTCTAAATAACAGTGTAATAGTAACGCTGGTCAGTATCTGTGTAATAATATAATAATATAACAGTATTAGAGATGAGAGGTGATAAATAACAGTGTGATAGTAACGCTGGTCAGTATCTGTGTAATAATATAATAATAATATAATAGTATTAGAGATGAGAGGTGCTAAATAACAGTGTGATAGTAATGCTGGTCAGTATCTGTGTAATAATATAATAATAATAATAATCATATAACAGTATTAGAGATGAGAGGTGATGTTTCCTATCCCAAGTCTAAATAACAGTGTGATAGTAACGCTGGTCAGTATCTGTATAATAATATAATAGTATTAGAGATGAGAGGTGATAAATAACAGTGTGATAGTAACGCTGGTCAGTATCTGTGTAATAATATAATAATAATATAATAGTATTAGAGATGAGAGGTGATAAATAACGGTGTAATAGTAACGCTGGTCAGTATCTGTGTGCAGTAAGCAATTCAAAGATATATCCCTGCATGAAAAGAATACCATTATTGACTCCCCCTGAAATCAACATGGTTTAGCCCAGGGGTAACTTTCCTCTTATTTTCCCATCTCTGAATCAGGTCCATAGAGAGGGTCACAGTCAGGGTTATTCTCCCTATTTTAGGCCAACCAGAGCCAAAGTGTTGTAACACTACAAGTCCCAGCATGGTTTAACTGCAAAGGCATAGAGGATACCTGACAATGCATGCTGGGACTCGTAGTGTCACAACACCTGGAGAGTCACAGGTAGGCCAGGCTGGGTACTGACATGTGTTACTCTTTGGGATACAGCACTGTGATTATGCTGACAGTATAGAACCCCTGTCTATGAAGCCTCAGAGCCCCCCTGATGAGGCTGTCCCTGGATCCTCTCACCTGATGGCCATGGTCTTCTCCTTGATGGCTGCCTGGAGCAGACTCTTTTCCTGGCTTCCTGTGGAGCTGAGGGGTGTAACCTCCTTCTTTAAAGGAAGGGGGCTACTGCTCTCCTCATCGCTCACCAGCGGCGGTGGACCGTCTTGTTTATCATCTTCTACGTCCGCTGGAGCTACGGGCGAGTCCTCCTGAACGACGGGTACTTCATGAGCGGTTAGGACCTCAGGAGAGGTTCCATTGGCCAAAGGCTGTGGTTCTTCAGTTGCAATTGTCCCGGGATCCTCCAGGGGGAGTCTTTCTTCTGCGGATTCCCCTCGGATCTCTTCTACATAAGTGCTGGACTCCGGCATATCGCTAGAGATCATGTGCATTAGAGCCGACTGTGCGTCTAAATACTCCTGGATCACACGGACGTGTTCATCTCCTTCAGCTTCGTCCTGCTCAGTGGATGTTGGAGGCGTTTCCACATTTCCTGACGGGGCTTCTGTCTCTGTGTGGTAAGGAACCTCTTCATGCTGCTCCTCCTTCATATTGGAAGCCTCCTTCCCAGGAGAACTGGCGGCTTCCTCCTTCTCTTCATGGTCTATGGAGTTGGCTGTGATGTGATGGAGATTTGGCGATTCCGTGATAGGTGCAACATGGACGCCAACCTCTCCATCATCCTCCTCCCCCTCATCACTGCTGCTCTCCGGGGCCTCTTCGTCCTGTGGCTGGCTTAGTAACTGCAGTGTGGTTGCCTGAGAGGGGACAGCAAATAAAGAACGGTGAAAAAAATGGGGCCTGCAATCTTTTCCTCTAAGAGACACGGTGGGAGGCAGCCATTTTGGTGTTGCGTCAGTTTTCATGAGAAAGCAATTGAAGGGCCGTGAAGCGACATCACTGAGAAAGAAGCTTATGCATTTCATAAAGAGTGCAGCCTATCCTGTTACAAGGAGCCAGTGACATCACTGAGTGGGCAGCCTATCCAGTCACTAGGAGCCAGTGACATCACTGAGAGTGCAGAATATCCAGTCACTAGGAGCCAGTGACATCACTGAGTATTCTGCCTATCCAGTCACTGGGAGCCAGTGACATCACTGAGGGTGCAGCCTATCCAGTCACTAGAAGCCAGTGCCACAATCATTGAGAGTGCAGCCTATCCAGTCACTAGAATCCATTGACATCACTGATCTTATGCAAAAAGGACATCAACCCCCCATGCTAAAGAAATAAAGAAGAGGAAGAGATGGAGATACCAAGTCAGAAACACAGACCCTCCAACAGAACCCATTCCACCAGGTACACAATACTCCGCTCCTGAGCTTCCAACTGTCACTCACCTGGTTGTAATGAATTAACGGATGTTTGAAAAACATTTTTCTCTTCAATAAAGGTGGTTACCATAGCAACAGATTGTTGGAAGCTCAGGAGCGGAGTATTTTGTACCTAGTGGAATGGGTAATAAACGGAGATTTACCTTTATTGTGCTCATAATGGTCCCCAGCACAACTCGCCCGCTGTATGAATGCTCCAGATCAAACTCCTTCCTGAGGGACTGGAACACCCCATTCATGATCTTCTTCACCTGGGGGAGGGGAGGGGGTGTTAAAGCAGATGTTAGAGAGAAATATAAAGTAAATACCATATACAGAACATGATCTACAGGCCACTGAACGCCATCGTGTGAATGAAATAAGTCACACAGGGAAGTGCCCACCAGAGAATAAACAGCATTGTGGGCAGTAGTGAGGGCAGCCATGCAGTCTAGTGGATGTGGATATGCTTATTAGTGGGTGTGGCTATGCAAAATCGTGGGCATTTAAAATCAATGATAGGACAATTACCAGGCCCATGTAGAGACTCTCTTCCACCACTAGAGGTCACCACATAACAACCTCACCTCTTCCGTCACGTCTTGGGCCGGTTTTCCATCTTCCTCCTTTGGATGAGCGTCTCTAATCTGTCCGGCCAGAGAGGTGACCTGCGTCTGAAGCTCTGCACACTGGGAGGGGCCACAGTAAGGGGGGGCGGGGGAAGAATGATTAAAATAATAAGGAATAAATAAAAAATAAAAGTAAAGTTCCATTGGGGATGTAGAAAAGTGAGAAAATTTTGGGATAAAGTAATGTCCTTTATCAATTCTATTTTAGGCCTACACCTGCCCAAAAGCTGCTTCGCCCTTTTGTGGGCACACTTTGCTGAGTGGCTGGATTTCCCTAAAGTTAAAGACCATATTCCCCTGTTATCTGTAATAGTAACAGTGGCGAGAAAGGTGATTCTACAGAATTGGGTGAAACCCACTCCACCCTTTTTACACATGGTTAAACATACGCTGCTAGATCTCATTTATTTGGATAGACGGGCAACACTCCCCGACATAGAACTAGGGGTGTCGCGCTTTTACAAGAAGTGGGGTAGCTATATCGAGTATCTGTCCCCGGACCAACGGACCAACATTATGTCTATCTTTGAAACTACTACGTGGTCCTTGCTTAGAAATTTAGGAGTAAGAGGGAGGTCAGGCAAGGAGTGAAAGAGAAGTGAATATCTGGCTATGAGACTACTTTGTTTTGTTTCAGTTTGTTTCTTTTTTTGTTTTTACTAGTTGTTTTCTAGTTTGTATATGTTTTAGGATGCTTTACTGGACCTATTACAAAGCTTTTCATTTAGCAATTTACGCAGGTTCCACAGTATACTATGCAGATTTTCCTACTATACTGCACTATGAGTATAGCACGATCTAGCCTACGGAGATATTGTTCCGTTGCCAACTTTGGTATGTAGGAATTGATTTATCTATCTCTATTGCTTTGCATATGTATGACACCATATAAATCACTGTATTTGCATTTTGGTTATGATGCTAAATTGAGCTAAAGGCAACATGTGCATAAGCTGTATTGTTTATACGTCTGTGAAATTTTATGAAAATTCAATAAAACGTTTATGGAAAAGTAAAGTTCCAGCGGCGGTCAGAGACGGAGGACTTACTTTCTGTCTCAGCGGCGGGAGCTGAGCGGCTTGTTCCTGGAGTTGTGCGAGTTTCTGATCGTGGCGGGTCCCGAAAGAAGGCGAAGAGCAAAGAAGGGAAAATTAAAAGATTAAAATATACAAAACAAGAGACAAAAACATTTAAAATACACTCAGTGGGCGTAACCGCCAGCAGCCAATCAGCTTTCTTTACTAAGCGGTGTTACAAATAGCTAAGATGTCATTGGTTGCTATGGGTTACAGAATCCTAGACGAGCCCCGGCGTCTGTAGGGATGAATCGCACTGACCTCTTCCATTCGGTCTCTTGTGGCGCTTCTGTCGCTCTCTCGGACGGAGGCCTCTCGGAGTTGCTGAGTGAGGGACGAGATCTGACTCTGCAGCTGTGTACACTGGGAGGGAGACGACATATCAGACATCATGCGGATCACCAGCTTCCTCCAGTGTTATTATTACCACTGCCTGTTTATAAGCGGTAACAGTCCCCGAGCCAATAGCGATACAGAGATGCACAGACAGTAGGGTTAATGCTTAGTCAGCAGACAATTAACCTACCAGCATGTCTTTGGAGTGTGGGAGGAAAGCGGAGCACCCGGAGGAAACCCACACAGACACGGGGAGAACATACACACTCCACACGGATAAGGCTGTTGCTGGGAATCAAACTCATGACCACAGTGTAACGAGGCAGAAGTGCTAACCACTTGAGCCACCATGCTAGCAAGATCTTACTAGGCAGCAGGCAGCAGCCATCCTGCCATCGAAGATCAAAAAAAATAATATCTCGGATGGCGTGGATCTGATAGCAGCGCTTCAATACGCGCCGGTGTAGAACGCAAATCTACATATCTGAACGATGATGCAGAGAGGGACAGTTTATCAAACGACTCTCCTCGGGTTGTTGGTACGGTACCTTGTCTTTAAGCGGCTGGAGCTGCGCCGCTTGTTCCTGGAGCTCCACCATCTGCTCGTCGCGATCGCGGGAGGACGACAGCTGCAGAGAGAAGAAATGAAAGCGGTAACAGCGGCATCTAGCGGTGACGATCCGGATTCACACTTATGTAGGTTTCTTTTTACGTACGTTGTTTTAAGCATTGAGCAGCTTGTTTACTCCATCTACACGCTATTTCTGTACGTAGATTGCGTAAGCGCGGCGTTTAGACAGAAATGGTACGTAGATAGCGCAAATAAGCTGCTCAATTCTTAAAACAACGTACGCAAAACGAAACCTACGGGACTGTGAATCCGGACTGATGTTCCGCCACAGGAAGAAAGCAGAGTGTGCGTCAGTGAGGTTCACAGCACTCACCTTCAGAACTACAAAAGAAAAAAATCCATTTAGGTAACTCCAAACAATGTATTCAGGCTTCCTAAAAATACCCTGTCCGTGTGCGTAGGTCTGCGTTTTACGGCTATCAGCGCAGGGGCGGGGCTGATATGACGCCTAAGAACTCATTACGCACAGAGTTGATCTAAGAACTTAATGACATCCGTAAAAAGGAGCATGCCAACACTGCAAAAGAACAAGGCTAAGAAGAGTGGGCGGGGACAGCCTTTATTGGACAGTGTGGGCGGGGACAGCGTTTATTGGACAGTGTGGGTGGGGGGAGGCACACACATGCGCAGGGAAAGCTCAGTTAAGTTTATGGAGGCGGAAGTCGGCTAAAATCCGTAACGAGGGTTGTGTGATAGGAGCTCACGTAACATCTAGGTTAGTATTTTTGTGAATCCGCACTTATTTCCTACGTCTTAGGTCTGAATCGGGCCCAATGTGAGAAAATCATTTTTAAAGAGAAATAGCTGGGACAGGATAGAAGCTTAGTAGCAGATATGGCAACCACAGACATGATTCAGTGAGCAGAGAGGTTTTCAAAACCTCTCTGAGCTCTGTGTGCCTTGTGTCAGTTCGTCTTTCCGCCGTCACATGACATGCTGAGAGCCGCCAGCCTGTGTCTGCACAGCAAAGAGACGGATAAGGATTGGGGGGAGAGAATAGGCCCCGGACTCTACTGACCTGCTCATTGGTTGCCTGCTCCCGGGTCTTCTTCAGGAGCTGCCTCAGGTTCTCGGTCTCCTCTTGGAAGGTCTTCCTCATCTCTTCATGCTCCTCCTCTGCCCGCTGACGCTCCTGCTGAGACTTCCTTTTCCTCTCCGCCAGACTCTGCGACAATACCGAAAAAATATGAAACGCATAAATGAGATCTTTTTTTGGTGTCACGGGTTACACTTTGGGTCCTGTTCGGGGGTAATACGCCACTGCCAGACTCCAAATACAGAGGTTAGTATAGTGAAGGCCTGGTCAGTCCTTGGCTGTCCAAGTGAAACTACAAGTCCCAGCATGTTCTAACTGCATATGCATAGTGGATACTTGCTGGCATGCTGAGAGTTGTAGTTTCACAACACCTGGGAGAGCCACAGGTTAGCCAGGCTTGGTCTAGTGTATGAAAGGCAAGGCAGCTGTTAAGTCCTGTAAATGGTAACAGGGCAGAGCTAGGATTCTTCATTAGCTGAATTACCCACCTACACCCCTTCACTCTGATTGGCCAGTTTCACTCTATTTAGCAATTCCCGTTTCCCTCCTACAATCTGATTGGGCAATTTAACAGTCCCGTCTCCCTCCTACACTCTGATTGGTCAGCCATTACCTCTACACTCAAATGGTTTTTTTTTCCACAATAATAATGGAAATTCCATGGTTCTGACAACTTGGTGAAAGGGCCTTTCATATACTATATACACAGTATGGAAGGATACCAGACAGACACACATTAATGCGCTAATACACTATAAAATTGCACAGTGAAGGCAGCCATTTTATTCACTGAACCAACCAATCAAAATTCACGATAATGCAGCCAATCAATTTGCAAGGATCCTCGGTTACTAAAGCCCAATTAAATGGCAACCCTCGTAGGTCAGTCACCTTCTCCAAGTTCTGCTTCTCCACCTTCAAGTCAGATATTTCTTCCTCTAAGGCGGCCAGTCTGAGCTCCAGCGTGCGGCGGCTTTCCTTCTCCGTTTTGGCGCGGGTCTTGGTCTGCTCAGACGTTTCCTTTACCTCTGAAGAACGGAGAAGCTCATTGGAGAATTCCGCCCTGTCAAACGCTGGTAAGTCTACACTCGCCTGGAGCGGAGCGTGCGCTCACCTATCAGTTGCACCTGCAGCGAGCTCAGCTCCGTGCGGCACTTCTCCACTTCCTGCGTGCGGCACTTCTCCACATCCTGCTGAGCGGCCGCCAGCTGAGTCTGGAGCTCCGACTGCTTCTTCTGATACCCCGCCACCTCCAGCTGTAGCCGCGACACTTGGCCGGTTGCAGCCGCCAGCTCCTCCGCTACCTTTGCCTGTAAAGGAGACCGGTAACGATCCGATGATGCTATGGGTCTCTCTTGACCGTAACACGGAACTTGTAAACCCTAATAGCGCTTTATAATCTAACAACAACATACAACAAAGACCACAACAAATACACCAATCAGCCAAAACATTAAAACCACAGCCGTATACGGTGTAGATCCTCCTCGTGCCGCCAAAACAGCCCTGATCTGTCCAGGCACAAGACCGGATGCAGAATTAGGTACACGCTGATCTCGTGACTCGTCAGCAGCGGAGACGACGTTACGCCTGGGCGATCCTATGTTCCATACGTGCGAGGGCTGTTCACTCGCCTCACACGATCGCAACTTCCGTGCCCTGGACCTGACATTACTTTATATGCACCTTGAACTCTTTACCATGTTCAGTCCATTAATAAACAAAGGGCACAGTCACCTGCTGATAGGCTGCTGCCATCCGGGAAGGGATGTAATAGTCTGCAGCAGTTTAAGTAGGCGGCACGTGTCCAAGTAACAGCCACAGAAATGCCCCCTCCCATAAAGCATTCCACGCCTGCCACGGTTTTAATGTCTTTCGTATGATTGGTGTAGGACTCATGTCAGATGATCAGGGACACCGGAGAATCGCCCCTTTTATTTTTTGGTATACGCCCGTCACATAAAAGATATTAAACGAGGAGAAAGAACAAGGCCCACAGAGACCTCACCTGGTACCTGCCCAGATCCGTGTGCAAAGCATGCTGGGAAAGAGAAAGCAGCGACAGTGAAAATAAGCCAGCGAACCAAAGGAGAGACAACAGACTCGTTAGTGACTGAATAGCGAGGCTCCAATCCTCATGGCCGTGTCATTCACACATTGAGGTAAGCACGGAATATATAGAGCAAGTGCTAAATGGACCAATGGGTGATGACTTTGCAAATAGAGCAAACTGCCTGAGGACAGCCAGTGATTGGATAAGAGATCAGCACAGAATGAGCCGGAGAACCCTATTGGGTTAAACAGTACACACGACCAAAACCCAGACCTGAAATAAAATTGCGCCCTCACCAGTGTAATGAGTGAATCACAAGGCAGGATTTCATCGCCCAATGTGGGGCTGTACAGGGAATTATAATTACACAAAGAGAAACAGGTCACTCACAGGGAAGTGGCCATAGACAGAAAATGAATAATAATATTATCCAACTCCATCCAACTCCAGGGCCACACATACTGGCCAATCACGTACCTTCTCCTGCATGGCGTGTAGCACCTTGGCTTGCGTGTGGTCGGTGGTTGTCTTCAGAGAATCGTTTCTTTGCTCCATTAACATGTTGCTTTGTTCGACATATCTGCCCATAGGATTATATAGATTATATACTATGACAGAGCGACAATGACCAATAACGAAAGGGGGGAGGAAGAAAGAAAGAAAGAAAGAGAGGGGGAAAGAAAGAAAGAAAGAAAGAAAGAAAGAAAGAAAGAAAGAAAGAAAGAAAGAAAGAAAGAAA
>WWET01000548.1:227896-252875 GCA_011038615.1 Limnodynastes dumerilii | reverse complement strand
TATGCTCAGCCAGAGGAGGCGTGTCTTATGCTCAGCCAGAGGAGGCGTGTCTTATGCTCAGCCAGAGGAGGTGTGTCTTATGCTCAGCCAGAGGAGGTGTGTCTTATGCGCAACCAAAGGAGGCATGTTCTCAAAGAGGGTGTATTTTGTGCCATCTATGGGGTGTATCACCCTAGTCTCTTTTCACACATGTAATAATTGCTAAGAAGAGCAACATCCTAATTAGCTTAGCAAAGTTTATTCATTTCTGTTCATGGTAAATGTGAACTAAAACTAGAACTATAATAAAGGCTTAAGTCAACGCAATAATAGAGTGTATACTCCCCCTAACCCTCCCATTCAGGTGCTCTTCCCTTTATAAAACATGACATGAGTAATGACAATAACCGAAGGATAAAAGAACCACATTAGTACACACCTGTCCTAGAGCGCCACCTGCTGCACAGCCACTGAACTGCATGCAGAACTTTAGCAGACTGATCTGGCACCAGACATCTTAGGGTCATTTAAATTAAAACATTATTGAAAATGATGAGCGGCTTATCATAGTAAGTTATCCATACCTTATTGCTTGGCGTTCAGTACTTCAGCTGTCCAGATAATGAATAATAGATAATACAGATCTCCCGGGAGATATAAGACCCCAATATGGGACAATAAATGTATTCTACATACGTCACACTTCAATAGACAATACACTGCTCTGTAAATAATATAATGATAATAAGCCATAATCTGACCCCAGACTATTCCTGTCGTCCTCATAGGTTGCATTGACCTCACAAAGAAATGCAACAAAGGCAATTGGAGGAGACGTTGCTTTAATCTCCGCCCCATTTCTGGCAGGATAATGCTGATTGGAGGAGGCAAAGGTGCCAACAATGTAGAATAACAGGAGGTGCTCTTATCACCCACCCATATAGCACCCACTGAGCTGGCTCCTACGTGAGGATGTGGCTAATTGCTCCAAGGCCCCCAATCTCTGAGAGGGCAGGGCCACTATCAGGGGGAACCAGCCGGGACTACTGTCCCGGGCCCCGGAGCTAATGGGGCTCGCCATCACTAGTGGCCCAAGTATAAATGTGACATAGAAAGCAAGTGTTTAAGCCTAGGACGGCCGTCACCTTTAATCAGCCTGTGTTCACCAGATAGAGAACCCCGGGATAATGGAGCTGATTCAGAGTTGCGTATCCGTTCAAAATTTATATGAATACGTAGCGGAATTGCGCACTGCGCATTCGCAAGAATCATATTGGCAGACGATGCCATTTTTCCGTATCCGACAGCTTACGAATCCGTGTTTTTTTTGTATGCAAAGAGTGGCGCGTTGGAATATGGTCATGTATTTTTAGGGCGTTTACTGTCAGATTCGAGCGTTTCCGTATTGTCGCTTTGCACGCGCTCGCTACTTTTTTTTTGCACCAGCCTTGACCATAGAGGAAGCGGATTGAGAAAAGCTTTATGTAACTGGGAAATGCCTGACTCGTTATCACACAGTAATACAGCTGTTACCACACTATTTTATATAGAGACAAACATACAAAGCTACGGATATTTGCAGGAAAAATTGTTACCGTAAGGCATTTTCACATAGCTTAGGTTTATTTTCCTTTGTTTCATGCGCACTCCCTTTTTATAATCATTTTTATATTTATTTTAATAATAAATGTCATTTTTCTGAATCATAAAAAATGTCATATAATATTGCAAATTAGTCAGTGATTCAAAAATTTGACATAACAGACACAGCCATTACATCGTTTTCAATGTCATTATTAATGGTTTTGTTTACAATTTCCAAAAACATTTTTTGAAAAAGTATTTCTTTTACATTAAAAAACAAAAGAAAACCCAGAATCCTTTATGCTTTCCGCATGCACCTTGC
The DNA here is from genome assembly GCA_011038615.1 of Limnodynastes dumerilii. NCBI lineage: Eukaryota > Metazoa > Chordata > Amphibia > Anura > Limnodynastidae > Limnodynastes > Limnodynastes dumerilii. The sequence goes on along the minus strand of WWET01000548.1, from coordinate 250,990 downwards.
AGATGTAGGCGGACGGCAATTGATCAATTAGCCGGAAGCAGGGATGGGCGTCCGAGAACGCACAGCCATATTAAAGATGCGTGCGATTCATGCTTGCACTTTTTAAGCTAAAATGCGCAACCTCGAATAGGACGTATTTAAATTAGTTTGCGCGATTCTGACTCGCGCACACACGTAACTCTGAATCAGCCCCATTGATTGCGGAGGGGGAGGGAGAATTGGGACTGAAAAATAAGGGTTGTTAATTAGGGACACTCTTTAGCGGTGATTAAAATTTGAACTTATGCTAAAGAATAATGGTTTCTCCCTGTTATAGACCACCCCCCTCCCAAGACCAAAATACCAACGTTCAATATTTACCGTCAAACCCGGTGTCTTAGATCCCTGTTAATGCTTTATACGTGAGTACAAATAGCAACAGTGTGGTAACATAAATACAAATAGCAACTTGTACACTTGTTTGATTGATTACACAACACAGCAGAAGAATATCAGCGTTCGGGTTTGGGGATAATTGGTGATGTTTTGAATGCTCTTTGATCTATTTAAACCAAGTGATTTACTAAACACAAAATCGCACATTGCAACACCTGACTGACTATTGCAAAGTGGATCTAGTTCATTCAAAAGAGTAGTTCAAAAGATCTAGTGATGAACTAAATTAACTAATTGAACTAACTGAACTAGATGACTTAATTGAACTAGTGAACTAAATGAACTAATTTAACTACATTAACTAATTGAATTAACTGAACTAGATGACTTAATTGAACTAGTGAACTAATTGAACTACTTGAACTAAATGACTTAATTGAACTAGATGACCTAATTAAACTAGATGAACTAATGGAATTAGTGAACTAATTGAACTAAATGAACTAGATGACATCATTGAACTAGGTGACCCAATTGAACTAGTGAACTAATTGAACTAGTGAACTAATTGAACTAGATGACATCATTGAACTAGATGAACTAATTGAACTAATGAACTAATTGAACTAGATGACATCATTGAACTAGTTAACTAAATGAACTAATTGAACTAGATGAACTAATGGAACTAGATGACCCAACTGAACTAGTGAACTAAATGAACTAGATGAACTAAAGAACGGCATGAAGACACACTCGCTCCATAGGGGATGTGTCTAGGCAGTGCAGTATTAGATCTGTGTTTGCAGGGCTGTGTGTGTTGTGTGGTTTGTTTGCTTTTATTTTCCAGCCTCAGGCACTAAAGAGCAACTGGGAGAGAAAAAGTGAATGATCTGATCCTGCAGGGGGCGCAGCTCCTGTGTCTTATCTCCCTGTAGTGTGTCTAACCCTCTATCTCTCCCTGTCTAGCGTCTAAGGCCTGGATTCAGAGCTGCACTTACACCTTTTTTTAGATGCAAGTTTGCAAGACCTGAGCAATACCATGTAGAACTGCAAGGGGAGGCACGTTTAAATTGTGAAAGCAAAATTATATTTAAGAGGTGAAACTTTCCAAAATGGTTTAGCCGAGCTGTACACGTGCACCTGTTTTACCCTTACTCCCAAACTCTGAATCCAGGCCTAAGTCCTGCCTCTCACTCCCTTTAGTTCATGATGAACTAATCTTCTTGGCCAGGTCTTTGATCTAAATGAGCTAATGAGCTATTTGTGTTAGATGAACTACTGCCCCCTCTGGTGATTTAGAGGTATAGACTTATGATTATAATAGCCAGTAAGCAGTGTGTGAGGGAGATCTTGCAGGAGCTGCTGTGCTTCTTATCTCTGTCTAGTGTCATTGCAAACAATGGCACAGCGGCCATTCAGATGGCGACTGTAGCATTTTCCGAATAGGGCCGGCCGGAACCGGCAACCACATCTCATAAATAAAAACCCCACTCACATAATGGGATGTATAACCGGACCTAATGCAAATGCAGCTCTGGATGGATTTCAAGTATGGCAGGTTCAGTACAGACCATTGCAGCTAATCACTATGCAGTCACATTCCCTTCCCTGTATAATGCAAATGGTGGGTGAGCTTCATGCCTGCCGGTAACTGACAATGCAAATGTATTAAATATATAGTCCATAAAAAGGACTATTACTGTAACCCACACACAAGCATAAGCCATATCTCCAGGCCTTTAGATTTGCATTTGGAAGGTACAATGCAACCGCCATGGTCTGACAGAGGTTGTGGAGTTTTGGCCACTTACAGACCTTTCAACATGACCCATTCCATTAGGTACAAAATACTCTGCTCCTCAGTTTCCATCTGTCAGTTACTATGGTAACCACCTTTGTTGAAGAAATAGTTTTTTAAATATCGGTTAAGTCATTTCACCAGGTGAGTGACAGGTGGAAGCTCAGGAGCGGATTAAATTGTACCTAATGGAATGGGTCATGTTAGACGGGTTTAGTTGTAAACTCAGTGCACTTACGTTAAATTTCGGGTCTGTACTGGGCTTACTGTGCATTGATTACATTTGTGCATCCCTTCCCTCCTACAGGACAGCACCCTGATATTTTTAGGGGGTATATTTTCTAAGGTTTGTAAATGTAGAGATGCCCCCCTCTCAGCAACCAATCATATTCAAGCTATCATTTATCCTGTACATGCTAGAAAATGCTATCTAGATCAGGGGTTCTGGTGGTACTTGGACCACTGTCTGGCTGGTCTCAAGGCAACTGGACAAGCTTGTCAGCGGACCCCTTAAAGTGTTTGGCAATCACCTGATGCTGCTTCAGTTCCAGAACTTAGAAATTGTCTCCTACTTCCCTGCATTGAGGCCTATGGAGGCGGCCATTTTCACGGAGGCCAAGACGTCATCAAAGATCGGCCGTTATCTAAGACAACATGACTTCAATAATGGAGACAGAAATGAGAAATACACTTTGGTCTCTTGTGAATCAGCTGCAGTGTCACCTACTTTTGTCTCTTCTATATGGATGAATATTCACAGTCTCCACAATAACACTGAAAGGATTTATTCACTGACAATATAACAATCAATAAATATTGATGCCCCAATTTTTATTGGGAAATAGTTTTCCTGTCAGTGCTAGACACACCCATGGGTGGAGCTATTCACAGGACACACCCATTTGGTGGCACAGGACACACCCCCTTTGGTGCATCAACCTGATAGCATTATCACAATCTCTCTGATATTGATTTGCAAAAGATGGTAATCACGAGCGAGATGCGGATTGGACAAAACCTCAGAACACTGCTAGTTTTAGAACCTTTATATATCTACCCCTTGCTCTGCCATTGCATAGGAAACATCATCACCCCCTGAGCGTTCCTGTGCGACTCTCCAGAACCCCATGTGCAGCAATGGTCAGATGTATCACAGCCGCGTTACAAGGGAGAAGACTGGGGTATGGCTTATGTGCACGTGAATGTAAATGACCAATAGTGGGTGTGTTAGAGACAGGTATAAGACAATAAGGCATGACACCTGAATGAATTGGCAGGTGGAGGAGGCAGTAATGTGATCCGGTGTCACTGTATGAGTGCACGCCAACAGTATAAGTAAATATTGTTACTAGGCAAAGTATGACTGCACACCTGTGGAGCAGGTACTTAACCGGGAGCAGCCGACTCCAGCACAGGACTCTTCATATCACCGCCATCCATCACTATGGGGTCTTATCGCGCTAATGTGGACCGCTGGATGAGTGCAAAGATCAGCCATGAAGTGGGTTATTGTTTATTCACTGTGAGGCTAAACCTGTAGGACATGGATGGGGCTTCGTTATAACTCTGCTGAATCATTGGCTTCAGGCGCGGTCGGCCCTTATTGCAAGAAAAAGTCTCCAAAGGCGTCAAAAAAAAACCCACTTGAGTTATTTCAAATTGGAAAACTTTATTGCTCATCTGGACTTGACAAACGCGCTCTCTCTCGGCTGTGGCAGCTATGGAATCGGAATACACGATCCCGGAGTGCCCAATCTGCTTTGCCGCCTACGACAATGTATTCCGCACCCCGAAGCTGCTGCCGTGTTCGCACACCTTCTGCATGGAGTGCTTGTGCAAGCTGTGTGTCTTCCGCAAAGAGCTGCAGACCTTCTGCTGCCCCATGTGCAGGGCAGCCGTCACCATCCCACCAGGGGGCGTCCCTCAGTTACCCCCGAACATGAACATTGTGTCTCAGTACCCGCCCTGGATGGGGCAGCTGCAGGAGGTCTGGGTGGAGGGGTCCAGACTGTGTTGGAAGAAGCAAAATGGTCAAAGTTTCGTCAGAAGCACCCAGAACTCGCTGAGCCACGTCCCGCCGGGAGAGGACGATAACGCCATCATCGTGGTGTATCTGCTCGGTCCGGCGCAGTCCCACTTCTCGCAGCCTGCGGACCTGGTGGCCATGCCTCACCAGCCACAGTACCACCGCTGCCACCTAATGCTGAGAAACTACGGCTGCATCATGTGGATTTTCATCTGCTGCTTCATGTTGTTTTTCTTCATGGTCTTTTTCCCCATCTACCTGCGCGTGTGACTCGCTGATCCCGAGGGCGAACGTTCCTAATCTACGGTGCCCCTCATGCATCTCACGCCAGCTGTCTCTGGGCATAGACTGTGCCATGTTTCCAGGCAGGTGGCAGCCATCAAACTTGGCAGTAAGACTAACTTCAATTTAAGGGGCACCGGCTTGGATCCAGCCTAGGGCACCAACCGGGTCATGGCTGGCTCTGAACTATCGTTTTATTGGCATGGAGAAAGACGTCTATGAATTCCGATACAGTCATGCACTTAGGAGACTCCTTTACACAGAGGAAATGTAATATATGTATCTGTAATATAGGATTAAGTGATCTTTCTGTCTGATTATAGATTGGACTCTTGAGAGAAGAATAAATTGATTACTGATTTATTTTATGCTGCTCTGAGGTACATTAAATATCCCTCCACGGCGTGTTCTGCTTCAGTGTGTAACATGGTCACAGATCTTGGTGTTGTTTTGAAGCGGATTGTGGGAATATGATATAACTCTATGGTATGACAAGGGTTAATGTCCCGAACATCACTGTTCAACAGCACTGCAAGGGGTAAGGTCCCATCGTTATCTGGCAACAGCAGTGCAAGGGTTTTGGGGTGCAAGCGATTCCTGTTTGCCACTGGAGGGGTTACTGTCAATATGTTACCCCCCCCCCTCCCTTGCCACTGGGATGAGTAACATGCACTTGCTTCATTTGCTATTCCAGCACCGAAGGAGTTACCATCCGTAACACCAAAATAAATAGCAAAGCACAGCCAGGCGGGTGCTATACTCTCAATCTGTCTCTCTACCACTAAGGCACAAAGAGTTAATACCAGGTTGGTATCTGGTGCTGTAACGGTATGCTTCCTGTTCTCATTCTCAACAGACAATACACATTGTCCAGGAGAAAGGGTTAATACGCACATGATATGCCACCTTTTCAGCAGCCCAGGCAGGTAATTACCTGGGGCAGGGACTCTTTACCTAATGACGCAACAGAGGGGCATAAAAAGCACCGTCTCACTGTTACACTACAATGAGGCAGATTTCTATGATATATGTATATATTTCCAAGAGACGCTATAAACTGTGCAAGTATACAGCAGCGGGGAAGAGGTTAATGTGTGCAGACTGTATTGCTCTAGCAAAGACAAAGTTAATGTGTGCACACTGTATAGCTACAGCGCTGAAGAGGTTAACGTGTGCACACTGTATAGCTACAGCGCTGAAGAGGTTAATGTGTGCACACTGTATAGCTACAGCGCTGAAGAGGTTAATGTGTGCACATTGTATAGCTACGGCACTGAAGAGGTTAATGTGTGCACACTGTATAGCTGCGGCCCTGAAGAGGTTAATGTATGCGCACTGTATAGCTGCGGCACTGAAGAGGTTAATGTATGCACACTGTATAGCTGCGGCACTGAAGAGGTTAATGTGTGCACACTGTATAGCTGCGGCACTGAAGAGGTTAATGTGTGCACACTGTAAAGCTGCGGCACTGAAGAGGTTAATGTGTGCATACTGTATAGCTGCAGCACTGAAGAGGTTAATATGTGCACACTGTATAGCTGCAGCACTGAAAAGGTTAATGTGTGCACACTGTATAGCTGCAGCACTGAAGAGGTTAATGTGTGCACACTGTATACCTGCGGCACTGAAGAGGTTAAGGTATGAACACTGAACTGCTCTGGCACAGAAAAGTTTCATGTGTGCATACACTGTACAGACCCAGCACAGAAGAGGTTAATGTGTGCACACTGTATAACTGTGGCACTGAAGAGGTTAATGTGTGTACTGTACAGACGCGGCAACGAACAGGTTAATGTGAGTACACTGTACAGATGCAGCACAGAAGAGGTTAATGTGTGCACACTATATAGCTGTGGCACTGAAGAGGTTAATGTGTGCACACTGTATAGCTGTGGCACTGAAGAGGTTAATGTATGCACACTGTATAGCTGCGGCACTGAAGAGGTTAATGTATGCACACTGTTCGGCTATGGTACAGCAGATATTAAAGTGCATAAACTGTACAGACGCTGCACAGAAGAGGTTAAAGTGTGTACACTATACAGATGCAGCACAGAGAGGTTAATAATATACATACATATCCCATATATCAGGGCGCTCTCCCCCATGGTTTACTTTTGGCTCATAGCTAATACAGAGATATGGCACAACATTGCTGAAAACCAAGTAGCGTTAAAGCCCCCCCCCCCAGAGGTGACAGAGGATTCTGAAGTATGGAGAACTGTATGGATCGAGCCGTGATGAAATGACCATCACTGCACAGGACGCTGAGGAGACAGGGCCGGAGATGTCTATGCCCTTTCCAGACTTCCCAGACCTGCATCACTGGACGCCCCCTTTCCCAAACTCCAAACCCACAAATCTGCTCAACTAGATGTAGGCAATATGCGATAGTGCGACGCTTTTGGGCTGATCCGGAGTTTGAGAATAAGAGTAAAACAGGTGCAAGTGTTTGACCTGAGCAGCTCCACACTGAACTGCGGGGCAGGGCAAATATAAACTGTGAAGACAGAAGTAGAGTTGAGCGGTGAAGTTTCTTAGCTCAACTCTGATTTACAGATTAAACATAACGCCAGGCAGTGATTTCTACGTGCAAATGCAAAGAATTTACCCCGCATGCAAACAGAATTCATTTGTGCCCCTAACATTGCAACATGGCTTTGCTCAAGTCTAAAATAGTGCCAGATTTGCGCCAAGCCTTGCCCTACATGCCACAGAAGCTGAGAGGGCACCTAATATATTCACAACTATGAATGAGCCCCAGAAAATTCACAGGGGGACAAAGGGCTGGATCCAGACTTAAGTAAGTGCTTAAAATGAGTCACTCCTGGGCTAAACCATGGTGATTGCAGGGGAGTCATATCATATCTGCTGCAAACAGTATTAGAGATGAGAGGTGATGTTTCCTATCCCAAGTCTAAATAACAGTGTGATAGTAACGCTGGTCAGTATCTGCGTAATAATATAATAGTATAGAGATGAGAGGTGATAAATAACAGTGTGATAGTAACGCTGGTCAGTATCTGTGTAATAATATAATAATATAATTGTATAGAGATGAGAGGTGATAAATAACAGTGCATTTGAATATCAGTTGGGACTGCTTTCAGCTCTCTTTGCAGACCTTATTATGCAGTGTTTAGCCTATATGAAGACTGGACAGTCAGTAATTCATCACAGTGCCCCCTCACCCTTAGAAATCCTGGGATTTCAGTGGTGTAGAGGGTAAAATCTGGAAACATATTAAATGTATTAAAAAAGTCGGAAACCATATTAAATGTATTGAAAAAGCCATAAATCATATTAAATGTATTGAAAAAGTCGGAAACCATATTAAGTGTATGAGAAAAGCCGGAAACCATATTAAATGTATTGAAAAAGCCGGAAACCATATTAAATGTATGGGAAAATCCAGAAATAATATTGGGCTGGATCCAGACCTAGTTAAGTGCTTGAACTTAGTTACTCCTGGGCTAAACCATGTTGATTGCAGGGGAGTCATATTTCATCTGTTGCAAACAGTATTAGAGTTGAGAGGTGATATAGAGATGAGAGGTGATAAATAACAGTGTGATAGTAAAGCTGGTCAGTATCTATGTAATAATATAATAATAATAATATAATTGTATAGAGATGAGAGGTGATAAATAACAGTGTGATAGTAACGCTGGTCAGTATCTGTGTGCAGTAAGCAATTTAAAGATATATCCCTGCATGCAAAGAATACAATTACCTTGACTCCCCTGCAATCATCATGGTTTAGCCCAGGAGTAACTCATTTCAAGCACTTACTTAAGTCTGGATCCAGGCCAAAATGTGGCCGCTTTCTAAAAATAAAAGTAATATTGAAACCGGATCAAAAAAATCCCATCCAGACTTCTGTTAACCATTTCTCTTCAACAGACAGACTTTAGAGATTCATCCCCGACCTTAAAGTTTCCGAGAAATGGCGACGGGCCTGACATCTGTATCAGGGCATTGTAATACTAAGTCCCGTCCACTTGCGTCTCTCAATCCACCCCCTGTTGGAAGCATCAGATGATCAGACGCTAAGCAAATAAAGGGGTTTCTCAGCTGTCTGAGGGCATCCCATTGTGATAGCTGCAAAGGAAACTTCGATGTGGCCAATGTCAGCTCCTCTCCAGGGTTGATTGACAGTTACTGGACGAAATCATTAAATACATCTTAACCCTAGTGCCCCGAGCACTTTAATGGCGCTTCTTACAATCTAATCAGTCGTGTCGTTTCTCCGGTGAGAGAATGTGTTGCATGAGTGTCCGATGCTTTCCTCCCGAGTCTCGGCCATTGTTCTCCTCCATTGTCAGTGTTGCTATGGGACGAGGCCAAACGAATGACCCAAGGATCACTCACTCTTGGCTCGAGTCTGGATGAAACCCGAAGCTGGTTGTTGGTTACCAAGCGAGGAAGGGAGTTATGTACATACAAGATAGCTGCAGAGCTACCTCAGGGCTGGAGCTTTGATTTTTTTTTTTATAGAAGAATTGGAGACGACGGATGAAGGAAAGGAAGACTTGAGATGGGAGCAGACCCTGACTCCAGGGCAGGTGAGAATCCATCTACACGTCTCAGGTTATTCCATCCAGAATAATTGCTGACCCTTCTCTGCCTCCGCAGGGAAGAGATCTCATCGAGGATGTCCTATGTTGGACCATAACAAGCTGAGGATCTGCATCAGGACATGGCCACCACAACCCCACAAGAGGCCGACTCGGAGGAACAACTCACCAGCGTCCTCGAATGTCCAATTTGTTTTTCCTCCTACGACAACGCGTTCAAGACCCCGCTGCTCTTGCCGTGCGGTCACACCTTTTGCATGGAATGCCTAGCCAGGATCTGCGTGTTCCACAAGAAGACACAGAGCTTTCCCTGCCCGCTGTGCCGAAACCTGGCTCAAATTCCACCCGATGGGGTGCCAAAAATGCAACCCAACCTGGAAGTGGTGGCCCAGTTTCCCCCCGGAATGCAGGACCTGCAGGACGTTTGGGCAGATGGATATAGACTATGTTGGTCGAGAAAAAAAGATTCTTCAGAGGGAAAAGGGTCTCTGGTGACGGTCCATCTTCTATCCAACGCGCGAGAGAATCCCACCGTCCCACGTGACCTGATTTCCATAGAGCACACCGGGTGCCGTGCATTCTGTAGAAGCGTGTGGGGTTTTGTAGTAACGGTTGTGACAGTAGGAATAGTCTTATTCGCTCTGCTCTTCTTACCGATTTACCTCAACAAGTGACGCAGGTACTGTACATGTCACAGGACGGTATGAACACTTACAAGAACCCTCCTGCAACTTACCTTTATCCACCACCGTGCAATCTCTGACTGGTAAGAGACAGACCCTGCATACTGATCACTGCTGTAAAGTGTGTATATAATTGATGTGTAATAAAGGAGTAAAGCACTTTATATCAGCTGCTGTTGCTTCATTTTTTTTTTCAGAACCAGACTTTTGAATTTTCCCCCCATCTTTTTATGGGCACTTTTTCGCTAATCTGCGCTGACCAATTAGAATGCAATCAGACACATCCAAACGTAAGCCTTTTCCTGATTGCTTGCATTGGAAAATATCCATATTTGCATGTTGTGCAAGCGTGTGTACCCGAGCGCCAGAATTGGAATGCAATCCGCACAATCTTAGCATCTCTGGTCCAATGACACTTCCGAGAGAGGGGCGGCGCTAAGCCTGCAAGCTGGCGTTTCCTCTTAGTCAGATGACAGTATGTGCGTTCCCTCTTAGTCGGGTGACAATATGGACGTTCCCTCTTAGTCGGGTGACAGTATGGGCGTTCCCACTTATTCAGATGAACAGTATGGGTGTTCCCACTTAGTCAGATGACAGTATGGGCGTTCCCTCTTAGTCAGGTGACAGTGTGGGCGTTACCTCTCTGCAGACCTCTGTACTTTGTGACTTTCTGCGCGCTTCTGTCATAAAGTTAAGCTAGTCCCTGGCTATCATAAATTCCAAATGCATCAAAACACTCTTCTTTATGTTACAGATAAACAGCAAGGAAATATTACCCAGTTATAGTGTAATGGGGCCATTAAGGATTCAGCTTAGACTTTACAATTAAATTCATTGATATCATTTCATAGATTAACTAAAGGGTGCGGGGCTCTGGTCCGAATGGCCGATTTTCGAATCAGCCATTCCTCCCCAACCAGAACTCCCCAGAATTGTGAACTGGCTGGGATTTGATTGCTAGGGCTCGATGAGGCAGAGCAATCCATCCACGGAGCTCCGAATGCTCCGTTCAGCTATATGCTAAGGAAAAGTAGTCCCTTCCCTATTTCTAACCCTAACCCTCCCTTACTGGCAGCCTGACCCTAAAACTCCATGTACTGCAGGCTGACCCTAACTCTTCCCTCCCCTGCAGCCTGACCCTAACCCGCACAGATAGTTTACTCAGTTGTTCCTGGTCCGGCGATAGCAGCGGCGGAGGGATATCGCAGACGGTGGAAGAATACGGTAATTGCGAAAGTGAATGGGTAAAGTATGCCGAACGGCATACTCATCCATTCACTAAAAAACAGTAGGAAGTGGTAAGTATTCGATAATGGGACTTTCTAAAATGACCTTTCGATAGTCCTATTTTCGGTAATTATACTCTCGGACCGGAGAGTGTAATAGAGGTGGGGAGCACACACAAATTCTCAGCCTCGTACGTCTGTGCATTCTGGGGCTTGTAATCATGTCACAGACGAGAGCACTGGACATCCATTGATAAAGATTTTGGGATCGCTCGCAGGTTATTCTGTGACTTGTAGTTCCATGGGCAATTTTAGTCAGAATTACATAGGTCGCTTGGGGTTCTCCTCAACTAAGAACCTACTGTAAGAATGGGCGTACCAGAGAATGGGGTTAAGAAAAGTGGGCAGGGGAGTCATTGGACGCTATGGGCGGGGTTAGGCACTTCCCTTCTTACTTTGTGCCAGGCAAAGGGAGAGTTAAGGTAAATCCTACGGGGGCGGAAATGAGTTAAAAGCCATAAGAATGAGAGGCGGGTGATGGGAGGGCACTTGCCAATTATCTTCTGATCTGTGGATCAGGCCCTTAGCATCCTTACACACAATGGACCCCACGCGGAGATGAATGGGGATATCGACCTGTGCCATATTTTGTGCGCGCAAGTGAATGAGAAAAAACGTAATCCAGATGCGCGGTGATTCACTTCAGTGGTCGCAACTTCGTGCACACACAGAAGATTGTATACAGCATCGGATCTCCTCTGCCAACCAACCAGATGATGGCTTTCATTTACCATATAATATATAAAAAAAATGAAAGCTAGAACCTGATTGGTTGTTATGGGCAACATCTTAAAACTTAGGACCGGAGTCACCATTAAAAAGACTATGGCCCAGATCCTGAGCTACGGCCGACAGGGGACACGTGTGTGTCCAGATTTACTACTGACAGCAGGGAAGTGCAGGGGGCGACTTATCCATCAAGGTGCAGGCCACACCCCCGTCTGTCCTGAGGCTGCTTGCGATAGGCTGGAGAGGATCATTGGAGAGGCGAACGTAAGGAATATGCTCTTAAATGAGGATCCAGTCCATAGCCTGTAGCAACTCCTAGTGCCAGATTTTCTAAGCTGCGGGGTTTGTAAAAGTGGAGATGTTGCCCATAACAACCAATCAGATTCTAGCTGATATTCTCTAGTATGTAAAAAGAAAGGGAGAGCTAGAATCTGATTGGTTGCTATTGGCAACATCTCCACTTTTCCAAACTCACAGCTTAGTAAATCTGGCCCCTATTCTTGCATTAACTCTAAAATGATTGTGTAAAATGGTAATAAATGACTTGCGCTTGATTTTAAAGAAGAGAGAGAGCAATTTTAATGAATGGTGTTGTTCTTCTTGCATTGCTACATGATTTATTCAAGAATAAATGGACAGGTTTTTTTGTTTTGTGCATTGGGAATAACATACACTCTGTACAAGTCACTCAGCAGTTAATTACAGAGCAATACAAGGTAATAATGGTTGGAACGATCAGATACCTCTGGACAATTGACAGATAAGGATATGTGCATACACAACACACAGCCAGTCACTAGGTGGCATTGAATGGAGTGGAATTAGAGCAAGACTAGGCTTGCAGAGGAGGCTCATACCGGCCTGACACACAAACTACACCTTCATTCAAAGCTTATGCAAAGCACAAACTGTTCCTAGCCGCTCAGCCCCTCTGCCCGGCTCTGTGCATTGTAACTTTACATCTGTTAGCAAATGAGGGATTCAAATAATATTTATTACACAGGAATTGCACAGCAAAGTGTTCAGGGTAAGGACAAATGCAAATGAAAACATAAAATACAGACAAAAACAAAACGGACGCACTGCAACGATGGAACTGACCAATCACAGCGGGTTATGCTAGAACAGGGGAAATATTGCGGCCTATTGCAAGCAGCCTGATGACAGACGGGGGTGTGGCCTGCACCCTGGAGGACCAGTCTGACGAAAAATCCCCATTATATAGTATTGGGGGGAAAGAACATCACTCAGGCCACAGAGTAATATAAATGTATTGAAAGAGAAAAGGAATACTCGCACTGACAAGAGGAAAAATGGAAAAGGGGCTTTTAATTATCTGTACATTATATTTGTTTAGTAAGACAAGCCCTGGGTACAGTCAGAATCTCTACTAATATGAAGATCAAAAGGAAACCGAATGAGATCCTATAGACAGCACTCCTACCAGATTGCTCCCCAAATAGGTGTCAAAAATGTATAAAACGAAAAATCTTTATAAAATATTGGTTTAAAAGCAAATATTAAAAAATGGGAAAAGTGAAGGGATAAAGAAGTGAATAAATATATATATATAACAAAATAGCCTCATACATAACAAAAGAGCCTCAAAACACTATATATATGCATAATAAGCTGAAGACTTGCTCATATTCAAATACCAAGACAGTCCATAGATATCTTTATAATCCTAAAGTATTGAGTCCAAGAAAATGCACTATTGCAAGTAGAGGATTCAAATATGTATAGCAGGGACTATGGGGGCCTGATTCAGAGATGCGATTTTATCGCTATTTAGCTGCGTATATTTAGGATCTTAAGAAATTCGCATCATTGCGCATTCGTAGTAATAGTGCAACGCCATCTACGTAGAGGTTAGGATCCTAAATTCGGTAAGCGCGGACCTGTGAATCGATCGCAAGCACTTAAGATCCGAAGTGCTGCGTAAATATAGGACCCGAAGGATTTGCATAGATATGGGTGGGACACAGACACTTAGGATCTTAAATAAACGCAACTAATTCACTTAAGATCTCAAAAGACAGCACAGAGTTAGGGTTAGTCAGTGGTGGTCTAACTTTAAGATCCGCCGCTGTTTGCAAGGGGAGTGACTGTTTATGCAGTGGGCTGTAACCTGCTCCGACATGACACTTAGATGCGTATAAAACCAGAATGGAAGCTGCTCAATCAATTTATTAAGTAAATGTTAAACAGGTGCATGAAAGGCAGGGGTTAACCTGCTATCCACAGAAACAAAGGGAAAAATTGCCCCAGCACACTGCCATAAACCAGTAATAAACTATACTGTTCTATCTGTAAAATAAAACACAGAAATGTTCGTTACGCATATTTGTACAAATATGGGATAAGCCACCAGCCACCGTCAAGGCCTTTCTGTATATGGTGGTCCTAACTCTAACAATGAGAGTCCCAGTATTGGGTCCCATATATATGTTTATAAATTGAGAGCCAACTTACCTAGGAGACACCCCTTAAAGTCTCCAAAATGGCTGCTGTGGATCAGCTCTCTTAGATGCGTATATTTGAGATCCCATCGGCAGCGGATCTCTGAATCAGGTCCTAGGTTATTAATAATGAGCATAGAGAGCTTCATAGCAACCCTGTATAGGTTATCTGTATGACGCGACTACAAGCGTTCTCATAGAACAGGCTATGAATATGAGCAAGTCTTCAGCTTATTATATATATATATTTTAAGTGTTATATATAGTGTTTTGAAGCTGCTATTTTGTTATATATATTTTTATTCACTTCTTTATCCCTTCACTTTACCCATTTTTTTATATTCGCTTTTTAAACCAATATTTTATAAAGTTTTTATGTTTTATACTTTTTTGACACCTATTTGGGGAGCAATCTAATATAAATGTATTGTAGGCATCACTCAATCCAACAAATCAAACATTGGCCACTGTACTGAAAGGTGAGATCTGCAAACACACAAGATGAAGTGTTAGAACGAGAATGTTTTCTATATCCATCCCCATTCCTCAGTATGTACATAAGACATAAACAAAATAAAGATAATGTTTGAGTGTCAATAAATCAGAAACAAATGTTAAAAAATAAACATTGCTGGTAGTTTCCTGGCTGCAGTCACTCGCCATAAGAGAAGGAAATGGCTCATGTGCAAAATGTTATGAATAGCCTGTAAAATACGGAAACATCATTTATATCTCATTCCATTACACTGAGATCGCTTTCAATCAATCAATGAACAAAGAGGCGACTTAGACAAACGCAAAATAATCTCTTTAATGTATTACATGAAGTACAAAGAATAAAAGTAGAAATCTATTTAAAAAAAACAGTAATGATTACATCTATACACAAGGTAACCAGACAGACGGACAAGACGTGAAAATAAACTGTATATTTGAAGATCGTAGGGGACTGCCCCCTGGTGGAGAAATGTTACATTACACCGACTAGCATGTTTTCATCATATAATGGAAAGACCATTGAACGGTTACACTAATTCCAGTGTCATATCATTTAAACATGAACCCATCACTTTTCCATTTAAGCGGCGGAATCAGTCTTTATATAATATTACTGGATTTCCAGAGGTCATTGGTTTGTTGGTAAAATTATTCCTTAGTCCATCCTGCTTCTCAAGTCATTTCAACATGGTGCTGCACTGAAGCCATGGGTTCAATTCTAAACAGTGTATTACAAGACCGTCGTCAAACTAACTAGGTGTCAGTGACATCACTGAGAATGCAGCCTACACCGTCACTAGGAATCAGTGACATAACAGAGAAATCAGCCTATCCAGTCACTAGGAGCCAGTGATATCACTTAAGAGTGCAGCCTATCCAGTCATTTAGAGCCAATGACATCACTGAGAATGCAGCCTATCCAGTCACTCGGAACCAGTGACATCACTGAGAATGCAGCCTATCCAGTCACTCGGAACCAGTGACATCACAGAGAATGCAGCCTATCCAGTCAATAGAAGCCAGTGCCATCACTAAGAATGCAGCCTATCCAGTCACTCGGAGCCAGTGACATTACTGAGAATGCAGCCAATCAACACACATTGAACGAGTCACATATGAGGGATTATACAGAGTAAATACCAGTTCAGTCCACAAAATGGTCGCCTCCACTATGAGAGCACGGTATATTTTAATACATTTGCGGATACAATCTAAATTTGATCAGCATTTAACGACACATTATGTACACCTAGGACATTTCACAATATATATTAATATCCATTTCTCTAAGTGCTTACTTACAGTAATTAAAGGAAACAATAATTCACACAAGACAAAGTGAAAGCTAGCTCGTGGCTAAGGACTGTAAACATTAACATGGACGGAGCAGAAAATAATCAGCATTACTGAATATTACAAATACCCAGTCTGGTTATAAAGCTTAATCAAATCATGTCTTCACATATAACACAAACCATCTATACAAATAATTCATTGCACCCTATAGAAGCTGCAACATTCCCTGATTCAATACCATCACCTATAGGTGAAAAGTAGCAGTGTATAAACTAGTGATAAAAGCAATGGTCGCGATTCACAGTTACATAGTTTTCCTCTGATGTACGTTGTTTTAAGAATGGAGCTACTAGGCATGCGTGGTAGCTCAATTCTTAAAACAATGTACGGAAAACGAAAATTGCGGTTACTGGTTATTGGTCACACTGCACTGTAGAGATGGGTATATCGGAAAAAGTAAAAATGTGACCCCCAAAATACATGTATTCAGGCCATATATCGCAATTCAGTCATTAATGCCGATATTCTGGTAGAGCATTTCAGACTGTCAGCTCTCATAGTTCATGGTGTCCTCCCTCTACTACTGCACCTTCTTCTTCATCTGCTGCACCCACCTGCTGCTTCCCAGCTTAGTGTCCTGGGGGCCGATCTAGAGGTGAGCGTGGGCCAGTTGGCATAACGTTCCTCTGCATTGTTTACTACTGAGCATGCTCAGGAGAGCGCACAGTCCCGTCCTATTCAGCTCTGCAAGCAACTCGAGTGGCGGTGGCTTGCGTTCTGAAGGCCACAGGGAGGGAAGGAGCCAATGTACAGTAAGGGACGGGGCCCAAGATGAGCCCCTGATCCAGAGATGAACGCTGATAGAACGAAGGTCAGTTTACGTCGAGACATTTGCACCTACGGCAGGTCAAGTCCGGGGGGCACACAGGAACGGGATCTGTAACCGCGTCGCTATGGTCAGGAGATCGCTGCCAGAGATTTATTATGTCTCCTATTTGTAATATTAACTATTCATAAAAAAAAATAAAGGTTTTTTAGTTATTAATTGATGATAAATATATAACGACATTGGCGTTAGTGCTGTCCTATTACATCTGAATGGTTCGCACTGATAATAAAAAAAACACTTTAAAAAGACACTATACTCCCCTACTGCCGTGCCACGTATTTGGCCACGTGGCTGCTTAGAGCTTAGCTACTGTGTCTGGACGCCACGTCACGTCATTGGATGCAATCCTAAGGATGCCGTTGTGTGCGCTTGTGGATAGAACGTTCGCCTCGCTACTCTGACTCCTGCGTCCACGGCCATTTGCACTCACCTCTGGAGCAGCCACCTGGGGCCAGATTTACTAAACTGCGGATTTGGAAAAGTGGAGATGTTGCCCATAGCAACCAATCAGATTCTAGCTCTCATTTTCCTATTACATACTAGAGAATGTCAGCTAGAATCTGATTGGTTGCTATAGGCAACATCTCCATTTTTCCATACCCGCAGCTTAGTAAACCTGTCCCCTGGTGACCATCTTCCTGTACACACCCTCTCTAACCCCCTTACAGCTTGTTTAACCCCCTGACTCTCCTGTAATACCCCACCAGCTTCATCCTATGTACCCGATTCCTTGCGTCCTCCCTCTACTACTGCAGCCTTTATCTCATCTGCTATTGGCAAGTGCTATAGTGCTACGAGTTCTATTGGCAAATGTACTCAACATCTATCTCAGTCACAACTATATATAAGAAATGTCCACATCACAGCAATTATTATCAGAGAAAGTCGCTGGGCAGCCAAGAAAATGGGCTACTCCATTAAACAGGAAGAAAAACAAAGCCTATTTGGCAGTGAGACAATGGTATAAGGTGTTGTCCCAAATAATCAGGATTCTATATTGATGTTTCCAATCTACACGTAGATAAACTTATACCTATACCCGCCCTGCGCACACAACTACGAGCCTAAAGATAAGGAGCCGGATTCACAGTTCCGTAGTTTTCGTCTTACGTACGTTATTGAAAGAATTGCGCTAGTACGCATGCGTGGTAGCTTATTCACGCTATCTACGTACCATTTCTGTATTCTTTAGACCGCGCTTAGGCAATCTACGTACAGAAATGGTACGTAGACAGCGTGAATAAGCTACCACGCATGCATAGTAGCGCAATTCTTAAAACGACGTACAAAATGATGAAGACTACGTAACTGTGAATCCGGACCAAGGTAGCCTTATGGCAGTCGTAAGTCGGATGAGAAGCTGAAAACCGAGGGCGTGTCAGGCGTCGTCCTCTGGCTACTTTTCGCGTATAATCAAGAACCTAAATCATTCTTAAGTGTGAATACGGCCCACGATCACGATTTGTAGGATGATAATAAAGGAAAGTGTGTGTGATGATAATTGCACATCGCTTTAGGTCTCATCCTAACTATAAGCATGTTCATTGAGAGTCACAAACACACTGGCAGTGTTACATATGCCCACCAATCCAGGGACCTGTACCAGGATAAAACACTGCAGCCATTTTGTTTGTTGACGAAACACTGCAGCCATTTTGTTTGTTGACAAAACACTGCAGCCATTTTGTTTGTTGACAAAACACTGCAGCCATTTTGTAGGTTGACAAAACACTGCAGCCATTTTGTTTGTTGACAAAACACTGCAGCCATTTTGTAGGTTGACAAAACAATGCAGCCATTTTGTTTGTTAACAAAACAGTATCTGCCTATATAATCTGAATGCTGATGAACAGAATTATGGGTAAGAGATCAGGATTTAGTTGTTTCTCCTGCTGTATTTTTCAGTGCTGTCCAAACTGCTCCCTGAAGATTCCTTGGCCATAGTCTGTTGGCTGGGTGGCACAGTAGGTGTAGTAACCAGGAGGACACGGTCACCCTCCTTGTTTTATAGAACATGTGCATGGCTCCTCCCAGCAGGACATGGCTAATTACGGTGGAGAAGCCATTTCAGTGCGCTCAGAACTTTGAGACTTGCCGCAGAGACCCCCTGTCACCCGCCACATGCAGGGAGTGAATTCCTGAGTTGAAGCTGGCGCAGAGGATGGACGTGTTATCGCAGACGGCCAAGGATGAGAGGGGCCCGGCGCCGTCCAGGAACAGGCTGCTCAGACATGCTTTTGGAGAAAGAGAGGCAAAAGGTTGCTTGAAATGTACTTTTGACGTGGGGGGCAGCCATTTTGTTTGTTGATAAAACACTGCAGCCATTTTGTTGGCTGACAAAACACTGCAGCCATTTTGTTGGTTGACAAAACAATGCAGCCATTTTGTTGGTTGACAAAACAATGCAGTCTTACAAGCTTACAAAATGGCTGTCTTGTATCACTGGTTCTAAATGAATTCACAGGCTTAATAAATAATTGGTTTGGCCTTTATAATTGCTGGCGGTGTGTGGTGTTTAAATTACAATACAGATAATACGAAGAAAACCTGTACATTTATTTCTTAATGATTTCCTAATAATGATTATAATTTAATATGTGCAACAATACAGTCACATTATCCAGAGAGGAAGGAATGGTTCAGTTACAGTACAAATCTCCAACAAAACACAGTGAACATGATGTGTTTATATGATAAAATCACCTAGGGCAAGCCAGTCAACCTGTGGCTCTCCAGGTGTTGTAAAACTACAAATCCCAGCATGCTTTG
Source organism: Limnodynastes dumerilii (assembly GCA_011038615.1). NCBI lineage: Eukaryota > Metazoa > Chordata > Amphibia > Anura > Limnodynastidae > Limnodynastes > Limnodynastes dumerilii. Next base: position 231,317 of record WWET01000548.1, on the reverse strand, counting down.
TCACATATCAGCTCTGCCTATGTAGTTCAATCATGCTGAGAGTTGTAGTTTAACAACACCTGGAGAGTCACCGGTTGGCCAGGACTAATCTAGGGAATCTAGCCTCTAAACCCCTAGGACTAAAGGCTCCATGCTGAATGCCCATTAAAATGCAACAGGTACCTCCAGTATCTCGCTCCCAGAGCTTCACCGTGCAGTCATGTGACGCAGTGGCCACCAGTGGCGTGTCACACGCTCCCTTAGGAAGGAAGACGCAGGACGTGGTGCTTTGGAGATGTCCCCTATATTCACACACTTTGTCCTTTGTCTGTCGGAGGTCCCACAACTGGGAGGAAGATAAAAGTCACTTTCTGTGTTTCTATGACATGCACATTTATTTGTTAACTATTTTATTGTTTTATTTATATTTAAAAAAAGTCAAAAAACAAACTAAAAATAAATAAAAAATCTGGGAATGAAGGAATCCTGATTATTAGTTATACTATAAATGTACAGAAAAAAATCCACAACGTCATCTGTGCGATTAAAATGTAACTTTCCTGTGCGAAAGCTTTATTGAAACCCTTCCAGACACAATTTAACACAAGTCACAAATGCTTTCAGTTTATGCATTGGTAGGATATGAGAATATAAGCGATCGAGCCACCTATATATCGGTAAGAGAATCAACTGATTTGAAGATTTGATAGAGGTAATGGGTAACAGCAAAATAATACAAATACGACCTAGACGTAGCTTGCTCCTTTGCTCAGCCATAACATGATATACTCTCTTACACCGGTTTCACGTCACCACCATGCAATAATCTGGGTTTTTGCAGGGTGATTTGCGGTTAAAAATAAAATAAAACCCTTAAAACGCTGCAGTGTAGACAAAGGAAATTCCTGGCCCCGTTGCACAGGAACAGTAAAGAAATCCCTCCAATCAGGTGTGTTAGGTGAGACCCGGGTGGAAAAACCCTGGTCTGCACCTTTCCCACCACCTCTTACCGGGGTTGTAGACGGGAAAAACCTTTTTCTTTTCCCATGTCTGAGTCCCAGGTCATTAGAACCAGGATCCCGGTAACGTTCACATCACCACCAAACCCGGGATGTCGAAGGCCAATAACCCAGGTTTTTAGCGGTGATGTGAAAGAAGTATTATGTAAAATGTATGTATACAATGACTTTTCTTTCATTGGGCCTTACCCTGAGTTCAGAGCGGACCTTCCTTCCGTCGCTTACCCTAATCTGCCTCTTTGACGGATTTCTGCGCATCGTACGATCGGGTACATTGTTTATTCCTTAAAAGTTACTTTCTCCAATCTTTTTTACTGAATCACTTTTACAAAAAACCTCATAGTGACTAAACAGCGCTGTATTATCAGCAACTCTAAGGGCACCGGAAAAGTTAAATGATTAGCCACAATTTGGTGACCGCAAAGCAAATCTCTCACCGTAGCTTCACATCCCTGTCCCCCGAACCCGTTGCTGCTGGTCAGGCAGTAGGTCCCGTCCTCGCTGACGTCGCAGTGCATCTGAATGTACTGTTTTGCGGGGAACGTGTGCGCCACCTGCAGGTTACGAGTGTCCCACACACTGTACGATGCAATGGGAAGGAGTTAATGAGAAGGTTGTCACATCAATTAGAAGATAGATACATAGGTCATAGGTGATTATAAAAGGCTGTGTCGACCTTAACGAATATAGAATATATAGAATATAGAATATAGGACTGACCGGGTGGTTTTATCCTCCGAGGTCTGGACGGCATAAGACTCTCCGGGAACCCAGCACAGGTGCGTTACCTGCAGGACAGAGGCACGGCGTCAGAGCCATCTCATTGGACACAGCATCAGACACACCTGACTTTGGATCAACCAATCAAATCCATTCTACTGATGACAAACATGTCAATATCATGTATAATGTTCTAATGCTGATGCTGTGCAGGTGTTGTATGATTACAATCTACATTCTCCTTCACACATTATAGATATAAAGACACCGGCATCTTACAACCCATGAATATTAATCTGTGATGTGACGGGTGCCACATCATCCAATCACATACATAGTCCATACCAACTGCAATTTGATTGGTCCAATCAGATGTTCATCAGCCTCTAATCCGCAGATTGGATGCTCCTTTAATAAACAGACACAGTCACAACAACACAAGGCATTAAGGTTTCCTCATACCAGGTTTCTAGACACAGCAATTTTGTCGACACACTGGCCGGACTCTACGTCCCATTTGCACAACGTGTTGTCTCGGGAGCCTGACACAAGCTGGGTGCAATCTGTAAATAACAAAAGGAAAGTCTGTGCAATCTAGGAGCTGATAGGCACACAGGACCGGGCTGGATGCGTTACTGCCTCAGTGTTTTATGATGCATCCACCAAAGGGAAGTGTTTATTAATCATTGGTAGGAAGTCTGCCGCACGTTCAAAAACACTTCCCCCTGACCGCAAAGCGAGATCCCAGGATTAGACAGGTCAGACACGGATTACTTTCATGCTGCTGGGTGCCACAGTTACATGTGAGACAGTCATGTAAACGTACCAATAATGTAAAATAAACATTTTTATGAAATATATATTTTTATCCCCAAAAGGGACGCAGAAACAAAAATAAAAAAGTTATCAGTTCAAGATAGGATTTAACCCAACATAATATAAGGTTTATAAATAATGACTGAGGGCCGGATTCAGTTCCGTAGTTTTCATCTTCCGTCTATTATTTGAGGGGTAATGGCATAATAAATGAAGGTTAAGGCCATCTGGAACAACTATTCATTAAAAAGACATTAAAGGAGACACATTAAATGATGTGACCTGGGACATCCTACAGGTCTAGGTTAAGGCCTCTAAAAAGAGGAGGCGTTGTCCACAGCAACCAATCAGAATCTAGCTAGTCTTTTATAGTATGTGTTAAGTAAGAGTTTGAATCTGATTGGTTGGTAAGAAAGAAACTTTCCCTTTTTATGTCCTTTAGTAACTCCACCCTAAAGCTAAATATATTGCTAGGGATATATAAGAAGAGGAAGATGGGACTCACCAGGACTTACTGCTAATCCCGTCACTATTAAATAATGTCCAAGGAACTTCTGCGCACTCCCAGCTTTACAGTGTAGATCCCACATGAGGATGGTCTTATCCCGAGAGGCACTGAAGAAGCGATTCAACCCAAACACACAGCTGATCTATAGGGAACAGAAATGTCATAAGAGGACACCGATATCTCTGTCATACAGCATACTGATCATACACAGCACTGTTACCATACACTGTCTCTCTCCATAGTAATATCCCCTCAGTCCTGGTAGTAACACTGCTGTGTGACTGATCATACACAGCACTGTTACCATACACCATACACCTTCATACTAATATCCCCTCAGTCCTGGTAGTAACACTGCTGTGTGACTGATCATACACAG
>WWET01000548.1:198949-217495 GCA_011038615.1 Limnodynastes dumerilii | reverse complement strand
GACGCCGGGCAACATCTGCCCGGCGCATGCGCATTAGAGCTACGGCCGCCGTACTAGCGACGGCGGCCGTAGCTCTGGATCAGGCCCATAGTCTTTTCCTCCCACTCTAAGCGCAGCTTTTTGATGCTATTTACATCTGCATCTATATTTTGTGTTTCATTTTTAGATACCTTATGCGTCAAAGGCTTCAATCAATGCACATGAAAGGGGCCACGAAAGAAAATAAAGTCACAAGAAAAGCGAACTCAGAAAAAGAGTCAAAAGTGTATATATTATTAACGTTGTGGCCAGGACAAGAATAATCTCAGCCACAAGGAGAAACACAAAAATCAGTCAGCAGCTCCAACACAATAGAGATCCTATAGAGAGTGTCAGCACATAGATAGCTTTAGCTAACAATAGAGCTATACTGAGGTCACCTGACCATGCAGCAAGGCTCCTCCCACAGGTAAATCCCTAATGTCTGCCCTCACTATGGGGCCGACCCATTAACATCTTGTGTTCTGAACACAATACAAAAAGATATGTAAAGGCTGATGTGCGTTTTATAGATGTAAAAAGAAAAAATAATGTAATATCATTTTTTTTAAATGTATTTATTTTTTGGCTGTAGTTTTCATGCATTTGCATTGTAATTTACGCTGAGACGCCAGTCATGGGCGCCGTTACCAGCACATGTCACAGTGACGTGCCTTGCAGTTGCGTTTGTATCTGTCGGGGATATGGGATGGATCTAGTCACATAGCTGCATTGAGCCGGGCGGCTCTGTGTTCATACGCACTCCGGTAATCGCAGACGTCCGGAGCTACCGTTACACGCGCCTTGGACCTAGATACATGACGTGAACAATATTGGGTTTTTTTTTTAAGATTTCTAACTATGGGCTTTCCTAAGGCACAGCACAGCACTTCATGTGGGGCCTGAGATCAAATCATGTTGGTGTAAATGTTCTTCTGTATACATTATATATCTGCAGCCCAGGTCTGGTCCGTCTTCTGGGTCTCTAGGAGTTGAAACTATAAATCCCAGCATGCTCTGATTATAGGCAGCAGAGGATCTGGGATTTGAAGGCACACCTTTCCCCTGATGAAGAGAAACGTACATCGGGACGAACTCTACTCTGGCCCCCGTGTGCACCGGGATGCCGCCTGTCTCCTCGCATTGAGCCATGTTTGGGTAATTATTGTTAGTCTAGGGTAAGACCAGATACGCGCCCAGGAATGGGTGTAGAGTGGCTGAGTAGCCTTGGACAGGGACAGCTGCCGGATTTCAGATAAATCACCATGGCTCCCTATTTCTACCCATGTGTTTATTCTCCGTTTTTTGCACTAGTACCTTTTGATATTGTCTTGTGCTATTTCTTTGTACACTTTTCTCAGATGCAATGCCCTATAGATGTACTGAGCTCTGCAGATTATATTTGTTGTACACTTATATTGAACGAGACTTACCTTTTAACGATATAGTCATTTTGTACTAGATGTGTCTATTATGGTTATAATATCAGGAGACTTGTTATTGCCTTATAGTTACACTGGGAAGGTCTCTATTTGTACTTTTATAAATATGAAATTCTCTTAAATAAAAATGTTTTTTTAATTTATATTCTATTGCATATACTTGATGGAAGTTTGTGGCTGTGCATCATAAATAGTGCTGCTTTTTCTTGTTGTCTCTTGACAAACCTTGCCTGTATAGCTTTCATTAGTATAAATTACAGGCTACTTAATTATTTTAGCACATACCAGGGAGATGCGTGATCAGGGAATAGAGTTATTGCAGCTTTACTCAGTTGCAGTGGTGTTCCTGTATCCTCCAGATTTTTGGGTCATCAGCCATGTCCCGAGTCTCTAATAAAAGCAGTAAGCTAGGGAGCAGTGATTGCTAGACGGTGCTCTCTTCCTCTTTAGATGTCAGACCAAGGTCTTAAAACACTAACAGGAAATTAAGGTCCAGATTCAGTAACGTAGTTTTCGTCTTGAGTACATTAAGAATTGAGCTACGACGCATGTGTAGTAGCTCAATTCTTAAAACAACGTACTCAAGACGAAAAATACGCAACTGTGAATCCAGAACTAGGAGTATAGCAAAGTTTGAGGCAGGACCTTAGGTCCCCCAGTACTCTCATTACCTAGAACGTACTAAATAGTGGCATTGTACATCTAGAAACATTAGGCCACATAGTGCTAGAGAGCAGTGGTGAGCAGACCACCACTAAGGATAATATCACATCCAACCTGTAAGCCAATGGCATGAAGGGAGAGTGACATCAGGAACTGAGCTTAGACCTGTAAGTTAGCTTCCATTATACATACACACAATGCATCTATACTCAGTGCTATTTTAGATGGCATGCAGCGTATTGCAGTTGTATTACCTGCTCACGTTATAATTGTTAGTTTCAGAGATTCTTGGGCCCTCTAGAAGTTAAGCCTGCTCCCCCATAACACTGGTGACAACATAACCCATTACCAAGGACAGATATTCTGAAAAATGCCTTTAATGTCGGAAGGTCTGTACAGCATGTAGTATGAGGAACAGGAGAGAACAAAGACAAACATGAACATGGGAAAAGAACATCAGAGAACAGGTTTAGACATAATTTACACAACTGTCACACAGATTTATGCAGCTTCTTCCTCGGCCTCCTCCTCAAACTCTCCCTCCTCCTCCGCGGTGGCATCCTGGTACTGCTGGTACTCAGACACCAGGTCGTTCATGTTGCTCTCGGCCTCAGTGAACTCCATCTCATCCATGCCCTCCCCGGTGTACCAATGCAGGAAGGCCTTACGGCGGAACATGGCCGTGAACTGCTCGGAGATGCGCTTGAACAGCTCCTGGATGGCGGTGCTGTTACCGATGAAGGTGGCGGACATCTTCAGGCCGCGGGGTGGGATGTCGCAGACGGCGGTCTTCACGTTGTTGGGGATCCATTCCACAAAGTAGCTGCTGTTCTTGTTCTGGACATTGAGCATTTGCTCATCCACCTCCTTCATGGACATACGGCCTCTGAACACGGCAGCGACGGTCAGATAGCGCCCATGGCGTGGGTCACAGGCAGCCATCATGTTCTTGGCGTCGAACATCTGCTGCGTCAGCTCGGGTACAGTTAGGGCGCGGTACTGTTGGCTACCACGGCTGGTAAGTGGGGCAAAACCTGGCATGAAGAAGTGGAGACGGGGGAAAGGCACCATGTTGACGGCCAGTTTACGGAGGTCGGCATTGAGCTGGCCAGGGAAGCGGAGGCAGGTGGTCACGCCGCTCATGGTGGCAGAGACCAGGTGGTTGAGGTCACCGTATGTGGGGGTGGTCAGTTTCAGGGTTCTGAAGCAGATGTCGTACAGGGCCTCATTGTCTATGCAGTAGGTCTCATCTGTGTTCTCTACCAGCTGGTGGACGGACAGGGTGGCATTATAAGGTTCTACTACGGTATCGGACACTTTAGGGGAGGGCACAACGCTGAAAGTGTTCATGATTCTGTCTGGGTACTCTTCACGGATCTTGCTGATTAGGAGTGTGCCCATACCAGACCCAGTGCCACCGCCCAGGGAGTGGGTGAGCTGGAAGCCTTGGAGACAGTCACAGCTTTCAGCTTCCTTCCTGACAACATCGAGCACAGAGTCCACCAGCTCTGCCCCCTCTGTGTAGTGCCCCTTGGCCCAGTTGTTCCCAGCACCACTCTGGCCTAGTTAAAGGAAGAAGCCAGTTACCAGAGTGCAACAAAACATCGATCATAAAGATCTTAGTCACATCCCTCAGTCAACTGCATCACAGCATCCAAACTCACCAAATACAAAGTTGTCTGGTCTGAAGATCTGTCCAAAGGGTCCAGATCGCACGGAATCCATGGTACCAGGCTCAAGATCCACAAGAACAGCTCGGGGAACGTATTTGCCACCTGGGGGCAGATTACAACATGAGCCATATTTCACATCACTGAGCGATGGATAAACGCACACAACGCTGGGACAATAACTCACCTGTCGCTTCATTGTAGTAAACGTTTATCCTTTCCAGTTGCAGATCACTGTCTCCATGGTATGTGCCAGTAGGATCGATGCCATGCTCATCGCTGATCACTTCCCAGAACTAGACAGAGAACACACCAGTGAGCCATTAGCATTGTATAAAGAGCATCAATGCCATTTGACACAGCTTGCTGAAACCAAGAGCCAGATGCAATTAGGAACACGCGCTGCAATAGATGGGAAAACGTTCGCAGTGCGCATTTTCTGATTTATTACGATGCCCAATGAGGTATGTGTAATAAAATTTGCGCAATTAGCTTTGCACAGCTGCGAGGCTAATTGAATCTGGCCCTATGTGGACTATTAGTCATGGGTAAATGGTTTTTTATTAATTACACAGAAATATAGAATTTGTGAACTGCAGCAACAAGAGGCTCAAGTACATGAGGTTAGACCAGCATTACTGTCTGCAAATACCAAAGCATTGAATAGACCATAACGCAACAGAAGAGGCTGAATATGTAACTGCCCTATTTAACCCTTAAGGGGTGGGGTGAAGAGGTAGGTGTCCGAAGGGGCATGGCAGGGGTGCAGAAAGGATCAGGCTTGGGCTATTAGTTACCACAAACGTCTGAACAAAGCATCAGACATATGCCATATTGCCAGTTTAGGATTGATGTTACTGCAAATACTGTAGCAGGCAAGAGGGGTATTAAAGCAGACCAGTGATTTCTCCTCCCTCTGATCTGTAGCTATAGGAGGAACAGCAATTGCACATGGCTAGGGTAGTGAAGGCCATCAAGGTAGCCACATGGTTGCTATAGTTACCAAACATTCATGTACTGAATTAACTTTTTAAAACCCCATTGGAGGTTTAGATGGCCAGTCATGTTGCCCATCACCTGACTACACACAACAGCATTTACATGGAAGGTTCTAGATAGCTCATGCAGTATTCCAGGCTATGACGTCACGGACATGGCACTAGAGGGACACGGGCACAGGACAGACAACCCCCTAGGTGTGGGGAAGGGGGGCAGCACACAGGTACCTTCCTGTCCCGCCAAGATCATCATTTGAATTTGAAACCTGGAACACGTGACCAGACAGGTTCACCAGGGAACGCCCCTCCACCAACAGTCTCCCCCCCGCAGGCCACGCCCTCCCGCAATGGGGCATAAGAAAACCGGGTAGGGGCTTGAAACAGGTCGGAGCCGGCTGACAGGAGTCCACACCCTACAGTCTCCCCTTCATAGACCCCACGATCAGCAGACATGACAGCGAACACGAGGGGGAGAGCCACCGCAATGCGGCATAAGCGAGGGGGAGGCAACGAGCCGCCGCCATCTTAGTGACACAACGGAGGAGGCAGTGACAGGGTAGCCGGCAGATGACAATTCCCGGGGGCGCTTACCTTGGCTCCAATTTGGTTGCCGCACTGCCCAGCCTGCAGATGCACGATTTCCCTCATGATGCCGGGTTAGATGGATGACTGACGGCCCACTGTAACTTCCCCCTTGGTGCTTAGAGAGCAACTGACTCCAACCGTCTCGTTCAACTCCTTTTATACGTGAGTCCCTGGCGTTGTCGCTGTAGGCAGATCAATGCGCTCTGGTTTCTATTGGACAGCAGATTGTGGGTGGGTCGGTTCGAAAGCAGGTGATTGCACTTCAGTCTGCCATTCAAACATAAATTAGCATACCTGGAATATGATTGGCCAACTGTCAAGCGCCACCAGATGTCACAGGCACCTTACTTTCGCCGCAACTACGCACTGATTGGTCTTATTCAAATGATTGACTGCCCTATCGATTGGTGCGAATGATCCAAAAGGGGCGGTTTTAACTCCGCGTCTTAGTAACCACCGCAATGCGCTTTAGGCGCCAAGAGCTAAGGCATTTTGTTGCCAGGTGCCCATTCACAGACGTCTGTACGCCACTCCATGGGCGCAGCTTCATGGCTGCAACCCAGCGCTACGTCACCTTCGGTATCCTAGGTAGTCTTGGTTACCCGCTGCTAGGATGGCACCTGTGTTGTTTCCCGCTTCTCGGGCCTCCCTACGTCTGTTTATCCTGGTTACATATCTTGTCCAGACAAGTCACCTTCTATTACACTAACCAGTGGCTTAAATGTAAACACAAGCTGTGGCCATGGTTTCTGTGGTCATTCCTGTATAGCATCAATATGGTGTAAAAAAATGAGCATTCCTCAGCCCCTTGATGCCACCCTAAAATCCATTATACTAATAATGGTATATTTCAATAAATGATTGCCAAAGAGCCTTAAAATCCAAGAACAGCCCTAATGGAATGAGCTTTATTGTAACAATAACCAGTATCCAATCCCAAAGGAAATGCCCATTTACATCTATAATATAAAAGGCTATCAATGCTCTTCATCTTTATAAATGAGCGACAGGGGGATGGGCCAATGAGGGGCGTACAACGTCTGTGAATGGGCACCTGGCAAAAAATGCCTTAGCTCTTGGCCCCTAAAGTGCATTGTGGTGGTTACTAATAGATACAGAGGTATATCTATAGGTCCAGCGCCCCTGGAAAAGCAAGGGCCTGGTGCCCTCCACCACCACCACATTAACCAATCACTCCCATCATGTGCGACAGGATGATGGACCAATGACCGCAATGTCCCATGGAATACAGTGGCAGGAGCAGGGCGGTTGCAAGGCTAACACTGCTGGATACCTTTATAAATGAGGGAATAGCGGCCAATGAGTGTAGCGTCCAGGAAGTACGCTGACCAATGGCAGGAGAGAAGACCCTCCAACATGACCCATTCCATTAGATACAACAACATGCTCTGCTCTTGAACTTCCCACTGTCTGTTACTATGATCTATGATCCGTCCAGTTGTTGCGCAGTTTATGGCATGGAGTCATTCGTTGAAATGCCAACATAACATTTCATATACATTCAACTCAATAATTGGAGCACTCAGGATACCACAATGCAGAATGTGGCCCAGTATGGCTGGGTATTTCAATGGGGTCACTAGCTCCTAGGCTGCTGTCTCATTAACATTGCTACACAAAATGGCTGCCTTCATGTTGATAACACATTTCTCATAAATAACTGGATCCAGATCCAGATCCTAAGTACTCACAGCTCACATAAGACTCCACAGTGAAAGCTTTTGTACTCTAAGTGCCAGATTTGGAAAAGTGGAGAAGTTGTCTTTAGCAACCAATCAGATTCTAGCTCTCACTTTCCTATTACATACTTGAAAATGTCAGCTAGAATCTGATTGGTTGCTATGGGCAACATCTTCACTTTTGCAAACCTGCAGCTTAGTAAATCTGGCCCTAAGTGCAATCCTAGATCACTCCCTATACACTCCCCTCACATGTATGGAACTTCGAGCCCTACCTTAACTTTTACCTGTGCATAAGGGACTCGTTCGTAAAGGAGGACTGTGCGATTTAAATACCTACCATGAGCATACACTATACATATGTCGGGTCGTTATGCTCCACCATCGGACTTTGCGTAATTGAGAATGGTTCGTAGTGCGCTCTGTAGAGTAACTGCCATGTTCACACAGCGGTACAATCGCACTGGCTGCTTACGTATTCAGAATGTGCAAGTACCTTGTATGGAATTGTGGGTCTGGTCCAAAATGCTGAGTTCATAAATAATAGTTTGCTACCAGCAGCAAAACATTGCTTCCAAAAAATTAAAGTATTTCCCATTCTAGTTATTTTTGAACATTTGAATCTCTTTATTTCCACATTCAGGAGTTATTTTGGGCCTTTAGTAGGTCTCATTGTGCAGTAATAATCCGCTACAAATTCATTTGCTTGCGGCCTTCACATTTCTTTCTTTTTATTTCTATGGTTACCTTGTAGAAAGAAAGCAGCCATTCACAGTTAACAGTATACATTTGTCCAAATAAAAATACTTTCTATCTCCTTAGTTGTGTTTTCAGTAGTCTGAGTGAGTTGAGGCATTCGTCCACCATTTTAAAATGCTACTTTCCTCCATTTTGAAATTAGCATTATACATATTTCTAGACATTAATTTGTTAATAGGTTTTTTATGTAGCGCTATTAGATTACTTAGCACTTTACAGAGAATATTTCATATTCACATCAGTCCCTGCCCTATTGGAGTTACATACTAAGGTCCTAACACACACAGACATTAGGGTTAATTTATTCAGCAGCCAATTAACCTACCAGTATGTGTTTGGAGTGTGGGAGGAAACCCACGCAGACACGAGGGGAACATACAAATGCCACAAAGATAAGACAATTCGGGAATTGAACTCATGACCTCATTTGTTATGGATTTGCCTGATTTTTATGGTGGAAATTGAAAAAAGCGTCCCTTTTAATAATACCATTAAAGCTAGACTGTATTATTATTTTTATTCCTGTTCATGATATAATTCATTTTATGGGTATTAATGCACATCCAGGTCAGCTATTATACTGGGCAAAGCTGGTATGAAGTCCTTATCACATACCAACAGTCTGACATCCAGTAAAACCAGCGTTGACAGACTCTAAGCTGTTGCTATGACAAACAAGAGCCATTAGCAACAGAATAATTAGCCAGTGTCTGGACGGCCACTTCCTAATACTTAGCAACAGTTTGTGTTCCTGCCCTGCAGGCAGTGTAGGGGATAAAGGTTTCCATCCGGGCAAAATGAGTGAATACTTTTCAGATTTATAAAATTTAAGAAAGTTTACCCATCACTTATACTGTACAGAGAGGAGGCAGCTATTTCATGTTCCCTTATCATGGTAATGCCTTTCATCAAGTAGACTGATTTATAACACAGACACCTTGTCATATAGGACAATATCTACCCAAATAGCCTTCTTTTTATATATTTTTAGTGTACTATTATACCTAGTTTTTACATAAATATTTATTATAGCATTTTATATGTTTTAATATATTAACATATCATTTTATATGTGTTTTACAATTGTATTGATAAAGTTTCCGTTTGGTAAAATGCTTAGTTTTTAATTGATATCATTTTTAAAATATGAATTTATATGGTGTAATAGTTATATGGCTTTAGGGTGGTATTTAAAATAGTTTTTAGTATATACTTTGCATAGTTTTAGTGTAATAGTTATAACATTTTATGATATTTCATATTTTATTTTTAAGTATATCATTTATGTCACTTTTTTCAAATATATTTGACGGCACATTTTGACCCATTAAGGTCAAAAGTTACATTTGCACACCAAAGCAATACATACGAATATGTATAGTGTGTGTTGTCCAGATTCACAGTTTCGTAGTTTTCGTTTTATGTACGTTGTTCTAAGAATTGAGCTTATTTACGCTATCTACGTACCATTTCTATACCGTGCTTACGCAATCTAAGTACACAAATGGTACGTAGATAGCGTACATAAGCTCAATTCTTAAAACAATGTAGGTAACACAAAAACTACGAAACTGTGAATCCGGACCTGTATGTGTGCCTTAATAATTATTTGCACAAATAAAGGATTTTTATTATAGTAAAGACCCAGCTTGGTCCTCAATTCTAATACCTTTGAATACATTATATATATAATAATAATAAAGCATTTTTCCTCTTCTAATTGCCACACACAAACACTTAGTAGCTTTGTTTTGAGTTATAACTTGAATTTGATACTGAACACAGTTGAGTGACCAGCGCTTATAACTTCAGGAATGCTTGTCACATGGATACAAGCTCTGGCGTGTGGGAAATATCGCTGATATAACAAACTTTTATTTCATTTCCATTGCTCTGGGGTTCAATCTGCACTTATAAACTGTAACTGCCGCAGGCTATTCCAAATTAACTCTTACTAAGTCTAGGCCACTGCATATTCTACATTATTGGAGATGGATTTTGTCCGATTCAATAAGATACAGAGTTGTAGTAACGTCGTTGATATTTATACTAGTATCCCAGCTCTGCGGAAAGCGTCCTTGGGTCACTTCAATGCTTAATGAGTCTGTTATTCACATCACTACAAAATGCTATAGCTTGGAAATCACTATATTCCGCATCACAGTGTTACCATTACTCAATTCCTAATGCTCCAAATTCACCTACTGTAAGTGATGACATCAGAACTTGTCTATTATACGTGATGACATTAGAAATCACCCATTATAAGTGATGACATCAGAACTCACCCATTATAAGTGATGACATCAGAACTTGTCTATTATAAGTGACGACATCAGAACTCACCCATTATAAGTGACAACATCAGAACTTGTCTGTTATAAGTGATGACATCAGAAATCACCCGTTATAAGTGATGACATCAGAACTCACCCATTATAAGTGATGATATCAGAAATCACCCATTATAACCGATGACATCAGAACTCACCCATTATAAGTGATGGCATCAGAACTTGTTCATTATAAGTGATGACATCAGAAATCACCCATTATAAGTGATGACATCAGAAATCACCCATTATAAGTGATGACATCAGAATCTGTTCCTATTTACTCTATCCATATTTTCACAAGTTTATCCTCAACATACATTTTATATTACACTATGTTATAAATAAGTAATAAATATAATAAAGTCTGCCATCTACAGGAGCCCTTTACGCTTCCATTTTCATTATTGGTTGGTTGTCGGTTGAGCAGCAACAACATCAGTCACAGGTGTTTAACCACACAACCGGCTCTCTGTTTCCTAACAAACACAATCATCGCCACCGTCACTCTCCCTGGTGACAACAGCAGTAACACCAAGACACCGTCACTCTCCCTGGTGACAACAGCAGTAACACCCAGACACCGTCACTCTCCCTGGTGACAACCTACAGCCCAACAGCACTAATACCCAGACACCATCACTCTCCCTAGTGACAACTTACAGCCCAACAGCAATAACACCCAGACACCGTCACTGAGGAAGCAGTAACACCCAGACATCGTCACTGAGGAAGCAATAACACCCAGACATCGTCACTGAGAGAGCAGTAACACCCAGAATGTTGGAAGCGTTCATAGTTTTGGATCAGGCCCAGAATGCTCAGATAAATGCCCCTGTTTTATCCCATTGTCCCCCACTACACATTATTTCCCTTATGGGCATAAAAGGACTGGGGGCACTACAATGGGGCATAGAAAGGACTGGGGGCCGTATTCAGGTGCAGTTGCATGTGTATTTTTAGGATTGGATGAACTGCGCATGCGTAGTAACTTTATTTACGTAAGTTTCATTAAATATACACATGGGAATCGCACTTGGGGACATACGTACGGAGGGCGGGGTTGAAATACGTACCAGAAAATTTACGTGAAACAGGCATTTAGATGAGGCTATGAGGGCGCGGTTACATCGAATTGCATGTACGGCATACATATACGCACGTAAGTACACACGTAAAGTTAGAGGTGGTCTATGGAGGCGTAAGTGTACGATTGCACGGTCTGGGACACTACAGTGGGCCATATAAAGAACTGGGGACATTAAAGTTTGTTGGTGGGCTGGATAGTTCAGTGGGGCTATTGACTCTGTCATTCCTGTTCCTTTTGGCTCTACACATAATGTGACCCAGTGAAATGCATCTACACCTGTATGAGGTTACACATGGCCAGGGAGACCTGTGTCGTGGTCATGCGATGCTACTACTAGCTGGATACAGTGTTTGCAAACAAAAGCAGAAACGTGACCTCACCTCACTCAGGAACGAGCTAACCCCATCTCCTGGATACAGTGCTCATGGTCATTAACAGGGACACCTCTGTGCAGGGTGTAACAGATCACCAGGGGGAGAATCCATTAAAGCCTTTACTTTAATTACTGTCACTAAGCTCGCAGCAGGCAGCGCGCTAATTACACTACTGGAAGGCAACACTAGTATTAGGTAGTAGATACCCCACACGGAGCAAAGAGGGTCATTACAAATTCCCTTTGTATGCTAAGTGCGACCCATTGAGTCTTAGGGTCAGGCTGTGGTGAGGAGAGTCTTAGGGTCAGGCTGTGGGGAGGGGAGTCTTAGGGTCAGGCTGTGGGGAGGGGTCTTAGGGTTAAGCTATAGAGAATGAAAGGTTAGGGTCAGGCTGTGGGGAGGGGTCTTAGGGTTAAGCTATAGAGAATGAAAGGTTAGGGTCAGGCTGTGGGGAGGGGTCTTAGGGTTAAGCTATAGAGAATGAAAGGTTAGGGTCAGGCTGTGGGGAGGGGTCTTAGGGTTAAGCTATAGAGAATGAAAGGTTAGGGTCAGGCTGTGGGGAGGGGTCTTAGGGTTAAGCTATAGAGAATGAAAGGTTAGGGTCAGGCTGTGGGGAGGGGTCTTAGGGTTAAGCTATAGAGAATGAAAGGTTAGGGTCAGGCTGTGGGGAGGGGTCTTAGGGTTAAGCTATAGAGAATGAAAGGTTAGGGTCAGGCTGTGGGGAGGGGTCTTAGGGTTAAGCTATAGAGAATGAAAGGTTAGGGTCAGGCTGTGGGGAGGGGTCTTAGGGTTAAGCTATAGAGAATGAAAGGTTAGGGTCAGGCTGTGGGGAGGGGTCTTAGGGTTAAGCTATAGAGAATGAAAGGTTAGGGTCAGGCTGTGGGGAGGGGTCTTAGGGTTAAGCTATAGAGAATGAAAGGTTAGGGTCAGGCTGTGGGGAGGGGTCTTAGGGTTAAGCTATAGAGAATGAAAGGTTAGGGTCAGGCTGTGGGGAGGGGTCTTAGGGTTAAGCTATAGAGAATGAAAGGTTAGGGTCAGGCTGTGGGGAGGGGTCTTAGGGTTAAGCTATAGAGAATGAAAGGTTAGGGTCAGGCTGTGGGGAGGGGTCTTAGGGTTAAGCTATAGAGAATGAAAGGTTAGGGTCAGGCTGTGGGGAGGGGTCTTAGGGTTAAGCTATAGAGAATGAAAGGTTAGGGTCAGGCTGTGGGGAGGGGTCTTAGGGTTAAGCTATAGAGAATGAAAGGTTAGGGTCAGGCTGTGGGGAGGGGTCTTAGGGTTAAGCTATAGAGAATGAAAGGTTAGGGTCAGGCTGTGGGGAGGGGTCTTAGGGTTAAGCTATAGAGAATGAAAGGTTAGGGTCAGGCTGTGGGGAGGGGTCTTAGGGTTAAGCTATAGAGAATGAAAGGTTAGGGTCAGGCTGTGGGGAGGGGTCTTAGGGTTAAGCTATAGAGAATGAAAGGTTAGGGTCAGGCTGTGGGGAGGGGTCTTAGGGTTAAGCTATAGAGAATGAAAGGTTAGGGTCAGGCTGTGGGGAGGGGTCTTAGGGTTAAGCTATAGAGAATGAAAGGTTAGGGTCAGGCTGTGGGGAGGGGTCTTAGGGTTAAGCTATAGAGAATGAAAGGTTAGGGTCAGGCTGTGGGGAGGGGTCTTAGGGTTAAGCTATAGAGAATGAAAGGTTAGGGTCAGGCTGTGGGGAGGGGTCTTAGGGTTAAGCTATAGAGAATGAAAGGTTAGGGTCAGGCTGTGGGGAGGGGTCTTAGGGTTAAGCTATAGAGAATGAAAGGTTAGGGTCAGGCTGTGGGGAGGGGTCTTAGGGTTAAGCTATAGAGAATGAAAGGTTAGGGTCAGGCTGTGGGGAGGGGTCTTAGGGTTAAGCTATAGAGAATGAAAGGTTAGGGTCAGGCTGTGGGGAGGGGTCTTAGGGTTAAGCTATAGAGAATGAAAGGTTAGGGTCAGGCTGTGGGGAGGGGTCTTAGGGTTAAGCTATAGAGAATGAAAGGTTAGGGTCAGGCTGTGGGGAGGGGTCTTAGGGTTAAGCTATAGAGAATGAAAGGTTAGGGTCAGGCTGTGGGGAGGGGTCTTAGGGTTAAGCTATAGAGAATGAAAGGTTAGGGTCAGGCTGTGGGGAGGGGTCTTAGGGTTAAGCTATAGAGAATGAAAGGTTAGGGTCAGGCTGTGGGGAGGGGTCTTAGGGTTAAGCTATAGAGAATGAAAGGTTAGGGTCAGGCTGTGGGGAGGGGTCTTAGGGTTAAGCTATAGAGAATGAAAGGTTAGGGTCAGGCTGTGGGGAGGGGTCTTAGGGTTAAGCTATAGAGAATGAAAGGTTAGGGTCAGGCTGTGGGGAGGGGTCTTAGGGTTAAGCTATAGAGAATGAAAGGTTAGGGTCAGGCTGTGGGGAGGGGTCTTAGGGTTAAGCTATAGAGAATGAAAGGTTAGGGTCAGGCTGTGGGGAGGGGTCTTAGGGTTAAGCTATAGAGAATGAAAGGTTAGGGTCAGGCTGTGGGGAGGGGTCTTAGGGTTAAGCTATAGAGAATGAAAGGTTAGGGTCAGGCTGTGGGGAGGGGTCTTAGGGTTAAGCTATAGAGAATGAAAGGTTAGGGTCAGGCTGTGGGGAGGGGTCTTAGGGTTAAGCTATAGAGAATGAAAGGTTAGGGTCAGGCTGTGGGGAGGGGTCTTAGGGTTAAGCTATAGAGAATGAAAGGTTAGGGTCAGGCTGTGGGGAGGGGTCTTAGGGTTAAGCTATAGAGAATGAAAGGTTAGGGTCAGGCTGTGGGGAGGGGTCTTAGGGTTAAGCTATAGAGAATGAAAGGTTAGGGTCAGGCTGTGGGGAGGGGTCTTAGGGTTAAGCTATAGAGAATGAAAGGTTAGGGTCAGGCTGTGGGGAGGGGTCTTAGGGTTAAGCTATAGAGAATGAAAGGTTAGGGTCAGGCTGTGGGGAGGGGTCTTAGGGTTAAGCTATAGAGAATGAAAGGTTAGGGTCAGGCTGTGGGCTTCCCATCCATTACCTCAACCCTAACCCTCCCCTTCCATTACCTCAACCCTAACCCTCCCCTTCCATTACCTCAACCCTAACCCTCCCCTTCCATTACCTCAACCCTAACCCTCCCCTTCCATTACCTCAACCCTAACCCTCCCCTTCCATTACCTCAACCCTAACCCTCCCCTTCCATTACCTCAACCCTAACCCTCCCCTTCCATTACCTCAACCCTAACCCTCCCCTTCCATTACCTCAACCCTAACCCTCCCCTTCCATTACCTCAACCCTAACCCTCCCCTTCCATTACCTCAACCCTAACTCTCCCTTCCCCTCAGCCTGAACCTAAACCTCCCTTCCCTGCAGCCTGATCCTAACCCACCATCTCCCGCAGCCTGACCCTAACCCTCCATCTCCTGCAGCCTGCAACCATTAGCAGACCCTCCAACATGACCCATTCCGTTAGGTACACAATACTCCGCTCCTGGACTTCCAACTGTCACTCTCACCTGAACTTTATGAATGGACCAATGTTTGCAAAATAGTTTTCAAATTAATAAAGGTGGTTATCATAGTAACTGACAGTTGGAAGCTCAGTAGCAGAGCAGTGTGTACCTAATGGAATGGGTCATGTTGGAGGGTCTGTATTATTCATGATGGATGGAGTGCTCATAAGTCTCCGCAGTGCTCTGTACGATCCTAGATTCCGTATGTGCAAGATTTACTAAACTGCGGAAAAGGAACTATGGAGATGTTGCCCATAGCAACCAATCAGATGCTAGCTAACATTCTCTAGTATGTAATAGGAAAGTGAGAGCTAGCATCTGATTGGTTGCTATGGGTAACATCTCCACTTTTCCTTCTCCCCAGTTTAAACACCTTGCAGATCGCCACTAAAAACCCGGATCTAATAACCCGGGACTTAAACACAGGAAAAAAGAAGGGTTTGTTCCTGTGTCTGAAAAGTTTTTCAACCCTAATACACCCGATTGGAGGGATTTGTTACTGTTGCTATGCAACAGTAAACAAGTACTGGGGACCGGCACTCGTCCTAATTCATCCGTGATCTGTGAGCAGTCTGCATGTCTATGCTGCCGGCCCGGGCAGTGTAGTAGATGACTGGGAACAGGGCATTACTGCCTGGTATATGAGAGGTTTGTCTGCTGGCTGGAGGGTCCTGTGTCATGTCACAAAGGCTGCAGAGAGATGTTATAATTATACATGGCTGTGACAGGCAGACAGTGTGTGTATTGTAATGTACACTGGCCAGCTCGCATTCCCACCTGCTCCGAGCCCGGCCTTGCCAGCTCTGTGTGCCACACAGCGCACCTGTCTCCTACACGCAGCCAAAGTGGGCGACTCCTGCCCTGTCCAGGGGGGAAGCGGGGGCTTTGTGTCTAGTTTCACGCCCGGCTTGTACATTTATACAAGTTACGGGCCATAAAAGCTGTGGATGCCCTGGAGTTGGTGCAAATAATCCAGCTGAAATTGTTGCACTTGCGCTAATGTCCAGGAAATAGGCTGTTAGTCCAGGGTGTAGGTCCACGGTACAAACAGCCCTTTATCAAAAGGGCCATTTCATACCATGCAGTTGTGAAGTGGCTCCCAAATCAAATGCTTCTGCCTCGAGGAAGAGAAGCATCAAAGAACCCTAATCCTCTCCTCCTCACAACCTGACCCTAACCCTCTCCTCCTCACAGCCTGACCCTAACCCTCTCCTCTTCACAGCCTGACCCTAACCCTCTCCTCCTCACAGCCTGACCCTAACCCTCCCCTCCTCACAGCCTGACCTTAATCCTCTCCTCCTCACAACCTGACCCTAAGACTCCCTTCCCCGCAGCCTGACCTTATTACTCCCCTCTCCACAGCCTAATCCTGACTCCCCTCTCCGCAGCCTGAACCTAAGTGTCCCCTTTCCCGCAGCCTGATCCTAAGACTCCTTTCCCCGCTGCCTGGCCCTAAGTGTCCACTCCTCGTAGCCTGAACCTAAAACTCCCCATAGAGTCCTACTCACCTGTCCAGTGAGTATTCGGCTGTCTCTATTTCGGAAAAAGCAGTTTTGCTACGGAGACTGCACCCAATTAGTCCACACCCCTTCCATTACCCGTGGTGCATCTTCCATGGCAGACAGTCGCAGTGGTAATGCTTCTTTTATTGGCACGCGCAATGCAAAAATACGCAAAGCTAGGCTACAACATTGGGCAGCCATCTTACTCTGGATCAGAGCGCTGTGAGTTGAAGCAGTGGCGTAACCCCATGCAGGGGGTGTAACCAGGCACAGGAGGGGGCATTTCTCAAAAGGAAGATATGCATTATATACAAGGAGTCACTATGTCATGTGACAGAAAGGCAGCCAAGCAATGTAACAAAGCAATGAGAAAGGCAAGTCAGATGCTGGGTGTTTAGGGAGAGGGATTAGTATTAGAAGGAGAGAAGTAGTGATGTCACTTTATAGGTCATTGGTGCGGCCTCACCTGGAATACTGTGGTCAGTGCTGGAGCTGTATCTCCAGAAGGGCATAAATACATTAGAGACTGTGCAGAGAAGAGCAACTAAAATGGAGCATGGCCTGTGTCACACACCATACAGAGACAGACTAGAGGGAGTAACATGTATAGCTTGGAGCGGAGAAGAGCAACTAAAATGGTGCATGGCCTGTGTCACACACCATACAGAGACACACTAGAGGAAGTAACATGTATAGCTTGGAGCAGAAAAAAGCCAGTGGGATAGCAGCTTTCACATATAACAAGGGGTGTAACCAGGTACAGGAGGGGGCATTATTCAAAGGAAGATATGTATTAGAACACAGGGACATGTGTATATACTGAAGGGTTATGGATTTAAAGGAAATGTGCAGAAAAATAATGTCACTGAAAGGGTGATAGATAAGTGGAATAGCCTCCCATCTGAGGGGGTCGAGGGTAACACAATAGAACAGTGTAAACATGCTTGGGATAAATATAAGGATATCCTAAAATACACTAAAATGGGGGTCAAATAGGGTCAGTATAGTTTAAAATAAATAACTGTGCAGGCTGGACGGGCCGCGTGGCTCTTATCTGCTGTCACTTTCTATGTTCCAGTGAATCATCTGGCAGCTCAGTGACAGCAGACGTCTCATTCCCTCCTGATATACCGGAGACGTGATGATCTGCTGGATATGACAAGGAGCGCGGTATAGATAGATAGCTAATGGTGCTGGGCTGCAGTGTATGTCGGTGACGTAGAAGAGGACTGGTGCCCGCTGCGCTGGGCTGGCAGCCAGTTCCTGGCAAGCTGAGGTCACACTTCCCAGGCTGGCATGGATCTGCAGGGTGTGTCTCTGCAGCACAGGCTCTGGACGGTAATCTGGGTCAGCAGTAATGTCCCTCTGCGTACGGCCTGGGAAATCACATGGCTTGGGGATGAGTGACCCTGCGGCCGTGTAATGTTCCTTTATCATGTATGAATATTCAAACCCAGGACAAAGAAAAGGGGAACTTGTGCAATGTGCAAATATCACACAATGCAAAATATACAAATGTGGAGAAGAGTCTGATCAACCCCCCACCCCACAGGCAAATACACTGACAGAGAGATAGAGGTACAGAGGGTCCACTGTCACACACACCCAGGGGGGCACTGACACTGCAACCAGGGGGGGTACTCTCCACTCTGTATATACCCTGACTGCAGGGTGTCTATCTATCCATCTATCTCATATCTATCTTATATCTATCCAATCGGTAGCACTGCAATGTGCTGCCTTTAGAAATAGAGACAACCTAAAGTTCCTTTCCGGCTGTTTCTATATTAAATAGGCGGCCTTTTTAGAATGTTTTATGAATGGGTGAGTGTGCGTCAGTGTACTCATCCATTCGTTTTCCCAGGACCCGCCGCTGACAGCTCCGGAGAGGTGAGTAACCTCTCCGGGGACATTTAGTTTTGGGGAAAGGG
>WWET01000548.1:176215-186734 GCA_011038615.1 Limnodynastes dumerilii | reverse complement strand
ACGCATCTAAGTGGCAGGTCGGAGCAGGTTACATCCCACTGAATAAACAGTCACTCCCCTTGCAAACAGCGGCCGGGCCTAAAGTTAGACCTGCATTGACTTGCCCTATCTGGCCGCACTCACTTCCGACCCTATGTGCATTAGTTGCGTATATTTAGGGTCCTAAGTCTGTAAGCGCACCCACTTTCCCTCATCTAAATGCCTCCCCCCGCCCATTTCTATGCAAATCCTTAGGTCCGTATATTTCCGCTGGAATTAGGATCGCAAATGTTTTCCGACCGATTGACAAGTTCAACCTTAAGGCATTTCCGACCCTATCTTCAACATAGACGGCGTTGCACTATTACTACGCATGTGCAGTTGATGCAAAATCGATCCGATCCTAAATATACGCACCTAACTATTGTTAATATCGGATCTTTGAATCAGGCCCAGTATTATTAGAGTCACCAAGGACCAGATCCAGACATAAATGCGCTTTAGGTGCGCTCTCGTTGCGTGTTTACGTGATAGTAAGTATTATGTGCTCCGCCGGGCACTCCCCTCGGTCGCTCGTAATTTAGCTGATTTACTACTGCCAAACTCTGCCTTGGTTTTTCCAAGCGTAACCGTGCCTGTACATAGCGTCCTGACGGTCGTAACTGCCTAACCCAGCCCATACTGTACAATGTAAATGCCTCCCTCCGTCTCCATTGCGTATTTACAGCTAGCATAGGGCTGACACGCCCCTTTGTACGTAGTTACGAAATTGTTACAACCGGCCAGAGTTACAATGCACAACATCTGGCGTGCGCATGCTCAGAATGTGCAAACAGTGGAAGTTACGCAAGCAGCTTGTGTAACTTCGCTGACGTACTTAGTTCTGGATTTGACCCAAGTGTTTACAAATTAAAGAATGATTGCTGTCCCGATACCAAAGAACGAAAACCATAGAACATTTACTAACTATAATGGGACACATTTACTAGATCCAAATATAATAGTCAATAGAAATTGAAGACTGGGTATGTTTAAAGAGAAAAAAAGCATAGATGACCAGACTTACTTAGGATTGAACATAGTGGACCAGATTCAGAGATGGAAATTAAGGACCTGATTCAGAGATTGAAAATAAGAACTTAAAGTTACTCCTGGGCTAAACCATGTTGATTTCAAGGGCAGTCAAATTAATTGTATTCTTTGCATGGAGGGATATATCTTTGAATTGCTCACTGCACACAGATACTGACCAGCGTTACTATCACACTGTTATTTAGACTTGGGATAGGAAACATCACCTCTCATCTCCTCTAATACTGTTTGCAGATGAAATATGACTCCCCTGCAATCACCATGGTTTAGCCCAGGAGTAACTCATGTCAAGCACTTACTTAAGTCTGGATCCAGCCCTGTGTATCTGCCTGATTGGTACATACACGTCTGCTCTCCATCCCACAAACCTCAGCACAGGACTAGAACGTGGAGGGATCTCTTGTGGGTTAAAATGAAAGCACAACAATGGGATGGACAGAGCAGATTGCCTGGAGAACGAATGGAACTAACCTGCTCGTCCAGCCTGTACACCGGAGCGGTGTGCGCTACGGCTGCACTGTGGCGGCTTTTCTCTCTGGTGTCGTGCAGGACCACTCGCCGATTCTCCAGCAATGTCCCATCAAGGTCTGGGGGAGCCTGGGAATCCACGTCCGGCCAATGGTCATAGCGTCTCCTCCTGCTCTTCCTCATCCCCTCAGGGTGGCGCTCCTTCACAAAGCTGAAAAAATGGGCACCGTCACATGAGATCAGTCCTGGTCTGTGTAGCCGCAAGCGTAACCAGTAATCACCAGACCCCGTCACTATTTTGTGGTGAGCCTCAGTGGTCGGTCCCAGAGGCCTTGATTGCGTCCTTCAAAGCCCGTGTGAAGACGCCAATACTGAGAAGACAAAACCTACCAGGTCCTCTCCTGTCTGGTATCGCACCTGGTTAAAATACAAGTACAGCTGTTCCCTCCTTACAACCTTGTCCAGTCGCCCCACGTGCCACCAAACAGAGGTACACATACCATTAGTGTCACTGTCTGAGGACCCTTTGACCAGAGGATATCCCCAAACAACATACACATAATAAGGCCATATGTAAGATGGATGGATGGTGATACTAGCTCTTACCTTGACATCTTTTTATGGGCCTGGACTGAGGGAGACAACCTGGAAAGCGTCAGATTATGAGGGCAACCACCGGTAGGAGGCTTCGTATTTCTGCGGATTGGCTAAATGTAAAGGCAAACAGCGACCATTACATGCTCATTATTGTCTCTATGGTCACATGTAGTCGGGGGTATAACTACAGGGGGTGCAACTGCTACAGGACCCGGGAGAGAGGGGGGCTCCTGGCGCCTGCTCCTAACACACTGAAAGTAAGCTGTCAGCCTCTGACACCTTCTATCAGGCAGCGGTATCGCCAAGCTCCGCCCCCAGTCCCACCTGGCTCTGTCTAGAAACGCCCATCCAAACTCGGGCCCCTTCTCTTTGCTATGGGGCCTGATTTTGTCACCTTTCAACCGGTGTGTAGTCATATAGCTAATGTCTTTAAAACCCTCCAATCAGATGAAGAAGCATTAAACCGCTGTGTACAGGCCTCAGGGAACAGGACAAATGCGATTCTATTATCAGTCGTGACCAGGATCTAGGATCCAAGAGTTGTTAGCGACTAACTCACCGGATCTGAGTGGCGGTCGTCCCCTGTCGCTCCTCCAGACGCCTCTGTCAGTGTCAGGTCTTTAATCTGGAGCTTGCGAGGTTTCTCACTAAAACCAAGGTGGAGAAATCACATCCGTAATTTAGGGCCCTGAGGCTTAAGGGAAGGAACAGGCATCTAGGGCCGCATCCCAAGATCTGCTTTCGGAACTTCAAGTGCTGAATCAGTGGGGATCTGAGAGTGAAAGCGGATATTTTGTGGACGGCCGCTTTTGAGTATGGAATCAGGACCATATTAACGCTTAAGAGTGACAGAACTGCACCTAAGTCACCCCTTTTATTTTACCGTGCGTAGTTTCCTTCTTAAGACAACTGCGCACAGACAATGGGGTAGATCCAGAACTCCGCTGGCAATACGTTTCCTCGCGTAGCGTATTTACGTGTGCGTGCCTTCTATACACTTCCCTCGGCACACCCCTTGAATGTACGTATTTTGTCCGAGTTCCGCTTTCCAAACCCTACCTTAACTTTTGCCCATGTAACCGATGTCATCCGCTCACGTACGGATGGGCAACACGTATTTACGCAGCTAAGCACGCCCATAATGTACACTTTACATACAAACTCCCGCCTACATAGCGTATTTCAGACGTATTTTAGACTCACGTAAAATTGGCACGCCCACACGTACGGATTTACGCGACACATACGTGAATGTTCTATACGTTCACATTTACGCTACGTTACTGAGTGTATTCTCTATGGTGCGCATGCGCTGTACTTACCAAAACGCGATTTTACGTCTCCGCCACGCGGAAATTCGCTCACAAGCGTTGTTCTGATTCTGGGCCAATGCCTCTCCCCGGCTAATCTAAATCACTCCCCCTCTCACTTCTACCCAATCACTCCCAGAGGTGGCATTAGGCCGCCTCCTTCTAACTAAACTGCTCCGTGCAGTCATGAGGGGCGTGTTGAGGGAGAGGGTGGAGGGACGAGGAAAATGTACAGTAATGGCCCGAGCACATGCACCCGAATCCGTAATCGCTTGCAATCCCGAGGCGTCGCGGTGTGCACTTCTGTAACGCACGCAGCCGGCGCCACTTTCACACACACATCAAGGCCCGTACGCTGCGATCCTATAATGTTTGCCTCGGTGTTTGGACAGCGCTGGTTTAAAATGAAAGATCAAAGTATTATCAGGATTGCCGGCTCTCCCGTAATATCCGGGAGACTCCCGAAATTCAATATCCCGGGAGAGCCGGCAAATCTCCCACAATGGAGTTGAGGCTTTGGTTTCAGCCCGTCCCCCAGCCTATCATTCATACTGTTACTAGGAACTGGGCGGGACCTGATGTAATTAACCCCCACCCCTAGTAACACTGTCATTGATGGTCGGAGTCGGAGCTTCGGGATGAAATTTGCATAAATAGTGTCCCTGCTCCTTCCACTATATAACACATCACTCTTCTCCTGATATACTCTGTGCTGCTGTGACCCCTGCTCCTTCCACTATATAACTCTCACTCATCTCCTGATATACTCTGTGCTGCTGTGACCCTGCTCCTTCCACTATGTAACTCTCACTCATCTCCTGATATACTCTGTGCTGCTGTGACCCTGCTCCTTCCACTATATAACTGTCACTTTGTGGCATTCTGTCCTCATTGGCACAACTGCACCAGTGGACAGGTCACGGCTTGAGACAAGATCAGAAAATGAATCTTTGCAGGAGGATGAGGATCCGGGAACAGAGGTTTTCAGTACTAGAGCAGTAGTTTAAATAGACAGACGGCCTGTCCTCCTGTGTCACTACCACTCGAGTCCAATCAAACTGTCCTAGGGTTCTTTCATGGCCCGTAAGTGCAGATGCTCCTTCTGCTATAGCACTTACATTTCACAACAGGCTGTCACACACACACACACTATACTCCCCACCTGCACCAAAATTACTTACCTGACGTGGCTTCCTGGGAGCTGCGTAACACCCAGAGATTCTAGAAGGTCCTAGGATGACCCTGTAGGAGTTCATACCCGGAAATAGCACCTTGTCCATGCTAAGAACGCAAAGATGAGAGGCCGTCATCAGATCATTCTTAGATAAGTACCTTGCGTAGCTGGACCACCTCCTGATACAAGCTGTCGGAGGCTGACAGCTAAAACAGCGCTCGGCGCTCCATGTATGAATGCTGAGTGCTACACAAACACAAACTCATACATGGAGGGCCGAGCCTTGTTTTAAACTTGTGAACCACTAGTCTAGACTACAGAGATTTCAGAGAATGTAACGCCAATCCCCCCCCCCATGCATCCAATGAGAAGCTGATCTGGAGCAAGAACATCCTCCTAATGAGAGAGGTCAGAGGAGAGTGGCCAGAATGGTCCCAGCTGACAGGAAGTCAACAGTGACGCCAATACCCATGTGACACAACAGTGTTCTGCATAAGGGGATCTCCATACAGATGGACTATAGCAGCGGGTGACCACAACGCGTTTCTCCCCTGTCAGCTAAGAACAGGAATCTGATGCTACTGGGTGCACAGAGTCACCGGCAGCTGCAGATTGGAAGAACACCATGTAGCCGGGAGAATCTCAATTTCTGCTACATAAATGCAGATGGAGCGCCCGGAATTTGGTGTATTTAGTGTATTCCAATGGCCACATTCACCAGATCCTGATACAATACAGCTCTTTCAAAAAGCATTTATATGTTAAAGGTAACCAGTATTCAATCAAGCTGCCTTAACTAAAGCCTAATTAGTAACTCCAGGTAGTTTGGGAGGGTAATGTGAATCACCTGCAAGGGAGTCAGAATATTTGCACATGCCAAATCACTGTTTATATTTAGAATATATACTTTTTAAGGATGGTAAAAATGTGTGACATACAGTTCCTACACTTACCTGCAGGTGGCAGCACTGTTGTACGGTTTGTGCACCTTTGGTGACAGCACTTTACTGATCTCCAATGAGGAAGCTTGGAAGTGGCGCGGGTCAGGTTCATGAAGTGGGGATTGGCTGCTTGGCAACGTGGTCACACTCAGGGCCGGCAGTCCAGCTGTTTGACATGTGAAATGAAAGTTTTAATAAAAGACTTTGAAAACATGACAGCAATCTGAACAGATCTCATCACTTGCAGTAAAGGATTGGTTCTATGGTTTGATTGGATCAGGCCTGGTACACCGAGACGCCCTTCCCAGTTATAAAAAGTCCATGGGGAGGGTCTAAAGAGAAAAGATGCTGATGTTTCCCATAGCAACCAGTCAAATCGTTGATATCATTTTCTAGGACAGTGATTGGATACCTCGCACATGTGCAGCCCTCTGACTATTAAAAGCCACAGATTAAATGCCAACGCAATGGTCTGATATAAATTGTGGACTGTCACCCACCAGCAGCCCCCTGGACTTGCCCTGTGTCTGGAGCAATTATTTAGCCGTGAACTTATGAATGCAACGCTGCTTATGCCCAGTGGCTGCTCAGAATGGCTTTATCAGCCGCTATCCGTCTGTATTATACACAAGTACCTTCATTGTGTGATGGAGATCTGGTGATAGAGCCGAGGGGTCTGTACCGTGGATTCCCCTGTTCGATCCTCTGGAAGGATACCCAGCACTGCGGATGCTGACACAGCGGCCTATTACACAGAGTCTCATCCAGCTGCATAAGAGCCGCCATCCCCTCTCCTAATGTGTGAGACAGGGGGACCCCGCGTTATAGCCCCTCTCCCCACATCAGGCACCTGAAATAAACACAAATCCATCAACGCTACACCAAATGCACTTTCATGAAGATCATTATATTTATTATCATAAAAAGAGATTTTATCTCTGCTAAAGAGGATTTATTTGCCATTAAATAAGCTGCACTTTCTTTATACATATGTACTTACATGTACTAAATGTGGGGTATATTAGAGGTCTAGAGCACTATATAAAGTACATATATTAGGGGTAAGGGAATGGCTCATACTATAATATATGTGGGATATATTAGGGGTCTGAGGATACACATATATTATAATATGTGCCATTTCCTGACCTCCTAGTATACACAACATGTACTCTATATAGTGTACTGTCTCCAGACCCCTAATATACCCCACATGTATTTCAGACTTTTCAACCCCCCCTTGAAATGACCATGCATTTGCCACTGCAACACCTATGACATATACCAACATATTCATTGCTTGACACTTTTCCATATTGCATAAATAACATTAACAATGATGATATCTGTAAAAGAAATTTCAGTAGCTGTTCCTGTGCACCTGCTTTAGTGCATATGGTACTAGCAGTACACATTACGGGGGCTGAGTGGGGAGGGGGTGACAGGGATGATCACACTGGGGGCCCACCATATTGTTACCACTCATTAGGGGTTGCTGGGGTCTCATGCCTCCCCATGGTGCATTTGCTTTCCCGCAACTGGGATGGTATTACAATCCCCAGGACCCAGGCAGGTGACAGTCTATGTGTCCCCTGAAAAGGACACTTACGTATAATTAATTATACTGGATGTCTGCAACTTGTTGTTCTGCAGCTATTCTAGAACTACATGTCCCAGCATGCCCTGCCAGCTAGTCCTATTGAGTCACCCCAAGTTAGAGGGGTCCTTCCCCAACACACACTATGGGGACCCCCTTGGACTAAGAGATAAAAGTCAGGAATTATTTACCACTTACCTAAGCCTGGGTCTCCATGACAACAGAGGACGCTTTCCAGCCCACTCACCGCGTCGGCACCTCCTCAAGAAGCCTCTGCGCTCTGATTGGCTACTCTTCCCTAACCTAAGATGGCGAATGGGCGGTGAGATCCAGGGCATGCGCAATAGGGGTTGGTGGAATAAACATGGAGGGCGGCTGGAACGCATACTGTACACTAAGGGGCGGGGCAACGGGGCTCGGAGGAACTTGAGGTGCTGGCGGGAACCGAGGTAAGGGGCAGAGACAGCTGGAGGGTATGATGGACAGGGCAGGGATGTGCCATTTCTCTTGTACAGCCAGAGAGCGTCACACACATTGTGACTGGGGGGACTACAAGTCCCAGCATCCCCTCGTACTAGGGGCTTCCATCATTATTGTATCATGTACTCTACCCCTCTAGTCTATTGTTCCCAATACCTTTCATTATCTCTCCTTATCCATATTGCCATGTTAATAACAGATTAATTTGCTATTTTGTCCTTCCTTGCAGCCCCCTGTAGAGTTAAATGGCAGCCCACGTGTGTGTGCATGTGCAATAGTGATGGTTAACATGATACACTTCAGGGGCCACACAGTGTGGCCCCTCAGCTACCCAAAGGGCTGCACGTCACCTGTAATCATATGTTCAGACAATACATTAAATTAAATGAGGAAGTTAGTAACTGTATGTATGTCCATACTGTGTAAGTGTTACAAGCTATAACAAACACATCTGACCTCATCACTGACTGACCATAACTGCTTTGTGGACAACTTTTTTCCCATTGCCACTGCGCAGGTTTCTATAGGTAACGCGTTTTTGTGTCTTATAAGATGCTTTGCTATGTCGGGCTTATTGCTAAACCCTAATGACCATTTTTCTTACATAATTACCCCCCTATTGGGGTGTAATTCTGGCATTTGGTAAGATCTGCCCTGCCAGGGGTTAGTGGTATGACCATTGTAAGCTTTTGGGGCAGAGAAAAGGGGTGAGGTACCCCAAATTGGAGATCGCTTTATTTAAGCTGAACTTTAGAAAACTTGGGGTAAATCCAGACCTAAGCGCTTGTTACGTTTCATGGCGTAGCGTATTTTCTATACACTCCCCTTGCTCGTATGTACTTTGGCCGTCTTACGCTTCCAAACCCTACCTTAACTTTTCAAAGCAAGCGTAACTACTGACGCACGTAAAGGCTTCACGTACGTAAGTGTCTAAGCACGCTCATACTGTACGATTTAAATGCCTCACCCCGCCTCCGAAGCGCAATTACGGGTGTCATATGGATGTCACGCCCTTCATTCGTAGTTACGCTGTTGATTCGAGGCCGGTATATACGTTCAGAGTTACGTGGCGTAACATCTGCCATGCGAATGCATGAGCAGTAAATACTAATAGGCGCATTTACGTCAGCGGCTAGCCTAAAATTGCTCGCGTATGTAGTTTAGGATCTGGCCCCTTGACCCTCCGGCCTAACCCATTTTCTGTGAACCACGTATTACTACTAGTCTTTAAGTAAGTTGCAATGGTCTTACCGGCCAGCCTACAACGTGCCAACGCTTCCCTGCTGGGCTACCTCTAAAATCTCTCTACCCCAGGCCTGGCCAACCTGTGGATCTCCAGCTGATGTGAAACTACAAATTCCAGCATGCTCTGTCTTGTATCAGCTATACCTATGAAGTTAAAGTATGTTGGGAATTGTAGTTTCACAATACCTGGAGAGTCACTGGTTGGCCAGGTCTGCTCTAGGCTATTAACCTTTAATTAAGCATTTATGACAATCATAGATAAGATATTATGCACCTTGCTTGCACTATATTACCTGTTGTAGCTCATTGATGTGGCAGCAGTTTGATTCTCTCAAATACAGAATATGCTTTTTCAGGATCCTTCATCAACCGGTCTGTCATCATTAGCCACTGGCTGGTCAGATGGAGTTAAATAATTGACTTACTTATACCGAATAATGTTATTTTTACCACATTACTAACCCATTCTATATTTCAGTTGTAGCTGATCAAGATGGCAGAGAGACCGGAGGATCTGAATTTACCCAACGCTGTCGTCACACGGATTATTAAAGAAGCTGTAAGAATCATTAATTACTATGTGTAAGCGTTGTGAATCCACACAGAAGAACAAGACCTTTTTCTAGGCATGAACTTGCGTTTCAATATTACGGGTGTGGGTCTCCGCTAAGAACGGCCCGATTTCAATAGGCAGTTCGAAACTGGCTGGGATATCGATTGCTTATGCCTCGATGAGGCATTGCAATCGATCCCCTGAGCACTGAACACGGTGCTCTGATTGGTAAACCTAAAAACTAACCCGCAGCCTGACCCTAATACTCCCTTCTCTAAAGCCTAACCCTAAGAAACCCCTCCTTGCATCTTAACCCTATCCCTCACCTTCTATGGACCTAACCCTCCCTTCCTAAGAGCCTGACCCTAACCCCCCCAACACTAGAATTCCCCGTAGAGGTTACTCACCTCTCCGGAACTGTCAGTGGTGGGTGAGTCGGGTCCTGCGAAAATGAATGAGTGAGTATGCCGATCGACATTCATACTCATCCATTCTTATAGTCCCAGTCTCACATTCATATTACACAGAGAAAACTTATTTAGATCACGTCTTAAAAGCACAATTTCAATAATAAATAAAAATAAAAGAAGTTCATGCAATAGTGAATAGTCATTAAAGTAGTGCCCACAATAACTCAAACTTAGTTGCTGGTGAATATTCGAACCTTTTTCTTTTTTTAAATTAGACGGGCTTCAACCAACATAGCAGCCGACACAAGTAGATAAACGTAAAATGAAAAATAATCGGTTTTGTATACTTAACCAGACAACTCCAATGCCATTACACATAGCCTGTAATTACACTTAATAAACAGTGATATGTGCCCTGATTCTCCCTGTTTTTTCACCCTTTAGCTTCCAGAAGGCGTTAATATATCTAAAGAAGCGCGAAGCGCCGTTTCCCGGGCGGCTAGTGTATTTGTCTTGTACGCCACCTCTTGGTAAGTGGCCACTGTGTATGTATTGTGTTTGTGTTGTAAGTTAATGTGACTAAATAATACAGTGGCCGTTTCCATAAAATCCTTCTTTGGCTGCATTGGTGGATACTCTTCTCAATGGGCTGGATCCAGACTTAAGTAAGTGC
>WWET01000548.1:126093-173309 GCA_011038615.1 Limnodynastes dumerilii | reverse complement strand
GCATGGTCCGGTTAGAGGGAGGGGGTGAGGGGCAGGATGGGGGGATTGCTGGTGTCTGTGTGTAGAGAAAGGAATGAAGGTGTTGGTAATAGGCAGAGTTCTGATGGTGGGTAACTAGTACTTGCTATAAAAACTAAAGGATAGAATATGTGGGATTCTTCTCCCCCCTTTTTATATTTTGTTCTCCTCTGTCTCAGCTTACAGGCGCGACCAGAAGGGAAAGAAAGAAGCCACCGACCAGAAGAAGAAAGATAAAGACAAGAAGCCGGAGGGAGAGGACGCAGACAGGAGCCGGGAAGAAGAGGTAGAGGAGGAAGAGGAGAAGATGGAGGAGGAGGACGTGGCGGAGGAGGAGGAGGTGGAGAACTGATGCAGTGCTTTTCCCTGTCCTGCCCACGCTCTGGGAATGTCAGGCCTGTAGACCATTTGCCTCCTCCGTAGCCGGCTTTTGGCCACAACCAAGAACTGTTTCATTGCCGTGATGGGAGACGGGAGGTGATTGCGGTAAAGCAGCACCGACATCCCTCAATGTTTTACTATTTGTTAATAAACAGAGTATTCTGGTTTGTATTTTCTTTCTATGCAGAGCTTCATCTTGTTCGTCTGTGTTTTTTTTTAAAGGTCTAAATACAATAAAAGCATAGCCCGATGGGTTGTGGGAGAGCATTCCTGTGATGAGGTGCAGCACGGGAGAAGTCTTGAATGCGGGTGGTGGAACAAGGCGATGAGCTGGCAGGATAGGTGGTGGTCATTGGCTGAGTAAAGAGGGCGGGAGTAAGAGGACTTGGTGATGTAGGGATCAGTGGAGCTGGAAAGAGCTTTGTAGGTGAGGAGCTTGAAGAGGAATCTGTGGCGGCGGCGGAGGAGGATCCAGGGTAGTGTTTAATAGAGTGGGGAGGTGCCCCGGCGATAGAGGACGATAAATCTCACAGCGGCATTCAGGATGGACTGCAGAAGGTGACGGGGGAAAGGGGCAGACCTCAGTAGGTAGAGGAGGTTACTATTACATTGTTCTGATCGGTTCTGTCCTTTGTTATTACAGCAGTGAATTCTCTGACAGCCCAAAAAATATCATATGTCTAAATCTCTTAATCGGATTTCACGGCTCAGCCTAGCGGACTAAAGACCTGTAGAAGGTTCGTTTTCCCAGCCAATCAACTGGACAAGATTCTGTCTGATTTGTTTGGGGTGTTTATAGGCTATAAGCCTTGTCAGCACATTCCTCGTGTCTATAGTGCGCAAAGAATTATTTCCAGTGATATGTAACGTGCAAATTATTCAGCTACTCCATGGAAAGCTCAGCCTCACCATCTAAATACAGACTGACGAGGCTCCCCATGTTCCCATGATAGTTTTGTGTTCTATGTTTTAAAGCAGCGGTTCTCAACCAGGTGATATTAGCCCCTCTGGTGAGACTTAGACCTGTGTCTGGTGGTAATCGGGGCAACTGCCAGGGGGCAGGTGGAAAAACAGTTGGCTGAGGACTTATTTATTAAAATATCTTGGGGGCTGAATGGAATATGTAGGAAAGGTACCTCCAAAATCACTGGCAAAGTAAGAAAAATAAATAAAAATTAAATATTTAGGTAATGGGTATATGGGTACATGATATGCAGAGTGGTGCTTGACCTGATTCCATAGTGGGTAACTGCCACTGCCCAAATAAAGCCGTAATCTGGTCATACACAGCAATGAAATTGGTCAAAAAAATGCTTGGCACCAGATTTACAAAGCTGCGGATTTAATGCTTGGCACCAGATTTACAAAGCTGCGGATTTGGAAAATGGAGATGTCCATAGCAACCAATCAGATTCTAGCTGACATTCTCTAATATGTCATAGGAAAGTGAGAGCTAAAATCTGATTGGTTGCTTTCCAGAACTGGGCTTTAGTCTGATAAATTGATCTTTAAAATATAGCAGACCCAAGCTCCCAGTATTGCTTAAACAGTGGCCGTTATCCAAGTATCGGACCTGTTCATCCACCTCCTGGCTGGAGATTCTCCTTCTGTTTTGACTCCATTATTTTTGGCAAGTACAGCAGCAATTAAAGCCCTTCATTCTGCAAAACATACAGGGCTTCAATTAAAATGTTACTGCTATACTTGCCGGTAATTATGCCAAGATTGGGCTGGATTTACAGTGCCGTACTTGACCCACATACATCCTTAATTTCCCGATACTAGCTATTGCGCATAAATAGTAACTGACGCAATCTATGTATAATTTCTTTACGTAGATTGCGTATATGCAGTCTTCAAGACTGCATATACACAATCTGCGTAACGAAACGATACGTAGATTGCATTAGTTACTACGTATGCGTGATAGCTAGTATCGGGAAGCCTATGGTTACATCATTTAATTTGTATTAATGATATCATTGCAGCAACATAAGACTGGACTGGAAAAACCAGTTTTAATATGATTCATCACATCTATGAACCCTTCATACCTGCATACAGGGAAGAGCCTGTCCCATGGTAATCTCACCCTGGAAATACTGCCAGATTTTCTTTTTTAATATATTACAAATCAAGGATATATGGGTTATGGAGATAAAAGGGGTATATTTAGTGAAACAACCAATCAGATTCAAGCTATCATTTCTAGAATGTGTTTGATAAATGAAAGCCATATTATGACTGGATGCATTATCTCCTCTTTTCAAACTTCATTGAAAATATGCCAGAGCTTTAATCTTGCTGTTTGGTATCACTTGTTTTGGTTCTATCATAATAAAGAATTTGTATTTAACAATTGGACTGGACCTGGTCTAGATGAAAATGAAATCATAAAATATTAAGTGGAAATACAGACCTTTTTTCCTTCAGGGTGTAGTAATATAAAGTGTGGTGTGGAGGACTGAGGGCAAAGTGATAAATCTCATGATCATATTTGGGGAACTGGTGAAGGTCACATCATAAAATCTAAGTATAACCCTGTCTTAAAAAGAAACAAACATGGGATTAGTTATACAGACTCTCTAGCAAGGCGCCCCCCAACATTTCCCCCCAGCATTAATTCCTGCAAATGGTGCCTCTTAGGAGCAAGGTGAACAGCGGGGGGCGCTAATGAAACATTGGGGTACTTTCCAGGTAGCCTGAGCAGATAACAACCCACATAAATTTCTTTCATTTGCATTTATTTTATTCCAACTACAACTGATTATTCAGCAATGGGAACAATGTGCTTCTAGAAGAAATTCATTATTTTCTCAGCAACTACTAAACTATACCAACCCTCTCCTTTGCATAGTAATACTGCTGCTGGGGTGTGCTGGGACTTACAGTACTACAACAGCTGCAAACCAACAGGCTTTGTATTTATAACAGTAGTATTTTAAATATTCAATAGAAAAGTTACTGTGTTGTATATACCTAGTGTAATAGACATCAGCATAGAAGCTGCAGTATGGAATGCTGACCACTAGGGGTCCATCTGCTGAAGTCAGTGAATGAGTGGGCGTGGTGTATGGTAATGAGGGGGCGGGGAGGTGACAGTTTCCGGGTGACATGTGGGTGTAATGTGTGTGCAGTGCAGTCCAGAGGACATTGATCTATAGCAGGGAACAGGGTGAGTGCTGTGATCAGGGATCTACATGTTGGACTTTACATATAAATATATATCTATAGCTCATCCTACTACTGCTGTCTGCACTATTATATTATTATTATTATTATGATCTATACATTGCAGTGAGCATGCTCTACTGTCTGCATTATTATAATATTATTATTATCTGTACATTGCAGTGTGCATACTCTGCTGTCTGCATTATTATAATATTATTATCTATACATTGTAGTTTGCATGCTTTGCTGTCTGCACTATTATATTATTATTATTATTATTATCTATACATATGTATACATTGCACCGCTGTCATCTGACATGTCATGTTTGCTGCTCTTTGTTGATATCACTTTACTGATGTTATGCACTGTGTTTATTTCTGAAAGCTCCATTAGTAGTAAGCAGGTTCAGATCACTGCTCCAGAGTTACAAGTAACCACACAAAAAGGAGCATATCTGCACCTGTATAAACCCTGTAGTAACGTGAGGAGGTACAAATAAATGAAATCCTTATGCATGCGTTGAAATACTGTCTGACTTTGCTTATTGCACATATATACTGCACAATGTTATTCTAAACCTCTAGGATTGTTCTCCAATACATCAGCTCTCTCAGTGCCTTCTCTTTGCATATTTTAAGTTTGCCTTTTACCAGTCTGTAGTTTATTATTGTTTTGTCCAAGGGGCAGATTTGCTCCTCTTCTTGCTGTTTTGATCTCTGGTGTCTGACTATAGGGGGGCTCATATCTTGTGACATATGAGGGTATTGTAGGCTGTTGATGTTTTATATTTCCCATATGCTGAGGGGAGCTGGTCATATAGTACAGTGATTATCGGTCACTATAGGAAGCATCTGATGATTTTTCTGCTGGTGAAAGGTTCCAATTATTGGGGCCACACATTTATGACATGGATGAGCTCCTTGTATTTTGTCCTCCTCTCGTACTGTCAAGCTGACCATACACCAGAGCAATTATTGTCCCGATCATACAATTATCCAATGTGCTCCCAGAGGTTTATGACACCCATATCGGGACCATTCTCTGGCGGGATATCGTCCAGTTTATTGGGCCACCTCCTGCAGGGATCGATAATCGCCCCAGTGTATGGCCAGCTTCAGACTGTGGAAAATCATTCTTTGCCATCTGAATATTATGCGGCTGTCTACGGACCCTCATTGGCAGAGGTGGGCCAATCAGCACAGGGCAGAGGCGATATAGTCCCAACTCTTTGTCCCTGTGTGGTCACTATGCGTTGTCCCTGGTGATCTGGCGTTATATCTGACAACAGGAATATTACATGTGATGGGCCCAATCTCTGAAACCTAAACCAATTTGTTTCTATTTTTTTTTTTTTATTGCTAATTTTCACAAAAGAATTAAAATCATTTTTATTTTTATTCCCTGTTATGCAAGAAACTGGAAAGGTTCTGCATCAGTGCTGGAGAAATGTATTGTAACCCACCCCTAGCGACAGCCGCCTGTCCTCTTAATCGTTACCATGACCCCCCACACTCAGCGTTTCCCTTATCTGAGCACTGCAGATAGTAACCTGTGTTGGCAAAACTACTGAGGATCACTGTGAACCCACCCGACATGTATTACATGAGTTATTACAGATCACCGGAGGCCGGAATTTTTTTTTTTTTTTTTTTTTTTTATTGCTAATTTTCACAAAAGAATTTAAATCATTTTTATTTTTATTCCCTGTTATGCAAGAAACTGGAGAGGTTCTGCATCAGTGCTGGAGAAATGTATTGTAACCCTCCCCTAGCGACAGCCGCCTGTCCTCTTAATCGTTAACATAACTCCCTACACTCAGCGTTTCCCTTATCTGAACCCTGCAGACAGTAACCTGTGTTGGCAAAACTACTGAGGGTCACTGTGAACCCACCCGACATGTATTACATGAGTTATTACAGATCACTGGAGGCCGGGTTATAATAGGACACTAAATTAAACTAGTTTTATAAACATGGGGCCTATAGCTTTGTCTGGCTAAATAGGGTCCCAAATGAGAGGGTTAATGTCACTTTATTCAAGGATCTTTTGTATAAAATTTAGCTTTTTTTTTTTTTCTTTTTTAACCTTGAACCCCTGATAAATCAGGATTATCGCCTGTCTGCTGGTTGATGCACAGATTCAGGGTCACATTCCTCTGTAGCACCAAACACAGAAAAACAAATTATTAAACCAACAACAACACCGCTGCTGGTTAATCTACTTCTATTCAGTATACAGCAGACACAGACAGTCTGTGTCTCACCAGGTGTTGGAACCTGTGGAACTACAGCTCCCAGGATTCTCAAGAGCAGGGGCAGAGCTGGTACCTGGCAAAGCATGCTGGGAGTCAAAACTAAAATAAAAACCCCAGATATCTCCTCTTGGTAGAGCTGAAGACTTTTGGGTCTCTGATCTTGCTGCAGTCATATCCCCCAGCAAACCATAGACTCCTAAGACTCCCCACTCCGCAGCCTGACCCTAAGACTCCCCACTCCGCAGCCTGACCCTAAGACTCCCCACTCCGGCACCGAAGACGGAGCTCTGAACGCCAAATATAAATCTAACCCCAACCCTTTTCACAATCCACACCCTAAAACTCTCCTTCCATGACCTTAACCCTAACTCTCCCTTTCCTGCTGCCTAATCCCAAGACTCCCCTCCCTGCAGCCCAACCCTCAGACTCCCCTCCCTGCAGCCTAACCCTCAGACTCCCCTCCCTGCAGCCTAACCCTCAGACTCCCCTCCCTGCAGCCTTACCCTAAGACTCCCCTCCCTGCATCCTAACCCTCAGACTCCCCTCCTTGCAGCCTGACCCTAGGACCCCTCTTGTAGACTAACCTCCTGTCCAGGACGGCGGGTGTCCCGTCGGTTCCACTGGGTTTCAGAAAGCAGATGAATGGGTAAAGAGCAGAAAAATATATTCGGCAAACTTACCCATTCATTAAGAAAACCTGCTAATTAGCCGAATATACAGACAGACGAAAATGAGTTCCGTCTGCTGCTCTCACTAGAGAACTATTTATCATTATACAGGGGTGGTTATTTCCCGTGTTTTGTCCTATATGATATGGTGATAGTGGATGGATTCAGTTTTTCCTGTTTTCCTCCTGTCCCTGCTCAGAGGATGCTGTATATACCTGCTGATATCCCGGGATGTGTACAGTGCATCTACTTAATTACACCTCTCACTGACTGTCTTCCCCTGTACAGCTGTGACAGAGACGATGGAGGTGACCAGCCTACTGCACAGCGGGTACTTCCACCCTGTTCTTCGTTCCTGGCAAGCCTCTGCCACCAGCCTGCATGCCTCCAATCTCATGTACCCCATCTTTGTCACGTGAGTAGCCCTAGTCTGGCACTGGGAAGGGCATGTCTGTGTGCGCTGTGCCCCCTTAATGTTCTTTTTGTGTTATAGAGATGACCCGGATGGTGTGGAGCTCATTCACAGTCTGCCCGGACAAGCCAGGTGAGAGTCATGTGACTGGGGCGCGGAATTCCCTGCGCTTTACTGACTGCTTCTAGAATCGGAACCTTGGAATCCAGTGTCTCGGTAGAGAGCTTTATAGAAATACAATATTTTATTGCTTAGGGCGTGTAGGGTGTATTTTTTCCTGGCACACCATAGACACTTGAGTTTTCCCTTAGATGTGTATGGTGTGCCAGGAAAAAATACACTACAATGTAGTTAATTGGCGTACCCTCTGATGCGAATGCAATTCGCCCCCGGTGTGTTTTACAAACAAACAATCAATAGAAATACATTCTTTTTATCCCTCACATGCTGAAATATCCATTTAATTTGTTTAAAACGCGCAATCATTAGGTAGGAAAAGCGCTGAGTTCTGATAAATTATTTGGGCCTGTTTCCGGCATCCATTTTGTGGCCTTCACCATTGTGCAGCTGATCCATTTTGCAGAAACCATTGACCTCATTAAGGCCCTGACTTATATTCGTGCAGTGTGATTAATATTCATGCGGGGGCGGGCTCCTAATAACTTCATAGATGACACATGTGAATTGTAGCCTACAATATGGCTGCTTCCACTGTGTGTATGTGACTGGTTCTCTATAATAAAATAATGACCATTTCTGCTGATTGAAGCGAGTGCTATATAGTTTTATAAGGCAATGGCTTCTGATCTAGCCTTTATATTAATGCTGTACTGTACTAGATACCTGATAATACGACCATATGAGATTGTAAGCTCAGAAGTTATGAGCCTCCCTGATTTTAATCTCCCTGTTGGATCAGCCGCAGTGTCACTGCTACCCTTTGATATCTGCAAAGGGGTCTCCTCCCTCTCTGCTACGGTGTCAGATAAGACTCCTGGAGCTGGGACTTCTGCTGTTTTTTCCTGATATATAACCACGGCCCTGATACACTCTCTAATTTTGCATTAACAGTAATTCCAATGTCCTCATTCATATATTAATGATCTATATTTCTGTTTGTAGGTATGGGGTGAACAAGTTGGAGAACATGCTGCGCCCTCTGGTGGACGATGGCCTGAAGTGCGTGCTGATATTTGGGGTCCCCAGCAAAGTGACAAAGGTAATATTGTCATAAAATATATTTTCTAGTTAAAAAATTAACCCCAAGACCTTTGTAGAAATCACCTGGCCGTACTTCTATTCCCCATATAACTGAATTGATTATGCAAAACTCAGAACTAAAGTTGTTATTGGCTAAACTGCAGTCATGTGACGTGTCAGCCATCTTGTTCTGTTCCTAGGATGACAGAGGCTCGGCAGCAGACTCGGATGACACTCCTGCCATCCTGGCTATCCGGAAGATCGCCTCTGTCTTCCCCCAGCTACTTATAGCTTGTGACGTGTGTCTGTGCCCCTATACATCCCATGGACACTGCGGTAAGTGTCCCAGATCAGTCCCTGTCTTGGTCTGGTCGTTGCAGTCTGCTACACAAGCCAACAGATACTATGCATAGCGGCCAGGAGATGGAATTACATTGTGTCTGTCCCCCTCTAGGTATTCTCCGGGAAGATGGCAGCATTCAGAACGAGGTCAGCTGTCAGCGACTAGCGGAGGTGTCCGTGGCTTATGCCCGTGCAGGTAGTCTTGTGTCCATGGAATGTTAGTGGTTAATATAAGCATAATCTATAAAAATGAATGCGAAGATTACCAGTTGGTATATATTACATTAAAGTTAGGCTGCGACAAGGGGATATTTAGAGTTAGGCTGTGGAGAAGGGAGAGTTAAGGTTAGGTAGCAGAGAGGGAAGTGTTAGTGTTAGGCTGTTGAGAGAGAATGTTAAGGTTAGGTTGCAGGACGGATGGTTAGGGTTAGGCTACAGAGAGAGGATGTTAGGGTTAGGTTACGGGAAAGGGATGGTTAGGGATAGGGAAGGGTTAAGGTTAGGTTGCAGAGAGGAAAGTCTTAGTGTTAGGCTGTGGAGAGAGGATGTTAATGTTAGTTTGCGGGACAGGGATGGTTAGGGTTAGGCTGCAGAGAGAGGATGTTAGGGTTAGGTTGCGGGACAGGGATCGTTAGGGTTAGGCTGCAGAGAGAGGATGTAAAGGTTAGGTTGCGGGACAGGGTTGGCTAGGGAAGGGTTAAGTATAGGTTGCGGGAAGGGGCTGGTTAGGCTGTCGAAAATAGTACCTGTTGCCATTGGAATATAGGAAGATAAACCAGTTGTGGGAACAATTCTGTTTCACCGGAAACTAATGAAAAAAGACCGCGGTCGTTATTTCATTACCAGAAAAATGATCTGTTGAAATACAGATCACCGTAGTGGCG
Organism: Limnodynastes dumerilii; assembly: GCA_011038615.1. Taxonomy (NCBI): domain Eukaryota; kingdom Metazoa; phylum Chordata; class Amphibia; order Anura; family Limnodynastidae; genus Limnodynastes; species Limnodynastes dumerilii. Next base: position 163,973 of record WWET01000548.1, on the reverse strand, counting down.
AATACACCCACAGTATAATATGTGCATAATAATAAAGTGTTAATACGCTGTCCTCCGTCATAGGGTGTCACATTGTAGCGCCATCGGACATGATGGACGGCAGGATTGGAGCTATTAAGAACGCTTTGATCTCCAATAATCTGGGAAACAAGGTGAGGTTCTGTCCTGTAAAATCTTCATGTCTCCCCCTTAATCCACACCGAGGTCTTTGCAGACGCCCCTCTAGTGTGTTACACGCCCTTCTGTTCCTAAAATGAGTTCAATAAATAGTCAGATGTATTTTGTACGTTCCCAAGGGTCCGCTATGACATTTAAAATGTCAACAGCTGTAGATTTGTTTAGATGCCGGCAGCGTGCTAACGTGGGATAATTCCCCAAAACTATATGGTGTCTCCTTTCCCCACTGCACTACAACCACCTTGCATCTGCATCACCTTACACTTTATCATGTCAGTCATGATATTTATCTGTTTGTTACATCATTTGACCCTGTATGTTTTTTCGTGTGCTTCCTAAGTTTCTCTGTACGGCGCCGCGGGTATCTTTTTTTCCCCCTATAAATAAACGATAATAGTATAAAACGTTAATACGTTTCAGTTAAAAAATGTTCTATTACAACTAGCTCACGATTTATTACAAAATGATGGCGACAAAAAGCTAGTGACGAGCTTTGCTGTCGGCAATATTTCTCCGTGTATGTGATTAGAATAAGTAGGTTTATTTCTAATGAATTGATTGATTCATTTGTAGCTGTTAACGTTTTGAGGGTCCAATTCAATTGACCGCGAAAACGGGAATAAGCACAAAGTGCGCCATCTATTACAGTAAGAAAAATATGCCAATTTTAATACACATCTCTGTGAGGTGCGAGATAAAATCCGCAATATAAATTCGCGGAAAAAGCACTGCAACCAAGCTTCGCGGACAATTGAATTGGGTCCTGAATGTCAACGTGTCAACCAGTGCTGGTTCCCAAGTCAGCAAAATATTCTAAATTGTGGTTTTTATAGTTTTTGGTTGTGTTTTTGTTTTGTTTTTTTCACCTTTTTGATACGTTCAAGTGTTTTTCTATGCTCTATAAATTAGTTTGGATGTCTGTGACCAGGTTGTAGTTATTGACCATCACCATCTTGTCGTCCAGGTTTCGGTCCTGAGTTACAGCGCAAAGTTTGCCTCTTGTTTCTATGGCCCATTCAGGTTAGTGCGTTGTAATAGCTTGTAACACCTGTAAGATATCAGCTGGTGCGGTGATACATATAGAAGTCTCTTTCTGTGATTTATTATGTGAGATTATTGATCGTGATAAAGTTCATCTCTGTTCCTGAATTTTATAAGCGGGAAAATGAAATATAGGCCCAATGTCAGTCATTTTACTATCATTTTCTATCTGTAGAGATGCAGCGCTGTCCAAACCCGCATTTGGAGACCGGAAATGTTACCAGTTGCCTCCCGGTGCGAGAGGTCTGGCCAACAGAGCGGTGGTAGGTTAATTAAATGCCAAAGATTTTAATCTCTCAGCAAGTCTCTGGACAGGAGGTATTTAATAATGCGGCTCTGTAGCAGCCAATCAGATTTTAGTGCTCATTTTTCTTCCAGTCTGATTGGCTGTTATGGGTTCTATGCATTCCCAAGTGTTCCGGAACCATCCGGTATATGTTTTGTGATTGTGTAAGGCAGGCACAGGCACTCCAGGTGCTGTGGAACTACTAATCCCAGCATACTCCGACAGCTTTAAATCACACCTATGCTGTTGGGGCATGCTGGAACTTCTAGTGTCACTGCACCTGTAATGCCACATGATACCTGTGTCTGGTGTAAGGAATGTCTGTATACGTTTTAGCGGTGTGGGAGACTGCATGTGGCCACTATTATTATCATTTACCTGACGCTATCGCTCACCGCCCTCCCTTCTCTGCGCAGGACCGCGATGTACGAGAAGGCGCAGACATGCTTATGGTGAAGCCGGGAATGCCGTATTTGGACCTTGTGAGGGATGTGAAGAATAAGGTGAGTGGATGGCCGGCCACGTCTGTAGGTTGAGTGTAACAATAGTGTGAGTTAGCCTGACAATTACTGCCACCCATCGCTTCCCATTAGTCACTACCCTTCACCTGTGGCATCCCATTGGCCACCTTCCCCTCACCCTTGCCCTCTCATTGGCCGCCTCCCCTCACTCGTGGCTTCCCAATGGCTGCCTCCCTTCTCCCATGGACTCCTATTGGCCTCCTTCCTTCACCCATGGCTAGACTCCCTTCACCCGTGGGCTCCCATTGGCCACCTCCCTCCACCCATGCCTCCTATTGGCTGCCTTCCTTCACCCGTGGCCTCCTATTGGCTGCCTTCCTTCACCCGTGGCCTCCCATGACTAGTCTCCCTTCACCCGTGGCCTTCCTTGGCCCATCTCCCTTCACCGTTGCCCATAATCATCCTCCTGCTTACACTCGTGAGGAAGTCCTACATGTTGCCTTCGCTCTTTGTTCCAGCACCCTGACCTCCCGCTGGCCGTGTATCACGTGTCCGGAGAATACGCCATGCTGTGGCACGGGGCACAAGCTGGAGCCTTTGACCTCAAGGTGGCTGTACTGGAGGCTATGACTGGATTCCGGAGAGCTGGTGAGTGCGGCGGCCGCCCCTCCCCCACCACTGACTGCATTAAACTGATCTCAAGTCACGCACTGGGATCTGACCCAGAGTTCTTAGGAAGCGGATGCGCAAATATGCTGCGTTCAATCCGGAACTGCGACTTTTGCCACTCTGGATAGCACATACGGAAAAAAGTGCATGCGTTTGTAACATGTAAACAGATGCTTATAGGCGGAGGAGCGTATCTGCATGTTTATAATGTGTTTATATTTATTTTTACGTTTATCATCAAATTAAAGCCCTAAAAAAATACTACAAAATTCCTGACTAGAGTAAGCGACAAGCCGCTGTGCATCAGACTTAAATCGCTGGGAGTCACCACTGCGAAAGTGTAATTTTACAAATAGAGACAGCGGAAAGCTCATTTTCATCTGTCTCTGTTTCGAAAATAGCGCTACTGTGAATTTTTTTAATGAATTGGTGAGTTTATTGATCAGTATACTTACAGTCCATTCAGTTAGAAACACCGCCCGCTGCACACCTATCGCACACACCGCAGGTCAGTAGGAATCTATGGGGAGTCTTAGGGTTAGGCTGTGGGGAGGTGAGCCTTGGGATTAGGCTGCGGGGAGGGGAGTCCTAGGGTTAGGCTGCGGGGAGGGGAGTGTTAGGGATAGGCTGCGGGGAGGGGAGTGTTAGGGATAGGCTGCGGGGAGAGGAGTGTTAGGGATAGGCTGCGGGGAGGGGAGTCTTAGGGTTAGGCTGTGGGGAGGGGAGGTTTAGGGACAGCCTGCGGAAAAGGGAGTCTTAGGATTAGGCTGCAGGGAAGGGAGTCTTAGGTTCAGGCTGCAGGGAAGTTAGGGCTAGGTTAATGGAGGGGGGAAGGTAAGGGTGGGGGGTTAGATTCATACCCACCATTTGGCGCAGCATCTTCTTTCTTCAATTGTTTTCGGAGAAAGGCCGTTCGAGGCAGCGACCTGCACTAACCCTATGACTGCTGATTTCATTAACCCCCCATTAATGCTGACAGTGGAACAGTCCAGGAAGCGGCATAATAGACACTTTGCAGCTGCTCGGTCTGTTCCAATACTGAATGGGGGGGGGGTCATCTATTTTGAGACCTTTCTCCATCTACATTACTAGCTCTTACTTCTTGCCCTCAGTAAATACAGTATTTCTATTGTTTTCCTGCAGGTGCTGACATCATCATCACATATTACGTTCCTCAACTCCTCAAGTGGATAAAAGAGTTGTAAACGGATCCTGGAAGTTTAAATACTTTTTACTGCTCAGATCCCCCTCCCCCTTCCTCCATGTCCCCCATCTACAGCCCAAATGATTAAGTTCTCCTTGTACTGTTACTGGATCCAGGCTGCTGCCTTTTATCGCAAAATATAATGAATAGTTTGTGATTTTTAGATTTTAGGTACAATAGGGGGGTTTAACCCTTACTTGCTGTCTTCACGAGCCCCAACCATTAATAGTAATTGTTTCTGGGAGATGCCTTATTCATTAATATACAGGGAGCAGACATCTTCTATTTAATAATGTTTTATATTGTGCAGGAAAGTTTGGTTTTTTTTCCCCATTTTTTTTCTAGAGGTTTATGTTATTTTTCCTTTTTTTTTCTATTTTTTTCCATCTGTTTTTAATCTGAGTCTCTATAGATGGTCGTTTAAGTATTCGTAGTTTGTTTTGGACCAGAAGAAAGGCCTTTAACCAAAATAGTGTTCCGAAAATCTCTGGCACCTCCAGTACTGCTGCTACCAGTCCGATTTGGGATATTTTTATTATATTTTTATTAAATGAAAACCTTTTCATTAGTTGCTGTGGATTTCAGAAATATGTAAAGCTGGGCCACGTGCTAATGTTTTTCTGACTATCTGATATATTAAACAATTATATACTTATGATAATTCATCCATGCACCACTATACACCATTTACTGGCATTTTCTGTTTCCATAACCCAGAAATGTGCATGAATTCCTTTAGGTATTTTATTAGTCCTATTGAGGGAGAAAAGCATGTTCAAGTGTAAGGAGGGAATTTAATTATCCATGCTCAACGATGTTCCTATGCAACCCAGCTTGTATCAATGCCTTAAGCCAGTGTCCCGTCATTACACCAATGGTTCTTCTCGGTTCTGCTTAAAATGCTAGTATGATCAGTCCAATCTGAGGCGAACAGTGTGCCACTGAGACACTACATACAATTCATTGATTGTTTGTGCAAACATGATCAATTATCAATGAGAAATAAAACTACTCTGTTTTCATGTCTGTATTTCCTGTATTTTTTTGTCTGTTTTACATATAATCACGATAGTCCATAAAAGTTGGATTTGATGGTAAAATTCACCTTTTCCTTATAAACCAACTCAAGCTTTTTTTTGAGCTGGGCAAGGACATGGGCGATCAGCACAGCATTGACCTCACAGATACACAGATACGATATGTGAGATGACGCAGAGACTATTCTTAAGCTGACCATACACTAGAGAGATTATTGGCTTAATCATCTTGTGATTGGCATATAATCGCTTTAGTTAGAGGCCAGGATACATTTTGCAAACGCTATTTAAACGTACCAGAAACACTCTAGTACATTATTTGCGCCTGATTTTTAAAGGAGCCAATCAGCTAACTGAAAGTCTCCCTCTACTGCTAGGATTATTGATCTCAGAAGGAGAGGTGTATGGTGCCGATAAGACCTTTCCCTGGCAAGAAATCGTCCCGTTTATCAAGACACCCATTAAAACAATTGTCTACTTTGCATGAATGAGAGATTACTAATAATGGTCGTCCTTTACAGATAATAGAAGTTACAACAAGCTAAATAAACCAACACGGGCCCAGAGCCAGAGTGTAATAATAATAGGAAATCAGGTGGAAAGTTACACCTGGGCAAGACCATGTTGAATGTCAGTAAAATATTTTGCTTACTCCACACAGATACTGACCAGCGTTACTATTACACTGTTATTTATATATGAACTAGGAGACATCACCTCTCATCTCTAATACTATTATATTATTACACAGATACTGACCAGCGTTACTATTACACTGTTATTTATACATCTACTAGGAGACATCACCTCTCATCTCTAATACTATTATATTATTATATTATTACACAGATACTGACCAGCGTTATGATCACACTGGTATTTATCACCTCTCATCTCTAATACTATTATATTATTATTATATTATTACACAGATACTGACCAGCGTTACTATCACACTGTTATTTATCACTTCTCATCTCTAATACTACTATATTATTATTATATTATTACACAGATACTGACCAGCGTTACTATTACACTTATTTATACATGTACTAGGAGACATCACCTCTCATCTCTAATCTAACAGATGACATTTGCCTCCCCTGCCATTTAACATGGTTTTGCCCAAGTGTAACTTTCCACCTGATTTCCTCTTATTTTCAAACTCTGAATCTGGTTCATAGTAAACAAAATGATCAGATTTGACAAAAAGTTTATAAGTACCATGAGAGATGAAGCTTCATCCATGTCTATGGTCACAATGCACCCAAAACCTGCCAAGAATCCCTATTCTATTAGGTATTTCTATAGATTATAAAGAAAAAATATAGAATAAGTATAATGCAGCTTTTATTTCACATTTTATTATGATTGTAAAGAAATCTATATTGAAGATCCTATTATAGGCTATGATACTTCATAAATATACTAAATATAGTCCTATACACTAATACCAAACTCCTTCATTCTATGTAAGACAGAGACAGGTCCCTTGTGGTGTTGGTATAAAAGACGGAACCTTTGCGCTGGGCTGCTGTTTCCCGAGAGGAGGAAGAATTACACTGTCGGACTGAAGCCCATATCCTGAGCTGCAGAGAGCCTGTTTCCGGTGAGTGAGCGGTTAGGGGAGCAGGGAGGTCATGTGACACGGACAGGGATTGTGGTTACACCCTGATGCTGTCCCATGTACTGGTCTGGTGGGGTGGGTGGGTGACAATGTGTTGTCTGTTGGTTAACAACATGGGGGTTGTGGTTGTAACTTTTACACAATGTCACAGTCACACCACACTGCGTGCATAGGAGTGTATGTGTCCCCAGAATACACAATCCCTTAGCTTCCAAATGTCAGTTACTATGGTTACCACCTGTGTTACAGAGAAAAATGTTATTTAAACGTCAGTGACATCATGATTATAACCAGGTGGAAGCTCAGGAGTGTATAATAGGGTATGATTGTCACCTGCCTACACAATGTCATAGACAACAGTGTACACAGGGGATGTGGCTGTCACCTCCCTACACCATGTTGTGCACACAAATATGTAGTTGTCTCCTTTCTACATGACATTTTGTACACTGGTGTTGGTGTCTGCTGACAACACAATTGGACACAGTATTGTAGACGCAGGGCACCATAACTGGCAAACGTCCATTGCTGTACAGTGTGAGGATATAGAAATTGGCACAAATCCTGTTATCCGTTGCAGAATCTTAAGTAATATATAAAGCTGTACAACAGAAAATCTATATTTAAACCTTACATAAAAATGGCATATTCCCTACTGTGAACAACTCTTGAGGAATGCCTCGCAGTTCAGCGATGTCACCTGTACCTTGCGACGGTATAGGTTGTATTGGCATGACTTGCTCCAGTGCACACAATGTATTTTTCAACTATCAGTAACTGATGCAAAAAAATGAATGTGTTAATAAGAAACACGTCTGTTGCTTATTATTTCCCAAGGAACAATTTTAAATAATAAGTATATTATGCCCAGCATTGGTGGACTTCGGAGTGATCTCCTAAAAGGGGGTGTGGTTATGCATAGGGAATAATGAATTAATGTAATAAAACACAGGGCCTCTACTGGGTAAATTAAGAAATTTATTTTGTAATCCACCAGTTCCCAAAAATGATTATCCTTTATAAGGCGCCACAAGGTGTCCGCAGCGCCGTACAAAATACAGTACTGACAAACGGTAGGGATGGACCGCATAGTATATATTAAATACAATATGACTATAAAAATATCACAGAAATACAATAAAGTGAATCAAGCACAGAACGCAAGGCAAAATGCGAGGGGTCAAACTTGAAAGATCAGGTAGCAGAGGATAGAGCACAGTGAGAGGGGGATAGAGCGCAGTGAGAGGTTGAGAGGGAGCCACCAGGTGGGGATGGGGTAAAAGGGTAGCAGAGGGGGACAAGAGGGTACGAAGTGAGTGGGGAGTGGAGGAGGAAGGAACAACACTAGGAAGGAGGGCTCTGCTCACGTGAGCTAACACACATGTGGGAGGGAAGAACTTACAGAAGACATAAGGAGGGGGAGGGAAGTGGACTGCTGGTGTGAGTGGAGGAGAGGGGGAAGGAGAAGAAGGGATAGATGTAGGATGCAGCGTGGATATTAAGTGGAGGAGGGGTAGGCTAGCCTGAACAGGTGCGTTTTGAGTGAGCGCTTGAAGACCTGCAATGTAGGGCAGAGTCTGATCAAAGAAGGGAGGTCATTCCAGTGCAGAGGTGCAGCACGGGAGAAGTCCTGGATACGGACGTGAGATGTGATGATCAGTAAAAAGGTCAGACCGCTGGTTAGCAGAACGGAGAGGGCAGGAAGGATGAGGGAAGAGAGGTAGGGAGCAGTGGATGAGGAGATGGCCTTAAAGTTGAGGGTAAGGAGTTTAAAGAGAGGTCTGAAGTAGACAGGAAGCCAGTGGAGGGTTTGACATAAAGGAGAGGCCGAGGTAGAGAGGCGTGAGAGGAAGATGATCCTGGAAGCAGCATTGAGTATAGATTGAAGGGGGGCGTATAGATTGAAAAATGCTAACTGTAGCTAATAATCAGAACCAGGATCAGTCATCAGGACCTTCCTATACTCAAGCTGAGACAATCTAGTCTTGATAGCAACCTCATTTCCTTGTAATAGTCTCAGCATCCAGCCCTGTCTGTCAATCAGACACCAAGCAGTCAATGACCACTTCATATGAACGTACAGTGTCTTCCACACTTCTCTCCACAGACTGTGCATAGAACCCAAGATGAGATTTAAGCTCCTAACCTGGGATGTGAAGGACACTCTGCTCCGCCTACGATTGCCCGTTGGCCAGCAGTATCAAGCTGAAGCCAAGGTCCTAGGCCTTCACGTAGACTCTTCCACCCTGGAGTCTTCGTTCCGTCAAGTTTATCGTAGCCATTGGCGTCTTTTCCCCAACTATGGCCTATCCCAGGGGATGACCTCTCGCCAGTGGTGGTTGGATGTGGTGTCACAGACATTTCGCCTCTCCAATGTCCGGGAAGAGGGTACAATACAATCCCTGGCAGAGAGACTGTACCAAGATTTCAGCACTGCCAAAAACTGGGAGGTGTTACCTGGTGCCCGGGAGACACTGAGGGCATGTGGGGAACTGGGGCTTCGGATGGCAGTGATCTCTAACTTTGACCGCAGGTTGGAGGAGATCTTGGTGCAGTGCGGTTTAGACAAACATTTTGAGTTTGTCCTGACCTCGGAGAAGGCCAGCATCGCCAAACCAGACACGGGAATCTTCTGCAAAGCGCTTAATCTGGCCAGTGTTACCCCGCACCAGGTCGCACATGTTGGAGATGATTATGTGAATGACTATAAGGCAGCTAGACAGGCGGGTATGTGTAGCTATCTTCTCCAGTCCGACAGGAGACCACTGGACCCAGAAATTCCCTCGGATCATGTCATTCAGTCACTAGATCAATTGATCCAGAGGGTTATGCAATAGCCCATCTCTAATAGACTAAAGGGTGCAACCCCTTCTCTGCTACCCCACTTATTCAGATGGAATGTAGACCAAATATGATGCCTCTTATTAAAATATTGACTCATATGGTTGGAAGTTGAAATTTTCTAATTTGTTAAGGCAAAATCGAATATTACAGAGAAATCAAATTCCATTTACATCTTGTTCTTTTGTTGTTGTTTTTAGCCTTTTAATTGCAACCAATTGAAATCGCTCTTTTTGGCAAGAAAAATAGCTGCCAGACAGACGCTGATGTAGTAGAGGGAGAATGTCACAGTGTAGACAGAGGGATGTATCGAAACCTCACTGTTCACTACATCAGATGAATGTGGTTGCTAAGTCTAATGGTAGAGTGCCATCTACTGGATCACAGAAGCAAATGCAGTGAACTCATGTCAACAATGACCAGTGAGGGACCTTTAGACAATGATTGAATGATCATTTTCATTGCATATTTTCTACCTAACTGCAGCATTTGTGAACTGAGTTTGCCATTTTTGGTGTCTGCCATGGCGCACCAGGAGGTATTAAACGTTAAAATGGCCGTGCACCTGAGAGATTATTGGTCATAGCAGGAGGTGGCCTAATAAGGCAGAGAAAGGCCCCAATACCTGTGCCTCACAGTCTCCTTTTGGGACCAATAATCCTGGCTGAAGAGCTGCTGTGATTGACAGAAGGCCCTTGAAGCTGATTGGCTGCATGGGCCTCCTGTCAATCTCTGCACTGATTGGCTGCACAGGTCTCCTTTCAATCTAGACAGGGCGCCCGTGCAGCTAGATGATTGGCTGGGCGTCAGAAAAACTCCAGCCAGTGTGAGCTTTAATTACTGCTGTGCTTGCCAATAATTATGGAGTCAGAGAGATGGGGAGGTGTAGGGTCCGATAATTGGATAATGGCCACACACTAGGCGATATCAGTAACTTGGGTCATATATGTTTTAGAAAGGCTATACGCAAGCGATTTTTGGTCCGATCACCTGATAATTGGATGATCGGACCAGTGTACTCTATATGGCCACCTTGACATTGTATAAAACTGCTGAGGACGATCACTTTTACCACACTTTCTGCATGAACAGTTTACTGTCTGGGTCCATTGTTAATTCTAATTATTCTGCTTCCTTGTGCATGCAGCCAGTACAAAGTCCAAATTCATTTGACGCCGTTACAGACATGATATAGTGTAAACTAAACCCTAGTCCTCTATTGGTTATGTTTATTTGCAGTTGATGTCTATTAAAGCATGAAGGCAATTGAGGAAGGAGAATTGAACCGGTTATATAACGTTAGTTACTCACACACATTGCACACAGACAAAGCAAGCAAATAAGGAAATAATGTGACATTATCCAGCGGCTTCTTATCGCCTCACATTATTCAAGGCGTTGCTTAATTGCTTGCCACAGTAATCCTATGAATTTGTAACCAGTAGGTGGCTGTCACATACACACATTGCAAACCATTGTTTTGTGAGCTTAGCCAATATTCAGTGTATCTGTTGATCTATATCCTGCAGGTGAATTAAGTCATTAGGGCTGATTCAGAGCTGCCCTTACTTTTTTTTTTTAGGCATTGCAGTCCCCACTGCGATGGATGCTTTTAGAAATAGAGACAGCTGAAATTGCCTTTTTCGGCTGTCTCTACTTTGAATATGCAGCCTTTTTAGAATTTTTATTTTATGAATGGGTGAGTGTGACGATCAACATACTTTCCCATTCATTTTTCACGGAACCCGCCGCTGACCGCTTCAGAGAGGTGAGGAAGGTTAGGGTTAGGCTCTTAAGAAATGAGGGTTAGGGCCATAGAAGGGTAGGGTTAGGGTCAGGCTGTGGGGTGGGGGGGGGAGTCTTGGGGTTAGGCTATAGAGAAGGGAGGGTTAGGGTCAGGCTGCAGAGAAGGTTTAGGGTAATGGAAGGGGAGGGTTAGGGTCAGGCTGCAGGGGAGGGAGGGTTAGGGTCAGGCTGCAGGGAAGGGGGGGGTAGGGGACCATGAAAGTGCTATTTTAGAAATAGACACAGCTGAAAGCTAATTTGTGGCTGTCTCAATTTTGAAAATAGTGCTATTGTGAAATTTTTTATGAATGGGTAAGTATGCTGATTGGCATACTTATCTTTCATTCCTTTGGAATTTCCGCCTGCCGCAGACCTGTCGCACTAAAGCATACCTGCTGCACTCACTGGATAGAGAATTAGGGAATTTATGGGGAGTTGTTGTGTTAGGCTGCAGGGAAGGAAGTCTTAGGGTTAGGCCATGGGGAAGGGAGTCTTAGGGTTAGGTTGCGGGGAGGGGAGTCTTAGGGTTAGGCTGCAGGGATTGGATTCATAGGTTTACAGGGAAGGGAAGGGAGGGTTGGGGTAATGGAAGGGGAGGGTTAGGATCAGGCTAGGGAGAAGGGAGGGTTAGGGTCAGGCTGCAGGGAAGGGAGGGTTAGGGTAATGGAAGGGGAAGGTTAGGGTCAGAATTAGGGAAACGGTTGGGGTAGTTTTTCCTCTTACCTATCGGAGCACCGTGCTCCGGAGATCGATTGCTATGGCTCATTGAGGCATAATCAATCGATATCCCAGCCAGTTCGGAGCTGGCTGGGAGAGAACGGCCCTATCGAAACAGTGCCATTCGCAACGGGGCCCCGTGCTCTTTTTAGGTGTAAGTGTAGACTTGAGCGATCCCATGTTGAACTGCAGGGCGGGGGCAAATATAAAGTGTGAAAGCAAAATTAGAATTGAGAGGTGAAGTTTCATAGCTCAACTCTAATTAACTCAACTCTTAATTAAACCTAAAACTATGCAGTATGTACATTCTATGTTCAGGAGCAAAGTATATTTCCTGCATGCAATAGAATTGAAATGAATGAGCTCCCCTTGCTGTACTCTGGTTTAGCTGAGCTGGACACTGGCACCTGTTTTGCCCTCACTCCCAAACTCTGGATCAGCCCCATTAGGTGTAACCATCGCACTATATACGTACAACGTTCTCCTGCACCACCTGGACTGCGATAGCTTAATTTACAGCAGTGTCTGTCAATGAATTCTGCATTACTGTATTTATTTGCACACGTTCCCTATGCATTCCAGTAACTCACAAATATTGGCATTCGTTTTATAACAATATAATAGGTAATAGATTTATGTAACTAAATTATTATTATAACATTATAGTCTTTTGTAGATTATGACATAAATAACATTTCTCTTTTATTTTGTGCAAATATATATGTCTATCTATCTATCTATCTATCTATCTATCTATCTATCTATCCTTGTATATAAAATTATATTCTAGGATATAATCTTGACATTTATGTATAATTTCTAGAGAGTTCACAGTCTCGGTTTTCCATGCGAAAATATCCGTAATAAATCCTTACCAGTCATAGTATACAGTGTTAAAAGTACCTATCCCCAGGGACAACTGAATATTTAATCTAAGTAGAGAGTAATAAAAATCCCCCCTGTGTTTCCCCATATGTGTATATCCAGCAAGTGGCATAACGAACATGCGAATTAGTAATATGCTAATACACCCGCTGTGAGCTGCTGTTTGTAGGACTATGCACAATTTTGCTCTCAAAACGTAACTTTCAGGAAATGTTTATATGAAGCCGTGAGGCTGAAGGGGAAGAAAATCAATTTGGTGTAAAAGGCTTCTGATCGTCTCTACTTAACGATTAAGGCCCGGATTCACAACCCCATACGTCTTCCACATAGGTCCTTAATTTCCCGATCGTAGCTATTACGCATGTGAAGTAACTATCTTACGTAATCATTTTGTTAAATAGATTGCATATATACAGTCTTTAAAGGGCACATGTACACAATCTACATAACGAAACCATATGTAGATTACGTAATATAATTAGCACGCATGCGTAGTAGCTACTATCGAGAAATTAAGGATGTATGTGGAAGACGTACGGGGTTGTGAATCCGGGCCTAAATATTCAGGGTCCTTTCGGAAACGGTCACCGTTTTTAACGGTGACTTGGCCAACAGTTTATTTTGTCCTTGTCGCACACAATCTCAACGGTCCACATTTAAAAGCTCTTCTATTAAAATTAGTCTTTATAAATATAATTTATGTCTTTGTTCCGGGGTCATTCTCAAGGCTGATGCTCTCGTCCGCAACGGCAAACACTGGACAGATGGGCGCCGTAAACTTCGTCTGGTGACTGTACAGTATAACGCAGGAATCGGGGTCAAAAAATATAAGTTCCCCGGCGTCTACGTCCGCCAGTACACAGATGTGTTTAGGACTTTTGAACAGTTCCACAGACTGATGCTGAGCATCATGGGAAAAGCGGAATTCCTTGTCGTAACGTGAAAAGATCCAGGACACGGGGTTGTAGCCCAGCCTGGCCTCGTTGCCGGAGCCTTTGCGTGCGATGGATCTGTACGTGATTCCCAGTTTGTAGGCGCAGGTTTTCCCCACGTTGACCTTCCACATGTGGACGCCTTTGTCGTAAGATTCGCTCGCCAAGCAGTTGGGCCAGTGGTCAAAGCGCTCGGGTCCGTCTGGATAGGTCTTCGCCTTCTTGTGGGTGAACTTCAGGCTGTTGTTTTCCGCTAAGGCCAACAAGGGGCTCATCGTCTTCTCGTCAAAGGTGAGGTTCTCACAAGCTGAAATAGAGACGTGCTGCCATTACAGCCCGTTACCAGCAGAGGCAGTGACACCTCATACACGTCAGTGCCGGCCTGTAACAACCTGTGACTGTAGTGATGGTGTAGTAGAGGATAGAGGAGGAATGTATATGAGGGTGTAGTGATGGTGTAGTAGAGGATAGAGGAGGAATGTATATGAGGGTGTAGTGACTGGTGGTTGAGGAGATATTAGGATGTAGTGACTGGTGGTGTAGCAGAGTGAGGTGATATAAGGATGTAGTGACTGGTGGTGTAAGGGATAGAGGGAGATGTATATAAGGGTGTAGAGACTGTCAGAGTAGTAGAGTAAAGAGATATGAGGATGTAGTGTATGGTACTTACCGGTGGTGCAGCAGAGGTAGGAAGTGGCCCATAGCCTGTTGAGTAATGGACTCTGAACACAATTCATGTTAAAGTTTAACTTGTCCGACTCCTGAGGCTCCAGTATTCCTTCCGCTTCTTCTGCTCTGAGGAGAGAGGTGATATGAGAGGTGGGGGCGCAGCCGGTTACCACTAATCTCTCATCACTAGATCAGCTCATTGTCTAATCACCGCCACAAGATCATCATTACAGGGAACAGCGCCACAATCACAGATCAGTTATTACACAGGACTTACCTCTCATCCATCTCCGTCTCTGAATTCTGGAGGGGAAGGAGAATAAAAACAGGTTACACAGAAATATCAATACCATAGAGTTCATCAATAACTTTCTGTAGCGTTTATCAATAACTTTCTATAGGGTTTATCAATAATTTTCTTTAGGGTTTATCAATAACTTTCTATAGCGTTTATCAATAACTTTCTGTAGCGTTTATCAATAACTTTCTGTAGCATTTATCAATAACTTTCTGTAGTTTATCAATAACTTTCTAGGGGACATTTGCCTAAATTCATAAAATATGAGGAACTAGTTAGATTTAATGTGTAATAGGAATTGAGGAAAACTCCCTCATTTAAATGTGTTACCTCTGCATTAATCATTTCTAATGCTGCAGGGTTAATCCATATAAACTGTACACTGTGCTGTTAGTCCGTTGCTCTATAAACTGTACACTGTGCTGTTAGTCCGTTGCTCTGTAAACTGTACACTGTGCTGTTAGTCCGTTGCTCTGTAAACCGTATACTGTGCTGTTAGTCCGTAGTTCTATAGACTGTATACTGCGCTGTTAGTCCGTAGCTCTATAGACTGTATACTGTGCTGTTAGTCCGTAGCTCTATAGACTGTACACTGTGCTGTTAGTCCGTAGCTCTATAGACTGTACACTGTGCTGTTAGTCCGTAGCTCTATAGACTGTACACTGTGCTGTTAGTCCGTAGCTCTATAGACTGTACACTGTGCTGTTAGTCCGTAGCTCTATAGACTGTACACTGTGCTGTTAGTCCGTAGCTCTATAGACTGTACACTGTGCTGTTAGTCCGTAGCTCTATAGACTGTACACTGTGCTGTTAGTCCGTAGCTCTATAGACTGTACACTGTGCTGTTAGTCCGTAGCTCTATAGACTGTACACTGTGCTGTTAGTCCGTAGCTCTATAGACTGTACACTGTGCTGTTAGTCCGTAGCTCTATAGACTGTACACTGTGCTGTTAGTCCGTAGCTCTATAGACTGTACACTGTGCTGTTAGTCCGTAGCTCTATAGACTGTACACTGTGCTGTTAGTCCGTAGCTCTATAGACTGTACACTGTGCTGTTAGTCCGTAGCTCTATAGACTGTACACTGTGCTGTTAGTCCGTAGCTCTATAGACTGTACACTGTGCTGTTAGTCCGTAGCTCTATAGACTGTACACTGTGCTGTTAGTCCGTAGCTCTATAGACTGTACACTGTGCTGTTAGTCCGTAGCTCTATAGACTGTACACTGTGCTGTTAGTCCGTAGCTCTATAGACTGTACACTGTGCTGTTAGTCCGTAGCTCTATAGACTGTACACTGTGCTGTTAGTCCGTAGCTCTATAGACTGTACACTGTGCTGTTAGTCCGTAGCTCTATAGACTGTACACTGTGCTGTTAGTCCGTAGCTCTATAGACTGTACACTGTGCTGTTAGTCCGTAGCTCTATAGACTGTACACTGTGCTGTTAGTCCGTAGCTCTATAGACTGTACACTGTGCTGTTAGTCCGTAGCTCTATAGACTGTACACTGTGCTGTTAGTCCGTAGCTCTATAGACTGTACACTGTGCTGTTAGTCCGTAGCTCTATAGACTGTACACTGTGCTGTTAGTCCGTAGCTCTATAGACTGTACACTGTGCTGTTAGTCCGTAGCTCTATAGACTGTACACTGTGCTGTTAGTCCGTAGCTCTATAGACTGTACACTGTGCTGTTAGTCCGTAGCTCTATAGACTGTACACTGTGCTGTTAGTCCGTAGCTCTATAGACTGTACACTGTGCTGTTAGTCCGTAGCTCTATAGACTGTACACTGTGCTGTTAGTCCGTAGCTCTATAGACTGTAC
This sequence comes from Limnodynastes dumerilii, assembly GCA_011038615.1. NCBI lineage: Eukaryota > Metazoa > Chordata > Amphibia > Anura > Limnodynastidae > Limnodynastes > Limnodynastes dumerilii. Next base: position 147,525 of record WWET01000548.1, on the reverse strand, counting down.
ACTGTGCTGTTAGTCCGTAGCTCTATAGACTGTACACTGTGCTGTTAGTCCGTAGCTCTATAGACTGTACACTGTGCTGTTAGTCCGTAGCTCTATAGACTGTACACTGTGCTGTTAGTCCGTAGCTCTATAGACTGTACACTGTGCTGTTAGTCCGTAGCTCTATAGACTGTACACTGTGCTGTTAGTCCGTAGCTCTATAGACTGTACACTGTGCTGTTAGTCCGTAGCTCTATAGACTGTACACTGTGCTGTTAGTCCGTAGCTCTATAGACTGTACACTGTGCTGTTAGTCCGTAGCTCTATAGACTGTACACTGTGCTGTTAGTCCGTAGCTCTATAGACTGTACACTGTGCTGTTAGTCCGTAGCTCTATAGACTGTACACTGTGCTGTTAGTCCGTAGCTCTATAGACTGTACACTGTGCTGTTAGTCCGTAGCTCTATAGACTGTACACTGTGCTGTTAGTCCGTAGCTCTATAGACTGTACACTGTGCTGTTAGTCCGTAGCTCTATAGACTGTACACTGTGCTGTTAGTCCGTAGCTCTATAGACTGTACACTGTGCTGTTAGTCCGTAGCTCTATAGACTGTACACTGTGCTGTTAGTCCGTAGCTCTATAGACTGTACACTGTGCTGTTAGTCCGTAGCTCTATAGACTGTACACTGTGCTGTTAGTCCGTAGCTCTATAGACTGTACACTGTGCTGTTAGTCCGTAGCTCTATAGACTGTACACTGTGCTGTTAGTCCGTAGCTCTATAGACTGTACACTGTGCTGTTAGTCCGTAGCTCTATAGACTGTACACTGTGCTGTTAGTCCGTAGCTCTATAGACTGTACACTGTGCTGTTAGTCCGTAGCTCTATAGACTGTACACTGTGCTGTTAGTCCGTAGCTCTATAGACTGTACACTGTGCTGTTAGTCCGTAGCTCTATAGACTGTACACTGTGCTGTTAGTCCGTAGCTCTATAGACTGTACACTGTGCTGTTAGTCCGTAGCTCTATAGACTGTACACTGTGCTGTTAGTCCGTAGCTCTATAGACTGTACACTGTGCTGTTAGTCCGTAGCTCTATAGACTGTACACTGTGCTGTTAGTCCGTAGCTCTATAGACTGTACACTGTGCTGTTAGTCCGTAGCTCTATAGACTGTACACTGTGCTGTTAGTCCGTAGCTCTATAGACTGTACACTGTGCTGTTAGTCCGTAGCTCTATAGACTGTACACTGTGCTGTTAGTCCGTAGCTCTATAGACTGTACACTGTGCTGTTAGTCCGTAGCTCTATAGACTGTACACTGTGCTGTTAGTCCGTAGCTCTATAGACTGTACACTGTGCTGTTAGTCCGTAGCTCTATAGACTGTACACTGTGCTGTTAGTCCGTAGCTCTATAGACTGTACACTGTGCTGTTAGTCCGTAGCTCTATAGACTGTACACTGTGCTGTTAGTCCGTAGCTCTATAGACTGTACACTGTGCTGTTAGTCCGTAGCTCTATAGACTGTACACTGTGCTGTTAGTCCGTAGCTCTATAGACTGTACACTGTGCTGTTAGTCCGTAGCTCTATAGACTGTACACTGTGCTGTTAGTCCGTAGCTCTATAGACTGTACACTGTGCTGTTAGTCCGTAGCTCTATAGACTGTACACTGTGCTGTTAGTCCGTAGCTCTATAGACTGTACACTGTGCTGTTAGTCCGTAGCTCTATAGACTGTACACTGTGCTGTTAGTCCGTAGCTCTATAGACTGTACACTGTGCTGTTAGTCCGTAGCTCTATAGACTGTACACTGTGCTGTTAGTCCGTAGCTCTATAGACTGTACACTGTGCTGTTAGTCCGTAGCTCTATAGACTGTACACTGTGCTGTTAGTCCGTAGCTCTATAGACTGTACACTGTGCTGTTAGTCCGTAGCTCTATAGACTGTACACTGTGCTGTTAGTCCGTAGCTCTATAGACTGTACACTGTGCTGTTAGTCCGTAGCTCTATAGACTGTACACTGTGCTGTTAGTCCGTAGCTCTATAGACTGTACACTGTGCTGTTAGTCCGTAGCTCTATAGACTGTACACTGTGCTGTTAGTCCGTAGCTCTATAGACTGTACACTGTGCTGTTAGTCCGTAGCTCTATAGACTGTACACTGTGCTGTTAGTCCGTAGCTCTATAGACTGTACACTGTGCTGTTAGTCCGTAGCTCTATAGACTGTACACTGTGCTGTTAGTCCGTAGCTCTATAGACTGTACACTGTGCTGTTAGTCCGTAGCTCTATAGACTGTACACTGTGCTGTTAGTCCGTAGCTCTATAGACTGTACACTGTGCTGTTAGTCCGTAGCTCTATAGACTGTACACTGTGCTGTTAGTCCGTAGCTCTATAGACTGTACACTGTGCTGTTAGTCCGTAGCTCTATAGACTGTACACTGTGCTGTTAGTCCGTAGCTCTATAGACTGTACACTGTGCTGTTAGTCCGTAGCTCTATAGACTGTACACTGTGCTGTTAGTCCGTAGCTCTATAGACTGTACACTGTGCTGTTAGTCCGTAGCTCTATAGACTGTACACTGTGCTGTTAGTCCGTAGCTCTATAGACTGTACACTGTGCTGTTAGTCCGTAGCTCTATAGACTGTACACTGTGCTGTTAGTCCGTAGCTCTATAGACTGTACACTGTGCTGTTAGTCCGTAGCTCTATAGACTGTACACTGTGCTGTTAGTCCGTAGCTCTATAGACTGTACACTGTGCTGTTAGTCCGTAGCTCTATAGACTGTACACTGTGCTGTTAGTCCGTAGCTCTATAGACTGTACACTGTGCTGTTAGTCCGTAGCTCTATAGACTGTACACTGTGCTGTTAGTCCGTAGCTCTATAGACTGTACACTGTGCTGTTAGTCCGTAGCTCTATAGACTGTACACTGTGCTGTTAGTCCGTAGCTCTATAGACTGTACACTGTGCTGTTAGTCCGTAGCTCTATAGACTGTACACTGTGCTGTTAGTCCGTAGCTCTATAGACTGTACACTGTGCTGTTAGTCCGTAGCTCTATAGACTGTACACTGTGCTGTTAGTCCGTAGCTCTATAGACTGTACACTGTGCTGTTAGTCCGTAGCTCTATAGACTGTACACTGTGCTGTTAGTCCGTAGCTCTATAGACTGTACACTGTGCTGTTAGTCCGTAGCTCTATAGACTGTACACTGTGCTGTTAGTCCGTAGCTCTATAGACTGTACACTGTGCTGTTAGTCCGTAGCTCTATAGACTGTACACTGTGCTGTTAGTCCGTAGCTCTATAGACTGTACACTGTGCTGTTAGTCCGTAGCTCTATAGACTGTACACTGTGCTGTTAGTCCGTAGCTCTATAGACTGTACACTGTGCTGTTAGTCCGTAGCTCTATAGACTGTACACTGTGCTGTTAGTCCGTAGCTCTATAGACTGTACACTGTGCTGTTAGTCCGTAGCTCTATAGACTGTACACTGTGCTGTTAGTCCGTAGCTCTATAGACTGTACACTGTGCTGTTAGTCCGTAGCTCTATAGACTGTACACTGTGCTGTTAGTCCGTAGCTCTATAGACTGTACACTGTGCTGTTAGTCCGTAGCTCTATAGACTGTACACTGTGCTGTTAGTCCGTAGCTCTATAGACTGTACACTGTGCTGTTAGTCCGTAGCTCTATAGACTGTACACTGTGCTGTTAGTCCGTAGCTCTATAGACTGTACACTGTGCTGTTAGTCCGTAGCTCTATAGACTGTACACTGTGCTGTTAGTCCGTAGCTCTATAGACTGTACACTGTGCTGTTAGTCCGTAGCTCTATAGACTGTACACTGTGCTGTTAGTCCGTAGCTCTATAGACTGTACACTGTGCTGTTAGTCCGTAGCTCTATAGACTGTACACTGTGCTGTTAGTCCGTAGCTCTATAGACTGTACACTGTGCTGTTAGTCCGTAGCTCTATAGACTGTACACTGTGCTGTTAGTCCGTAGCTCTATAGACTGTACACTGTGCTGTTAGTCCGTAGCTCTATAGACTGTACACTGTGCTGTTAGTCCGTAGCTCTATAGACTGTACACTGTGCTGTTAGTCCGTAGCTCTATAGACTGTACACTGTGCTGTTAGTCCGTAGCTCTATAGACTGTACACTGTGCTGTTAGTCCGTAGCTCTATAGACTGTACACTGTGCTGTTAGTCCGTAGCTCTATAGACTGTACACTGTGCTGTTAGTCCGTAGCTCTATAGACTGTACACTGTGCTGTTAGTCCGTAGCTCTATAGACTGTACACTGTGCTGTTAGTCCGTAGCTCTATAGACTGTACACTGTGCTGTTAGTCCGTAGCTCTATAGACTGTACACTGTGCTGTTAGTCCGTAGCTCTATAGACTGTACACTGTGCTGTTAGTCCGTAGCTCTATAGACTGTACACTGTGCTGTTAGTCCGTAGCTCTATAGACTGTACACTGTGCTGTTAGTCCGTAGCTCTATAGACTGTACACTGTGCTGTTAGTCCGTAGCTCTATAGACTGTACACTGTGCTGTTAGTCCGTAGCTCTATAGACTGTACACTGTGCTGTTAGTCCGTAGCTCTATAGACTGTACACTGTGCTGTTAGTCCGTAGCTCTATAGACTGTACACTGTGCTGTTAGTCCGTAGCTCTATAGACTGTACACTGTGAATCCCGCCGCCGCCCATATCCCTCGGCCGCCGCTATCGCCGGACCGAGGGACAGGAGTAGAGAGGGTTAGGGTCAGGCTGCAGGGGAGGGAGAGTTAGGGTCAGGCTGCAGGGGAGTTCGAAACTGGCTGGGAGGAAACGGCCCTATCGAAATAGGACCGTTCTAACCGGGGACCCACACACATATATACACACGTACATATTTAGCATTCTTTTTTCCTGTGGTGCTCGGGATAGAGGGAGTGTGTGCAATATATATATATAGATTTGCATGTTTGTTTGCATTAGGTATCTCTGGCAGCTGTAATTAATGGTTGTCAACAGTCAGGTATCCGACAACAAAGAACACAGAACAATAAAGAGAAAATCAATTCTCCTCAGGCTCCAGCCTGCACCACGCCGACCTTTTCCGTTTAGACCTGCCTGTCCTCCAATTCACGTCCATCCGGGCTTCACATAAATAGTCAGCGCTGTTTATTAGACTTATTTTACCGGAAACCGTCCCAAAAAATAACCGGCGACGGTACCCTCAGAATGAACGCTTCTAACTCTCACAGCGACTGTTACTAACTGCGCTTACTAACTACAGAGTGCTGGCGAATAGAAATGGCGCAGCAAGGACCTGCGGTGGAACTGAACAAACCGTTACCCCGCAAAGGCGCATATTTCTGTAAAGTCTTCGTTTTCCTAATTCCGCATTGCTCAATTTGGAAATTATTTATAGAAAAACGATTCTTAATGTAAAGCAATAACGCAATTTTACACTAATGACCTTACACCAGGCTTGGAATACAATCATTGGCTTAGCATGCTCTCCAGTATACAGATAAATGATTGGTGGATGATCATGTGACTGATTAATGCCATGTTTGGGGTATTAGACGTCATAACTAGGGTTAATGGTGCTCAGGGCAAGTGAAGAAAATGTGCTCTGCCCCTTAGAGCGTTTTCAAAAATAACAAAAAATGATGGTGCCCCCGTTGGCGTCCAGGGCACGTGCCCTATACAGCGGCCTAGAATTATCTGACCTATTAGAGAAGTATTGCATTCTATGTTATGACTTGTCTCCCAACAAAATGGTCCCATAACCAGGGAAATCGCAAAAAGTGTGCGCACCGTGGACCCGATCCTGACACCAGCTGACGTGGCGTATGGCTGCGTGATTTCTGAGTGTTCATGTGCGGAACAGAAGTGCGCGCAATTTCAGCCCGTGCAGACCCTAACACAACTGGAGCTGCGGCGCTTTGCATTCTGAAGGGCGTGTCATGGAAGGGAAGAGGAGGAGAGACGTAGTCAGTGTACAGTAAGGGCGGGGCCAAGGCAAGTGCCACCCGATCCACAGACAAACACAGGCGGAACGAAGGACACTCTACGTCAGAACATTATCACCAGCCCCGGGGTCAGGTCTAAGTCCCTGCGGATGATGCTCAAAGACCTTTTTTTTTTCCGGACGTTGGACTTTCAAGCGGTAAATTCATTTATACAATTAGGAAAACGCTGCCGGAGCATTGTGGTTTTAGTTTTTAAAAATATACAGTGGCAGAAAATATTATTTAAACGTTATTTTTTTGTTATTTATTTTAGATTTTCGTTTTTTAGTTTGTTTTAATGTGTTCCACTTTCAATTAAAGGGCGGTATAACATATACGTCCGGTGTTTAGCGTTTTTACCTACTGCGCATACGTAGTACATTTTTTATGTTATCTACGCATATACGCAATCTACGTATCGAAACGATACGCAGATTACGTACAATAGCTACTACGCATGCGCAGTAGCTATTCATTGAATTACGTCCGTCTATGGAAGATGGACGTAGTTCTGGATCTACCCCAATATTCGTAACTTTTTTTCCTATGGTTTTCACGACCGTGTCCTAATCTACTCTTCCGCAACATATTTGGCCCCGTGCGCTTTTTTCCGTAGCTGGTTGACCATCTTAGGGCACCGTTGTACGCACTTTTGGCTCGCACTCAGCCCCTCCCACTTTTACAAACGCTGTGTTCACATTTGCGCTGAGCTCTGGATTAGACCACGTGCGTCTCTGTCACGTATCGCCGTGATGACAGATGGGTCCAGGTTACACCCTGCCTGATCATCCCAATCATTGTGTAGTGTGTCCCCGGCTATACCATCCATCTAAACGGCCAATGACATATCTGCTAATTGTCAGCTCCACAGCCTCAGGGGGGAGAGACAACAGTGTTGTCAGGACAACTGTGAACAGACCAGCATCCTACACAGTGCTGCATGACAGAAGGTTCAATATTCAGGGTATATATATATCAGGGCTATAGAAGGGTCTATAAATCAGAGTGGAGGTATTTATGGGCATGTACACCAGCTTTCTGGGTGGGTGGCTGCCACTTGCCCCTCCACTCCTGCGGGCCCCCATAACAGCCACGATCCCCCTGCCCCTGCAATAGTGACGCCACTGAGAGGCATTGATTTGCAACTATCTGACCCAAACGGTCACAACGGCGTATATTTATCATCTATCACTTGTAAGCTGCGTGACCGCACTAAACTGATTAGCCCATCTCTATGGTCGCCAGGTACCACTAAAATAAATGAATCAATAACACTGTCAAAAAGCCTAAACCGAGCCTAGGCAACCTTCAGCACTGCTGGTGTTGTGAGACTACAACTCCCAGCAGGTACCAACGGTATAGACATAACATACCTGGCAAAGCATACTGGGTATCGTAGTCTCCCAACACCTGGGCTACCACTTTGCTGACACCACTTTCATTCAACCAAAGTTTTCAGTTCCCTTATACAAAGGCCATTTCTTTGCCCACGTTAGTCCACTGCTCTGCATGTTCCGCCATCTTGCTCCATGAACCTATGCGCAATGGCGGAACCCTAGTGGCACGTGATCAAATCGAGGAGCATGTACGTGACTACTGTTAATACTTAGTAAAGGTCGCAGGAAGGTGGAGGAAGATATTAACCCCAGGATTTATTTATTTTTAAACGTATGACAACCTAAACATTGGAAATCTGTACAAATGTCCAATAAACTTAACAACATCTAAGTAATATAATGGTAATTATTGACCAGATCAGTGAGTGAGTTAAGGTGAAGGAGAGATCATTTTATGAAGGTGTTTTTCAATGTGTAACCAGAGAACTATGTCTGTGTCATCCCTCTGACGTCTGAGCTAATAATATATCCATAGTATACACTACACGTCATGCAGGAGACAAAGCAGCTGAGTATAGACGTCTATCATCTGTTTATACGATTAGAATATTAGCTCGGTCTTGTCCCTTCATGCAGAGGACACTGGCATTAATAAGGAATTTTATGAACACAATGGACCGAAAAAATAATGGATCTAAAGGCTGCGCTAACGCAATCTACGTAGAGAAATGGTATGTAGATAGCGTATATAAGCTTCTAGGCATGCGTGGTAGCTCAATTCTTAAAAGAACATACGTAAGACGAAAACTACGGAACTGTGAATACGGACCCTTGTTTGGGGACTAATGTATAGGTTTGTATCCTCTGGCTCTTCCAGATGCCTATAGGCTGTGTATTATTTGCAGTAACTTTATATTCTATTTTGCATTTCTGTCTGCGTGGAAATAGTGAGCAGCTGGTGATAGTGATTGCACGACCCTCATCCGTTGTGTACAAGGTGCACAAGTGGCATTTCAATGACCAGGCTCTCTTGTGTGTGTATAAGAGCTGGCACTCCTATAAACCTGACACTCATGGAGATCTGGTAGCTGGTGCCCTTTAGGATCTGAGAGCTGGCACTCATGTAGACTTAGTGCTTGCCACCCTTGCAAACCCAGGAGCTGACACTCTTATAAACCTGACATCCTTGTTTATGTGGGAGCTGGCACCCATGCAGACCTAAGAGTTGCTTGCTATTCTTGTAGACCTGACAGCGGGCACTTTTGTAGACCTGAAAGCCTGGCATTCATGAGAGTGGGCACCCTTTAGACCTAAGAGCTTGCACTCTTACATGCTTGTTTATCTGGGAGCTGGCACTCCTGTAGACCTGAGGGCTGGCACTAATGCACATCTGAGAGCTGGCACTCTTGTAGCCCTGAGAGCTGGCACTCTTGTAGCCCGCTGGCACTCTTGTAGCCCTGAGAGCTGGCACTCTTGTAGCCCTGAGAGCTGGCACTCTTGTAGACCTAAGAGCTGGCACTCCTGTAGACCTAAGAGCTGGCTCTCTTGCAGATGAATGATTCATACTTCCCGGTCTCCCTCCCTCCTCTCTCTGTGCTGCAGTGAGTCAGTGATCAGTTCCTGCAGTTAGGTATCTGCTGTACCCGCCTCCTGCCCTGTCTATAAGGAAGGGGGCTCCATCTTTAACCCCCTCCCTGCTGGCAGCAGATCTGCTATACACTGGATCCCTGGGCACAGCTCTGCAATGCAGCCCAGCGGGCACAGTACTCACCCTGATCTGGGCCGCCCTCTCCTCCGCTGGTCTGGTCCGGTGGGGCTGGCAGGTGCCCTGGGCTTTGCACAGGGGGCAGATGAGTCTGTATTCCTGGTAGCAGAACAGGCTCAGCTCCTGCCCATGGTCGGAGCAGGTGTTGCTGCCCGTGGAGGAGGGGATCCCCCCCTGTTGTTGCACATCGATCCTGGCAGGTGTCTGGTCTCCGGAGGAGGGATCCCCTAGATCAGCTTCCTCTCTGGAGGAATCCAGGGACAGGGTGGCCAGCTGCCCATCGGGGATCCACTCCAGGTCCATGTCACCAGCCTGCAGGTCGCTCCAGGAGTGGGATCCAGTGATCGCCCACAGCGGCTGGTCCCCGGGGACACAGTCTGGATGGGACATAGTGGATCACAGCCGGGAGGAGATCTAGCTCTGGGTTGCCTGTGTACATCCCCTGCACCTGTCCCCAGGTACCGAGTGACACCCCCTGGGAGGAGCCACCCAGACAGTGTCACTACCAGAGGTCGCTGCAAAGGTATTGCACAATTGCTCCATGCACACTGCAGATCAGAACCAGGCGACCAACCTCTCCCATAGGAGACACCCAGTGCCTGGTGCATGATCATTTACCCCTTATTATATCCCCTGCAGCCCCCTGTATTATTGCACTATACCAACCATGTGTATTATAGAGGCAGCTATTCCTAAAACATGTCCCAGTGCAATGCAATCACCTCCCATACCTCCATATACACCAGGCATTGTTCTGTGTCCTCATTCAAGCATCTATGTATCCCCAGCCAAAGTATTAGGTTACAGGTATATTGTCCTATAGTATGCCACAGTGTCAGACACAAGCGCTCCGTGTTCTGAGAATGAACATAAAATGATATTATTAATGTCAGTTTTATGCAGTTTGCAGGAATCGATTACAAATAAACATGGAATTTGATGGCAGAAGAGAATCCCTGATTTGTAACCTCTGGTGGTGACTTAAAACCCTGGCCGATCTTTAGCTTTTTGTGGGATACCTTCTGTCTATCCTAAGCATGTTTAAATAAAATAAAATGAAACTACTGTATTAGCCTCTACCCCATTGGGAGGATATTACACGTATCTTCTTCCTCTTCTGTATAGTAATTTTTCCTTCCCTCCAGTGTCACTGCGTGTCCTCTATTACATCTCTTCCATTGCAGGAATTATAATACACATTAAACATAAAGGACCCGATTCACACTTAAGCTCTGGCTTCTTTAGTGCGGCATCTCCCGGAATGACCTACGACGCATCCTCATAGGTCCTTTACGCAATCTACGTACCAGTCAGATAGTTTAGGCAGAAGGAGGCGTGCTAATGCCGCCTCGGGGAGCATTTTGTTAAAGTGGGAGCGGGGAGACGGAGAGGCAATGGGCCGGATCCAGAACTACGTTCGTCTTCCATAGACAGACGTAAATCAATAAACAATAGCTACTGCGCATGCGTAGTAGCTATTGTACGTAATCTGCATATCGTTTCGATACGTAAATTGCGTATACGCGGCCTTTTATGTCCGCACATATTTTTTAAATGAAAGTTTTTATTGATACACAGTGTTGTTGTTGAAACATACAGCACAGAGTTTGATATTTAGCATGTTAAGTACAAATTTAACAGATGGGTATACAAAGCATATCCGTTACATATATAAGAGAGTATAATAATAGTAGTCCTTGAGGTATAATACAGTGTGATATAATATTTTCCGGTTTCCAGTGAACAGAGCCACAGACCCCATTTTACAGCATTTCATCAATCCAGTCCCAGCGGGGGATCATTTGCCACCTGTCTAATACCCCTTTCACATCACCACCCCGGCAATATCCTGGGTTCACAGACCCCGTTTCACACTGCATTGCAGATCCGGGAAATTCAGAGACCCGGGTCTGCCCTGTCATTTGTTTACCGTTGCTCTGGCAACACTTGTTGCCAGGACAACAGTAAAAAAATTACACCAATCAAGTGCGTTAGGTGCTACCCGGGTTGAAAAACCCGGGTAGCACCTTTCACACTGCACCCCTACCCGTGTCGGACCCGGGAATAACCCTTCTTTTTACCCAGGTTGAATTCCCGGGTCTTCTGACACGGGTCCACCGGAAGGGCACCTTTCACATCTTCACGAAATACCTGGGATTTTGCCAAGACCTGGGTTTTTGGCAAAAATCCCGGGTATTTCATGGTGATGTGAAAGGGCTATAAGCAGATACTAAGAAGTATATTGAAGTGAATCATGCAATATAAGTTTTATGGCTCTCTGCAAGGTTTCCATATGCCTAACTCACTCTTAAGTGTGAATACGGTGAAAATAAGAGGCAATCAGGTGGAAAATTGATTTTTTTTTACCTATAAATTGCTTAGTGTGTAATGCCGAGGCAGGCTCTGTGCTACCGCACTATACATACATGGAGCGCCGAGCGCTGTTTTAAGCCGTCAGCCTCTGACACCTTCCTTACAGTGCAGGGGTAGCGGCTGCCACTGGCCTCCTTTTCCTCCTGGCCTCATAGCAGTCGCACCCCCTGTAGTTACCACCCCCTACTGGTCAGTGTCTGTGTGCAATAAGCAAAGTATTCTCCCTGTATGCTACATATAATAAAATGACTTTTATATGGTTGTGCCCTGGTGCACATTTCCACCTGTTTTCCTCTTATTTTTTATCTTTGTGTACAATCGTCGTCCATTTTTGTTTTGGTTTGTATTTATGTTGTGACATGACGTGTGAGCTACTATTTGTGTACAATAATTCTTGGACTCCTGTTTCCTTGAGGTCACTCTGAGGAATGCGTGAAATAGCTGTGAGATAAGATGTGTATATAGGAGCTTATCTCCATACCAGCCACCTCTGTATAATGACGGCTATTTACTCATATCGGCCCATATTGCCTGGCATTAATCCTTGGGACGTTAGACTAGGTGCGATGCGGGAGTGAATCCTCAGACTGAGGGGTATTATGTCTGTCTTTCCTTTTATATCTTTCTATTTTTTATATTTTAATACAGCGCTAAGGCAAATACAGAAATATACTGGGTTTGTATTCATGACTGTGCTGATTACATTAGTGAAAACTGGGATAATTGGTGGAAAAAGATCTACAAATCTTTTGGTCTGAAATATATAGAGACAATTTGTCTGAACTAGATGTAAGACCGCATATATACGCAGTCTACGTAAATTAAGGACGTATGTGCAATACGTCCGGGATTGTGAATCCGGGCCAAGATGTGTAGTAAAGGGAAGTCTAGCAATGGCACTGTGCTGTTTAGAGAGAGGTGATGTTCAATTGAATTGCTTTCCATGAAGTGTTATTGACCTGGGGGTGTTCTATATTCTGCACAGTTTTGGCAATTTGGCCCCGTTTCATGGGTTAATGAACTTATAGCAAAATGAATGAGATGACACGGGAATATCCGTTCTGTTATGTGATGTACAAGCTGCCTTTAGGACCTGTCTGATTGTGTCTCACGCTTACCCCACACCTGATATTGGGTGCAGTCACGATACTGGCAGCGTGTAATACCAGTGATAGCATTGTTAGGAAACTGGTAAAACCAGGGACCAGGAAACCAAAACCGCCCTCAGGTAGAGGAGGGTAAAGCAGGGCTCCAACACTTCCCATCTGAGGAAAGCTGCACAGGATTTATTAAATAGCATAGAGGTGTTTCCCATAGCAACCAGATTCTAGCTGTCATTTACCCAATACATTCCAGAAAATGATAGCTAGAACTTGGTTTCTATAAGCAACATTTCTACATTTCTTTTTAGAGAGAAGCAGAAGTTTTTGATAAATCTATGATTTATGGCTATAGTGCTCAGCCACGGGAGGCGTGTCTTGTGCTCAGCCACGGGAGGCGTGTCTTGTGCTCAGCCACGGGAGGCGTGTCTTGTGCTCAGCCACGGGAGGCGTGTCTTGCGCTAATCATGGGGCCTGCCTGTACAATTCGAGCACTGCTGTCTGATCTGATGGGTGTAGGACATTTTGGCTCCCAGCAGAGGCATCATAAGGTGGTTGGGGGGGAAAAGGGACGATTCGCCTTCCCCCACAAATGTGAAGAGGACGCAGTCCAGTGGAGAGCAGGGCATAGCCTGGCTGTCTATATGGCTGACATGCCCCGATCAGTGGCATGTCAGTAGACTCATCAGTGATCTAACAGTGTACTTTAAGTATTACCAGCCTGTAAGATCAACAATTAGTCTTTATAACTTATGTATTTGCATTTCAGTCATATAGACTTGCAGTGTGAGGCCTCTTTCCTTCCCAACACATCCCCTAAAAATAAATGATATATAAAGCTTGTATTTTAGGACTGGGCGCCAAAACAGAATGAAACCTTCCGTCACCCCCAACATAAAAATGTTATAACACCCCTGGCTCCCAGTAATAATAAATTCAGCGTCTGAAAACTGTACCCGTCTCCATACGCTGACCCTCATGTCATAAACAGATTATGGAACGCGATATGACTGACGAGGGAGCATCATTTGATCCCCTCTGTCTCTGTCTTCCCCCTCCATCAGTCTCTGTTTCCTAACACAATGAGCCAGGAACAGCGAGTTTAACCAGTCTCCCCAGGAAGAACAGGCCGGGCTCTGTGTCACAATCAGGCCGGGCAGGTTATGTAATGCTGGAAAGGTCTGAGGCTTCCGTCTCTTATCAGTCATTGCAATACCACATTCCTCTCCAGAGGACTTCTAGCACTTACCCCACCCCGGCACCATCCAGGAACTCAGGACTTGTATCAGATGCTAAAGCTGGAGCTACATAGAAGTGTCAAACATTTATATAGACCGGTGTGCAAAGAACCCTTTATCCTGCAAAATACAGACATGCTAACGCATTCGTTATTCTGCAAGATGTGACCATAAATAAAAAGCGCTGTGGATACCGTGTGGAGCCTTATAAATAAACGTTAATAATAATAATAAAATAATAAGGGGCATGGTGACTCAGTGAGTAGCACTTGTGTCTCTCAGCGCTGAGGTCGTGAGTTCGAATCCCGAACTAAGCCTCATCTGTGTGGAGTGTGTATGTTCTCCCTGTGTCTGTGTGGGTTTCCTCCGGGTGCTCAGGTTTCTTCCCACACTCCAAAAACATGCTGGTAGGTTAATTGGCTGTTTAATATATTAATCCTAATGTGTGTGTGTGTGTTGGGTAACTTAGCTCAAATTTGGCAGGGACCGATGTAAATGTGAAATATTCTCTGTAAAGCGCTGTGGCAAGGGGTTTAGTATCACAGGTTAGAGTATACACTGGAATGATGGAGGTGGATACAGTGATTGTCAGTCGTAGACATAACACTACTTTGGAATTTTAATATTTCTAACAACGATATGCAGTCACAAAACAAATTATCAAACGTGTCCAAGTCCATACATATGTCCTGCAATCCTGGGTATATTCAATAAAGTAAAATACAAACAGAGACAGGAGGCGCCCTCTGCTGACTGAAATATAGAAGACGGGCAAAGCTCATATCTGTGGCTGACAGCATAAAATAGCGCTAAGCGCTCCATGTATTTAGAAGTAAAGATTCAGAGAATAAAAAAAACCAAAGCAAATTTCCACCATGGCTTTCCCTCCTAAAGGCGAATGAGGTCTCTGCCTGGAAGCCTTCAGGGTGCTCGGACGCTATAGAGAATATTTTTGGATGCGTTCTGCGGCTCCACATCGGGATCTGAAGAGATGGTGAGAAGCTGCTGAGCTTTAAACTCCATAATCGAAACAAGGGCGACTTCTTCTCTGTCCAGGATTCCGGCCCCAGAAGCTGCAAAATAAGGAGCCATAGTGAGTGACCTGCGACAAAATGGAGGCGTCCGTAGGTCACACGCTGGAGGGCAAAGAGGGAAGGAAATTGATTGGTGGGTTTTAAGGGAAGTTGGATGTAGGAGTCTATATTAAAGGAGTCTCTATTAGCCTACTACAGGCCTGGCCAGCCTGTGGCTCTCCAGGTGTGGTGAAACTACACATCCCAGAAAGCACTGTCAGGTATCAGCTATGCCTATGCAGGTAAAGAATGCTGGGAATCGTAGTTTCACAGCACCTGGAGAGACACAGCTTGGCCAGGTCTGGTTTTACCACTTACCTGGGCAGACAGGGACGCACTTATTGCAGTCGCTGGCCAGCCTCTGACGGAGGCAGCGTGAGACGCAATCCATCACGGGAACGTTACACACTGCGACATAAAGTATATTACAATAGTGATAACAAACCCAAATACAGCACTGTGCATTAGATAGTGATCATCGTGAGACTCAAATATCGGTAAATGATCCCTGATAATACCATTTCTGTACGTAGATTGCGTAAGAACAGTCTAAAGAAGCGCAGCCTTACCTATGTCAAGGGACGTTGCAATGCTGCCGCTACAGTCACATTTTAGGGCGTCTATGGGTTTTTGGGGCACAATACATTGCTTCCCACTGATTCCAATGGTGCAGACTAGAAGAGAAGGGTCATGACAGTCATTTGCATAGAGACATTTACATAAACAAGACCGCACACAGAATGTAAATCGCATGAATTATGTCATTGTACCATGCAGCCGGGCGGAGTGGCCATATTTGTTTGAAGACAACTAGGATGTTGAAAGTAATGAACGAAGGTCACTAGGATGCTGTCTGTATTGGGTAACTATCAATAGGATGCTGTCTGAATTGGCTGGAGTTCACTAGGATGCTCTCTGTATTGGGTGTTGGTCACTAGGATGCTCTCTGTATTGGTTGACGGTCAGTAGGAGGCTCTCTATTGGAAGGTGGTCACTAGGATGCTCTCTGTATTGGGTGTTGGTCACTTGGATGCTGTCTGAATTGGTTGACTGTCAGTAGGAGGCTCTCTTTATTGGATGGTGGTCACTAGGATGCTCTCTGTATTGGGTGTTGGTCACTAGGATGCTGTCTGAATTGGCTGGAGTTCACTAGGAGGCTCTCTTTATTGGATGGTCGTCACTAGGATGCTCTCTTTATTGGATGGTGGTCACTAGGATGCTCTCTTTATTGGATGGTGGTCACTAAAATGCTCTCTGTATTGGGTGTTGGTTACTAGGATGCTCTCTGAATTGGTTGACGGTCACTAGGAGGCTCTCTGTATTGGGTGGCGGTCACTAAGATACCCTCTTTATTGTATAGAGATCACTATATATCTCTTTTTTTGACTAGTGTTTCACAATACAATAGATCTATTTGATTGTAATGTTCACATAACTTTTTCTTGTACTGATTACACATAACCCCCAATACATGATATATTTACAGTGCTTTATTCTGTGCTAATAATGATTTTTTGTTAGCCTCGTCCTATGGTTGATCCTGATATTAGAGTTGAGAAAGTGGGCGTGTTTATGTAAAAAGGGGTGTGGCATGGATGTAAAGAGGGAGTGGCCAACCCTTTAGGCGTTCTGTGCACTAAGTGATCTATACATAAAGAACATTCATCTATACCAGGGACGTTTTATGCCCTGCCACTGGTTTGGTTATACCTCTTACCTGTGCGGGCGTAGGCTGTGGTGCCATTACTGGAGACAGGACGGAAGCTGCTTGTCACCAAGTAAAACCATTCCCCAGCCTGTATGATCCCGTAACACTGGCTCTGGCGGTAATTACACGTGTCCTTAGCGCTTCCTAGGTCTCGCTCCACAGGAAACATGGAGGATAAATCTCCCAGAATCCCTTGCTCTGGTGCCTGGTCATACCACTCTGTGGCTGGTAAAAGGGGGAGGTCACAGATTAGTCATTGTCACACTTCTGTCCCTGGGACCTCTTCCCACAATTTAACAATGAATCCCCCACTATACCCCACATGTACTTAATACAATGTGCCCTATTCAGGCTCCTAATATACCCCACATGTACTTTATATGGTGTATATATGTGTTATAAGCCATATAAAAATCCTGTGTTCCCCACTGACCGTGTATTACAGGTGTGCACTTTATGACTGACTCCTATGATTAGTACACTACTGAGTTGAACATTTGGAGCAGGCCTGGTTAACAGGCTCACCAGGGAAACCACAAGTCCCAGCATGCTCTGCCAGCAATCAGCTATGCTTATTCTCCTAGAGCATGCTGGTACTTGTAGTTTCACAACACATCTGGGGAGCCGCTGGTTGGCCCGAGCCTGATTTAAAGGACCCACATCCTGCGGTGTGATTGGACACTCACCTTCGCTGCATTTGCATATAAATGGCCTCCTCTCGCTGCAGTTGCTGTCTGTTAATATCTTATACCGGGTATTAATCAGCACGCAGTCCTTCAGACCTCCATCCGCCATGTCGTGTCTTAGAGACCTGTGCGCAGATGGTAATGTGAGTGTCCATGAACGGTCAGTATAGGATGAGCCAGGGAGGGAGGACTATAGGGAGAGCTGGTCAGTAATGACCCCTCGGAGAGAGGGAGGAGCTGAGGTCTTAGTGGGTGTTCCCTCTCTCTCTGTACCTATTCAGACATAAAACAGAGGGGGCGGGGCTGAAGTCACAAGTGGGCGTTACCTCTGTGTGCACCCATACGAATATAAAACAGAGGGGCGGGGCTGAGATGACAAATGGGTGTTCCTTCTTAGTCATGTGACATAGGTGTTTCCTCTCTGTGTTCCCATAGGGTAGAGGGCGTGGCTGAGGTGACAAATGGGCGTTCCTTTATAGTTAGGGTACGGCATAGGCGTTCGCTCTCTTTACCCATACAGATATAAGATAAAGGGGCGTCCATTCTACTCACTGTGCCACCTCTGCACTGATTGGTTCCCCACTGGTCCACACAAACACAGATTCCGCTTTCTGATCATTAAGACCGGTCCAAAACGACCCATTAAAAATCATGGAGACGGCGCTCTGGAAAAAAAGATTAGCCAGTGTCAGAAGTAAGGAGGAGGAAGAGGAGTGACGTGGGGTGAATGAGTGAATATCCACCTGCTCATCCACAGACGTAATGTACAGGAGCTCCGTGTCCTTATAACTGCTACAGATCAACATGGCGTCCGACCAGGTGACTAACGCAGACGGGTCATGGAAATAACAGCTTCCTTTCCAGTGGTGCCACCTGGGGTCAGCAGGACAGCGGGCCAGCAAGCCTGGCCGAAAGAGACAAACAAACTTTAGGAGCGTGGCAGTGTTCCGTGGCACAGTGTCAGAATGACCGCCAGCCAATCAGAGATAGCTGCGACTAGTGACTTAGTAGACTTCCTGTTCTCTAAAACAATGGGCTGGATCCAGACTTAAGAAGGAGCTTGAAAGTAAGAGAGGAAAGTTACTCCTGGGCTAAACCATGGTGATTGCAGGGGAGTCATATTTCATCTGTTGTAAACCGTATTAGAGTTGAGAGGTGATGTTTCCTATCCCAAGTCTAAATAACAGTGTGATAGTAACGCTGGTCAGTATCTGTGTAATAATAATATAATAATATAATAGTATTAGAGATGAGAGGTGATAAATAACAGTGTGATAGTAACGCTGGTCAGTATCTGTTCGTCCAATAGGATATATTCTCTTATTCCAATACGTGAGCTACATTTTCAGTCTAGACTTCAGAACGAGCCTTAATTTAACATTCAGGATACAGCCACCTTGGTACTTTCTTTATATTATAGCCATGTTCAGCAGTGACAGAGAGTAATTCATAAACTGTAATGATCCACAGCTATTTTTACGCATTTCACCATTTCTGAATTGCTGCGTTTCGCCATCTCCTCCTAATTCTCCCTCCTCTGAACTCTCCTCAGAAAACAGATATTAAAACAGACAGATCCGACTCCTAACACCAGACTCTCTCCCTTTACTGATCACATCTCATTATTATTATTATTATTATTATTACCCTAAAATCTCACAGGAGGATAATGGTCACTGGGAGGTGGTCATAGATCTCGGAGACAGACGCTGTGATTGTCCCCTGTTCCTTGGCCACAAACATCCACCTACCTTCCACTCCATGACATATAAAGAGAGAGGGGGTCCGACAGGCTCTAGAACTCTCCTCCCCTCCAGCGGTGAGGACCGGACAACTCTCTGCGGTTACCGATTCGCTTCCCAGCAGCCTAAGAGTTAATGTAGGTGCCATTTATGACCAAAACTCTGAATTTAACCAAGTATAGGAGAGAGACGCTGCAACAAGAGGGCAAATAATGGGTAAACTTGGTGCCGTGTGTGTGAACGGGAGGGCACATCAATTGGCACTAAGCAATGTGATTGGTGGCACTCAGCAGGGGGAGGGACTTACTGACACTGTAAATTACACTGTGTAATAATATAATAATAATAAAATAGTATTAGAGATGAGAGGTGATAAATAACAGTGTGATAGTAACGCTGGTCAGTATCTGTTCGTCCAATAGGATCTATTCTCTTATTCCAATACGTCAGCTACATTTTCAGTCTAGATCTCAGAGTGAGCCTTAATTTAACATGCAGGATACAGCCACCTTGATATTTTCTTTATATTATAGCCATGTTCAGCAGTGCCAGAGAGTAATTCATAAACTGTAATGATCCACAGCTATTGTTACGCATTTCACCATCTGAACTGCTGCGTTTCACCGTCTCCTCCTAATTCTCCCTCCTCTGAACTCTCCTCAGAAAACAGATATTAAAACAGACTGATCCGACTCCTAACACCAAACTCTCTCCCTTTACTAATCACATCTCATTATTATTATTATTATTATTACCCTAAAATCTTACAGGCGGATAATGGTCACTGGGAGGTGGTCATAGATCTCGGAGACCGACGCTGTGATTGTCCCCTATTCCTTGGCCACAAACATCCACCTACCTTCTACTCCATGACATATAAAGAGAGAGGGGGTCCGACAGGCTCTAGCACTCTCCTCCCCTCCAGCGGTGAGGACCGGACAACTCTCTGCGGTTACCGACTCGCTTCCCAGCAGCCTAAGAGTTAATGTAGGTGCCATTTACGACCAAAACTCTGAATTGAACCAAGTATAGGAGAGAGACGCTGCAACAAGAGGGCAAATAATGGCTAAACTTGGTGCCGTGTGTGTGAACGGGAGGGCACATCAAGTTGGCACTAAGAAATGTGATTGGTGGCACTCAGCAGGGGGAGGGACTTACTGACACTGTAAATTACACTAGGGAAGTGTCGGAAAAGGTCATTATAGGGGAGGAGCTTATATAAAAGTGGGTGGGGCTAGGTTGGATGGGGGCAGGGTTAAATATGTCCTGATTCTGTATGTCTAAATATATGCAGTAAATCACGAAGGTCAATATATGACATCCTATTATCTCATAGATTGTAAGCTTGCGAGCAAGGCCCTGGATTAAGGAGTGGGTTCTCAGGGGATTTAATATTAATGGGGACCACTCAGACAAGTCAATACTCATTAATGGCTAAGCTGCAGGAAATTAAAAGTGGAGATGTTGCCCATAGCAACCAATCAGATTCTAGCTCTCGCTTTCCTATTACATATTAGAGAATGTCCGCTACAATCTGATTGGTTGCTATGGGCAACATCTCCACTTTTTCTTTCCTGCAGTTTAGTAACTTTAGCCCTTAGCATCCTGAAAGTGGGACACTATAAGCCCCGCCCAAAACTCCTCCCAGTCCTGCCAACAAACAGGCATATTTGGGACAAAACTCCACCCATTTCCTCATAAACCCCGTCCCTTTTGTGGGCCGCAATTTGGGACAGACCCAACATGGGCAAGTGGACAGACCCTCCCTTAATTCCTTTACAACATAATATTATACTTTAGTTTAAACACAATGAAGGATATTTTCTCACCAATACATTGTGCGTCTGTCTGTGGAGCCCTTTATAACCTGCTGAAGGGCGGACACCGTCCAATTCTGAAATCAAAACAAAAATGGATCCAAAGAACTGCGTCATTTCACATTCGTCATGTTGCGCACGCTACCAGCTTCCGGCATTGATCCATTATGCAAAATAAATTCAGTGCTACCGGATATTTTACCTTCTCCTCGGGGCTTCCGATACTCAGAAGTTGTGTTTTTCGGAAGCGATTGCAGAATAAAGACGCCTCTTTCCCCGACCTGCCGGTTGTTGTCTCTATGTAGTAGCAACGCCCCTTCCAGACTCGCCACAGGTCGCCGGGACACAGGACGCTGGTGAGCGCTGGAAGACACAGCACAGGTGTAGCCGCTGATTGGTCAGCGAGGACGGCGGTGATCACCATGCAGGGAGGTCATAGCCCTAACTAGGGATGTAGATAGGGGCGGCCGCCCAGGGCACCAAGCTTAAGGGGGCACCAGTAAGTTAATATTTAATGTTAAATTGGTTTGGAATTCAGGATTGAGGGGCTCCCCCCAACACTCCCCTCACAACCCCCAGACACTCCCCTCACACAACCCCCAGACACTCCCCTCACACACCC